>JAGQAX010000003.1:16255236-16840588 GCA_019142605.1 Cephalopholis sonnerati
TATTACTGACATCCATTAATACATCCATACTTTATTTCAGTGTCTCATAACAGTCTAGAGGCTGTATAAGAGGCCTTTCTGTGCTAAAAAGTCACACAGGGGGGAAAAAAAACTCTGAAAAAAACAGTATTTGCTATGTAAAGGTATAGTGGAGAATGGCATCCTAAGCAGAAAATAAAGTCATGCTACTTCTGTGTATTGTAATCGAATCTTATAAGCCAGTCCTGCCACATGTGCATGTGTGTATCCCACTAGCTAGCTCATCGCTGCCGCTCTGCACTCTGCTCATATGGCAGTTATCACTGATATTGGGACAACAGCGCCTTGGAGGAGTAGCTCCCACCCTCTACTTCCTCCCTTTGTTTACACTGTTAGCTCTGTCAGCACTGTTGTCCTTATTTAGCATTAAGTCAGCATTGTTAGCTGCTAGCTGCTGGCTCAGCCACCTCCATGTTAAGTTCCATATCCAACTTATACGCTCTGAATACACTCTGGATTTCACATAGAGCCCCTTAAAAAACAAAAACTTAACAATAAATGAAAATGGACAAAATTATATTTACAGCATACTAGTGTGAAATATTGTGTATCAGCAACTTCAGTCCTCAAAACTGATGCCTGTATGGGCCTTCCAAAACTTCTGTATCTGCCATTAAAACCATTGTGATGTATGAGCACGGTCTCACTCTGGGGTTGTTGAAATTTTGGCACTTGGGCAGTGACTTGCAGCATCAGAAACCAACGAAAAAAGCCATCCTGTTGAAGGAAAAAATGTCATTTGCGTTGTTGTACTGGTGTAGTGCCTTTATTTTGAAAGAGACTGCATGTAAATGTTAAATTTCCTGTGAAAACAGAAGTGTATTTTGAAAGAAGACAATGCATGTAACAGGCAGAACTTGACACGGTGTCCCAGATGTCAGCAACGCAGGGTACCTTGCATGTCATGTGTGGACATGGAAAGTCCATTACCAAAACGCCAACATGTGATGAGGTCAGAGTGAGAATGTGCTGGATGTATCAACTCTGTACTCTGTCAGGTTTGTGGAAGCAACTATAAAGATATGTTAGGAAATAGCCAGAAAGACCCACTTAAACAATACTTTAAACAATAAAAAGCATATTGCCTTCAAACTGCTTCCATCTATAACTGTGCAACAGAAGCTAAATTATTTTCTTAGTTGTGAATTGGTCATGTCCTCTTTGTCTGACCCCTTGTATAAAGAAAAGAGAGGAAAATCATACAGCGACTGATTGACTGGAACGCTCAGACGGCAGCGGAGATGGAGGCAGAGACGGCACAGCCAGGGATCTTTTACAGCTCATTACAGACTGGAGTCCTGGAGTTTCTTATGTAACTCCCTGTCCATGTTTCTGTTGCTCTGTTTATGCGTATCTTGTTTGGGAGATAGACAGAAACAGAGAGAAACAAAAAGTGAAATATCTGGTACTGAGAACAACAATGAATCATCCAGCCAATTAAGCTTGCTATTTTTTCCCAAATGCTTTATTTAATCCATAACTTTTTTTCTCGCAAACATTTTTCCACCTTTGATTTACCTGTTTACCCTTAGAAACTCCATTAAAAGGAAAGTGGGGAGAAAAAAAAGTAACTTGTTCGTAGCTCATTGCCATGACTGCGCCTTGCAGAGAGTGGCTTAAAATCAATGCAATCCTGTTAAGTCTCTCACCATGAAGCTTTGGAGGAAAAAGGCTGTTCTTCTCTGCGGGTTTCTACATTCTCTCAGACATACATCTCTCTTATCCCCTTTTGCTGGGTAAAAGCACAGTGTTTTTATTTTTTCTTGATGAATTAAAAGGTTATGTAGTCCTCGGGGAGTGAAGTGGCGCTGGGTATAGTCTATGACCCAGGACCGCTTGTGACGCCCACACCAAAATGATGTTAGGATTGCTAGCTTGCTCAGCTGGGGTTCTTTCACCCCTGAAAAGTTTATTTTTCATTGTAGATTTAAGGTTGTCAGCTCACAGGAGTGTTTCTTTCTCCCTTTTACCTTTCTTGCACTTTCCATACCTGCCTCTGCACAACCTCATTACTCTGTGGAACTTCTTGCTGATAAACTAATGGGAGGAAAACAAACAGAGGAAATGAATAAAACCAATTCTCCCTTACTTTGCATTTAAGCGAAGATGTGAATACCATTTAACCAGCAGATTTAAAGAACAACCACCTCATTTAGCATGCCTTTAGTAGACATCCATTAGGATCAGTTGAATAAGCTCCACTGATGAATGAGAGGTTTATAAACATTCAGTTATGCTTGGCTTAGGTCATTAAGCTTAAAAGGCCATTAGTCGAGCACCCCTGAGTGCACTGGCCAGGCCTCAATGCGATGCACATCAGTTAGCGTTAAGTTTCGGTCGCCTACTTTTTGTAAAAAAATCAACATAGATTATCACAAAGTTCACAAAAACAGATGGCATAGTGTTAAAGTCACACTTACAATTACAAAGTGCTGTTGTTAAATCTACAAAAGGTAAGTTTTGTCATTTCAGTGCTGTTTTCATGATGAGCTCTCAAATATTAGAAATACAGTTAAGACATAATTATTTTGATGTCAGACTGTTGGATCTAACATAGGTTTGTTCTTACAAGCTAAAATCTGTGCTGTTTGATGTTCTGTCTTGGTGCACCTTAGTAAAGTTTGCACACAACCTGGAGACATGTTTTAAATATATATGAAATATTTCAAACAGGACTCGGCTACTAAATGCAACATGAAACAGGTTGGTTATAAATATTGTTACTCTGCCAAAATCCCAAGCCAAAGAAGGGCGAGTTTATTACCTGAGGCATCAATATCCAATAAAACATGCAAACATTTGCAGTCTCCCATCAGGAATTAAAACTCCCAGCAACAAACTGCAAGAGAACAATGTGTTTTTTTCTGTCAGTGTTAATAGGCACATCACACATCACGATCTCATTCCTACTTGTCATATTTTGCTGCTAAGGCAGAGGCTCCGTACATTACCAAAATCATGGCAAGAGCAGCCTTTTGAGTTGTTTCTTGATGCAGAAGGGGTCGGGGTGAGAGGGCAACAACACTACTTGGTTACAGCTAGGAAAAGATGATAAAATGTCACTAAAAAAAGCACCTGGCTTTGAATGACACAAACGTGGCAGAAAGAAGGGGTCGGCGGTTAGGTTTAGGCAACAAAACTACTTGGGTTTGGTTAGGAAATGATAGCAGATGTTGCCAACATACACCCAGCTTTGAGTGCCATAAACATTGCAATCAGTGTTGCCGTTTGTTGGTTTCGACACGACTCTCATACAGTGGTTTCTATGTATCCTATGAATGAGGATCCCACATATGAAGTTGCATACTTAATGTAAAGTTAAGTTAGGTTTAGGCAAGTAAAATTACTGTGGTTAGGTTTCGGAAACATGGTGATGACGTACCTTAAAATGACTAAAAGTTCATGCACAGTTCTAAACACTGGTCACCTGTGGAAAGTCCCAGGAAAAAGACCTATGTTTTGTGAGCCATCCACTGTCCCAACCTCCATCTTTATGGGTGGCTTCCTTCTATACTCATACTCATGATTACAAATAATATGTATGAATTTTGGTGCATTCCTTTTTTAGGAAAACATAGAAACAGTGCATGAGATCAGCCTGCCTGAGCAAACTTTCACACTCTTTTTACTATGTGCATTACTCTGAACGTCTAATAATTACGCAGATGGGTTGGCATGGGAGTTGGTGGGAAGCTGGTGCACCTCACACAGATGCAAATGGAACCCCCCGCATGATAGTGATGCTGGAGACAGCACCTAAGTGGCGCATCTTGACGCTCTGGGAGTGAGACCAGGCTGCATCACATCTGTTGCCACCATTTTTCCCATATACTTTTAATGTAAGATTGTTGGCTTTGACCTATCTTGTGCTACAGACTAAAATATGGACTGTTTCATGGTCTGTTTCAGAACATTCTCATCCTAAGGCTATATAAACACGAAGACTTGTCTTTTTGAAACCACCAAATAAAATAATCAGATTGCAATAGTGTTCTGTAAACACAGAGCCGACTTCAAGAATGCAGGTATCAAAATGAAGCTGGTTCAAGCCACTGTAACCACATAAAAAGGCTGCAGTATATATGCCAGCCAGGAGATGGCGCACCACTGAAAACCAGAGCATACAGCTCTGAACCGGAGAAGAAGACCCAGAGCATGCACAAAAAGCTTGGTGCTTTCCACGGTGAATCCAAGAGCATGTAGAGTAGTTGTCTATTGCTGTCTGCTGCTCGTTGTAGAGAAGGAGGAGGAGAAGATTTTGCTGTAGAAGCCCCAATAGGCTCAGCAGGTTCTGTAGCAGGAACACGAGTCTGTAAACTGCCATTGTTGTTGTTGTTGTGATGGGACGGCTTCCTGCCGGGGTTAAGTCAGAGGTTAGAGAGGTGGGGCTATGACATCATTGCTGGCCAAAAGTCATGCATTGGCTGTACACACAAAGACACAAAGGCAGCATCTTCAGATTTGTGCACTCTGGAACCCTCCCAAAAAACGCCAGTTTGGTATGGATGAAAGGCCGAACTGGTTAAAAACTTTACCCTGACAAGGCTTTGTGCGGATGGGCCCTAAGTCATCACATATTGCTGCTTTCACATCCTCATATTATGGGCTAGGTATCCTCCTGCGTCTGCTGTTGACTCTGTGGGACACTACAACCAACTCCAGGGTGTCAACAAAAGCACATGGTTAGGTTTAGGCAACAAAAGCAAGTGCTTAGGTTAAAAAAAAAAAACATCATGGTTTGGCTTTACAATCATATGCAAAGTGAACACCATGCTCCCACATGCAAGGGTTTGTTGGACTTCATCTGCCAACCCCCTCCCACCCACTCTATAGAGACTTTTCAGGTCCTTATATTACCTCATTACTGGCATTTTATACATTGTGCTGTGGCAATCATACTGCCGTGACAAGTGCCATCTGGGGGCGTTGTGAACTGATGCCATCCGTCTACATATCATAGTGATGTCACAGGTGCTGTCCAGTTGACTGGTGGCATATTGTAGCACCACAAAAGGTTTTTTATGATTGCGTTACAAATTGACGCTGCCTGGCCATCATGAAAGGTGGAGACTTACAGTACATATTAAAGATACATTTGTTATTAGCATAACACTTTTATTAGCTGTCCTCTGCACAACAGTTCTGAAAAGCAGAACATTGTTCTATGACTGACAGCAATTACTGCCTCAATGAATTGGCGAGTCAGTTGTGGTTATCAACAGAGAGTTTGCATGGTGGCAGTTATTCTGTCTGCATCACTGCTGATGGTGTTTGTTAAGAACACGAGTTTACCTTGAGCAGTTGCAGGATTAATGTCAGGTCTAGGTGCAGCCTACTGTAAATGACTGAGGAATTATGGGAACTAAAGCATGCTTGCTTTTACTTTGCCTGGGATCACACTTGTTTGTAAGCTCATACTTGTATATGATGGTTTGAGTGTACTTCAGTGGCAGTTTCTTTTTAATGAATGGAAACTTTGTTAGTTAATCCTTTCAGACAATTTGTCAGGCTAGTTTGCACTGAGTGTAATAATTAATTAATCCTTAGTGTTTGACTGTGATGAAAATTCTGGCTGATATTTTGTATAACCGTAGAGCTGCACTGTGTTTACTGGTTGTTGACAATGGATCAAATGTCTACATGAAAGGTGTTGTTCATTGTGATAAACCCAAAGGGAGTTGTCAACTGACTCACCAGTTCCCCTTAGCTCTACAAAAGTCTTTTGCATTTTTCAGCTCATTCTTTTGGTTTTAAAGCTGGTTCAGTCTCACTGCTCTCATCAGTCTCATTTTGAGCTGCAGCAGGACGCTGCTCTCAGTGAAAACGCTCTGATAAACCTACCGTGCATGGACTTTACCTGTCCAGCACCAAATGGCATACAGACAAAGTTAGCGACGACCTGAACATAGTGAAGGATTAGCAGCTATGAGCCATATCCTTCCCTCAGAAGTTGGTGATGACCAAGACAGAGCTAAAAGGCTGTCAAATTAAAAGCTTTGATGTGTCATCCACCTTTGACTGCGATCCTAAAATAAACTAAAGTAAAGATCACATGCTGATGTATGGACACCACACACACACACACACCCACACACAGACTTATTCACAAAGAGCTATTATACATCTAAGAAACACCATGAGCGTGTGATCTCAGACAAAAAGATATTGAGTTGAGATGACTCCAATCAACCGGCCGGAGGCAATTACACCTTAATAAAAGTGTTCTGTGTGTGTCTATGGATGAGTGTGTCTGCGTTGTGTGTGTGTGATTACCCTCGCGATGTCATGCGTGATTATGGTAATTAACAAATTACAGGATAAGATCAGGATTACTATTCCGCACACAGCTGTTGAGGAAAAAGACAGGAGCACACACACATATATACAAACACAGACCAAATGAAGGAGTTAGAGGATGTGAGTGCAATATATCAATGCAAATGCCAATGTCCATCTCCTAAATGTCCCCATGAATATGAGGCAGTGGGTTGGAACCATCCATACACAGTGTATAAATCAGCACTTAACGAGCCTTAACGAGCTTTAACGATCCTATAAGCCCTTGATTAGAGGTTGATTATCAGGACGACGGGCCAATGCAAATGGCTGTTTATCACTGGCCTTTGGCTGTTTGTGTGGAACAGAGGTAGCAAGTGTGTGTGTGTGTGAGAGTAAAGAAGGGAGTCGAGTGAATTTGTGTGTGTGTTTTGCTTTGTGTTCGTGTGTGCGGGTCTCAGCCTGTGCTTGTGAGTGAGTGTGTGTAAGTGTGTGTGTGTGTGTGTGTGTGTGTGTGTGTGTGTGAGCCTTCAGGGATGAGGTGCAGACTTTGGGTGAAAATGCGTTTCCAATCCACCAGGCTTTGAGCAGGAAACAAAAGGGGAATTGCAGTCACCCGTGAAGCAAAACAGACACTTTCTCTCTCTCTGTTTCTCCACCTTGCTGCTATTTGCTAAAAAAAAAACAGTGATCCATTGGCTTGTCTGAGATTAGGGAGCACAGGTTCAGTAGATGTGTACGGCGCTCCAAGCAAGCCAACAAACACTGAATCGGTCAGTGTTTTTTTTTTATTTTTTTTATTCGTATTACAAGAATTTTTGTATTCAAATGCATCTTTTGGCAGATAATTCCACTGCCATCTAAACTGGATTAAAAATTCATAGAGTTAGTGTTCTTTAGATGGGGATCCCATTTGTCTGGTTTGATATTCTCGATATAGTAATTAAAATGAGTTTGGTGCTTGAGTCTGTAAAAAATATATAAAAGCTGTCAGAGAGGCAGAATTTGGCTTCATTTTCTAGTTGCAGTTAATTGAAATGTTAGTGTATTGTGTCTCATTCAAGTTGAACATTGTTCATTTACATATCATAGTGAATGTCAAGGCAAGCTCTTGCACAACAGGACTTACACAAGACTATTTTCTTAATCCCACTCCTGCTGGGTGACTGACCATTACTGCCTGCTCCTACAGTTTATGTATGATCCTGCCCACACCCAGGGGTCTGGGGGCCAGTGGGGACTTTAGAACGCTTAATTACACATAAAATGCATGCTTATCGCAATTTGTGCGTTTTAAGGTAAACAACACTTCAACTTTGTTATTGCTCCGTCTTTTATTTCTTCTAAAGAATGCACAAAACTTCCACTGGCCAGGCAGGCTTCTGATTTAGCCCAATGCTAACTTAATACAATTTTGTAGTTCTTCTAGAGTTTCCAAATACTGTCTGACAAAACTGATGCTAATGAGGCTCAAAACTATTGATTCACTGTTTTAAAGCCTCAACAGTAGGGATAGAGTAGGAGCTGTTAGCAGAGCACGGTCTCACTCGGGGGTTGTCTAAATCTGGTGCTTGGGCAGTGACTTGCGGCATCAGAAACCAACGAAAAAAGGCATCCCCTAACATTCACATGATACATGGCTGGTTGCCGTTATAGTTTAATGGCAGCCGGTGGCATCAGGGGGAAATGTGGCAGGACAAGGACAAAATTTAAGGCAGCGAAAGTCCAAGTGGGGTTGGTGGGAGAGGTGGTAGATGGGTCCAACAAACACCAACTTTCACCTGAGAGTGGTGTTTGCGTGACATAAGATTCTGAAGCCAAACCCTGTTCTTTTTTCCTACACCTATCCATTTCCTTTTGTTGCCTAAACCCAACCATGTGTGTTTGTTGTTGAAGGAAAGAAATGTCAATTAGTGGTGTTGTACCAATGTAGTGTATTTATTTTGAAAGAGACTGTATGAAAAAGTAAACTTTACTGTGAAAATGGAAGTGTATCTTGAAAAAAGAGAACTTGACACAGTGTTCCAGAACGACAACAGCCAACACACCCAGGGTTCCTTGCACGTCGTATGTGGACGTGGAAAGTCCATGACCAGAATGTCGATATGTGACGAGGTTAGAGTGAGAATGTGTTAGTTAGCATGGTTGTAGACTAGAGGACTGCATTGGGATCCCAAGGATCCCAACACAGCTATTACTTTGCTGTGGATGAGACTCGGTCCTCAAAAAAAAAGTGAATAAAAATAAATAAATAAATAGCCGGAATACAACAAAATTAAGAGCCCTACCTCTAATCAATGCATAAAAGGTCTGTCTCTTTACCACCTCTGTTTGCCTGTCATTTGGGGGTTCATGAGAGCGTGCAGGCTCACTGGCTTGTGGTTAGCCAGTAGCAAGTTTAGGTAAACTTACGTCATAGGCTCTGCCGTAGCGCAGTCTGTCCCCACTGCTGTGGCTGTAACCTTTAGCCCGAATAGCTCTATCATGGTAATCTGCTTGGATAAATAAATTAGAATCAAATTCCCATCCTTTGTTGAATGTTCAAGAAAACAAAAGTGTTTGGTGGTTTAAATGTTGCCATAAAGGATTTGGTGTTTGTAATGAGTGGGAGCATTTTGTTATCCATTTGCATTGCTGCAAGCCTTCCTGTAGCCCATCTGTTTGGAGGATTTGATAACTCATTCGTCTTGTATGCTAGACATATTCATCTGTTTTTAGCCACGCTATTGTGCTGTACAGAGCCCCTCTGTGGTCACATGGTAGATAAGTCTCTACGCAACAGCCAGCTTAAAGCTCAACAGAACAGGACAACTGATGCAGAATCTGGAAAGATGAGATCCTCAGTACACGGTTATAGTAAGAGCTTTTTCACAGCATAAACCCAGGAAACATTGAGACGCATATTGTGCCAACAGCTACAGTCTAACATCTCCATCAGCTCAATGTACGTCCGGTGTGTCTTGTAGTAACATCAAAATATAATGTCAGTAGGACCAAACAATGCAACATTAAACCACACAGCAGGACTTGAATTCCAGTCTCCTTGGTAAAAGCCCATTGCTTTGTCCTTCATCAACCACAGCTTTGTATTGCTGTGGACTTTGTTGCTCTTCATACTACGTCAACTTCCTAACAAAAACAGCTGGATAAAGACTTTTGGCTCACACAAACACCACAGGCTTAAAACAATGAGACAGCAATATAGTTTTATCATGTACAGTAGAGATAGATAAATGACTTAAACATCTTTTTAATATTAAAAAAACAAATGGGCTTCATGTAGTACTAGTCTTTGAACGTAGAGTGGAACTCACAATGTGGCCATCTTCTCACAACCATTTCACAACCAAGCAAATAGATTGATAATAACATACGTATATATTTGCTTTTTTTCATAGCAATAATATGATCCAAATTTCCTGGTTTGTAAGAAAGGTTCAAAATGGGCCATTGTTGGACACGGAAATGATGTCACCATTGGGCAGTCTGCCTGTCACAGTTTTTGGCATTGGACCAAGGACTATCTTTGGCCAGGGGCACAACATCACTGTCCAACCAATATTTGCTGGGAATGTATGTAATAACATTATGATAGAAACAATCAGACATTTTAGTAAATATCACTGATCACAAAACACATGATATATCAATTTCTCATTAATATAAAACATGAAAAATTAAAGTCCTCATTTAGTCTGTATGGTTCATTTGTGCTCAGTGTTGAAATCCAGTTGCTTTCTCTGCACAACAACATCAACTTCCCTCCCTTAGGAGATAATTTCAACGCCCCAGAATTTCATCATAGAGGCTAATCCATGATTTGCATTCACATAATGGCATGCCATCACATACTCAAGCCTTCAGGCTTTGTGTCGCTATTTTGCTACTCTAGCTGGGTCACAACTGCCACAAGTACCCAAGCCTCATCCAGGTGGTTGTGTAGCTAACTGACTGGCATTGCAGTCACAGCTGGAAGTAATCACAAAAGCCCACATACTTATTAAAAGCTTACAGCTTCACTGTGGTTCATAAGCTAGTTTTTCACAGCATTAAATCCTGAAACAACCCAATGTTTCTTCTGTTTGATTGTAATTGGCTCAATAAATTCATAACACACTCTTGTTCTCTCCAATTAAATATATTTTGTTAATGGATTTTCTGTAATTATCAACAGCTCTTGAACAACCTCAGTTCAATCACTGAGTCAACGTGGTATTTGTGATTGGAGGCAAGTGGAAATGTGTGTTAGTGAACAGAGAGCATGGACCAAATGAAGTCCATCTGCAGAATTAATCCTATTATCAACAATATTCTGCAGTAATAAACAGAGCATAATGTTGCTCTGTTGAGTTAAACCTCTTAACTTGCAGTTCAAACTATCCTTTGATTGAAGCTACAGTCAAATGTAGCAGCATACAGTCAGTTGTTTTACTTCCTGTAAAATATCAGTGGAATACACCACTGAACAGACAAATGTATGTGTACTATCAACCAATGTTATGTCATCAGTGAGGACAATTTATACAATACTGTCCAAATGACATGACTCACTTTATGTTTCTTTGTGTGTGTATGTAAGGCTGATGTGATCTGTGTATGTGTTGGCATTGAAAGGTACATCATTCCCCCCTAAAGTGACCTATTTCTAGTTGCTAGTCAAAAAACAACATTTGTGCCTCCAGCAGTGACAAATGTATAAATCTGTGATTTTGCTGCACTGGGGGATATATTTACCTGCGGCATCTGGCAAAGACACTTGAGAATCACAAGTGTGTTGATGAGGTGAGACCCCGCCAAAAAAACAAACGTCAAAAACACGTCAAAACAAAGCGTGACGCACTAGGCACATACACAAAAAGAGCTACATGAAGTACAAAAGATTCCAATCAAACCCCTGTCCGGCTGCTGTTTTGGGACAGTGTGACAGGAAGTGGTCTACAGGGAAAGGCAAATGTATTTCTGATAATCTTATGGGAGAGGAATTGACAGCTAATTGTGCTTGTGTGCGCATGTACGACAAAGAAGAGGATGAAAGTGGGAAAGAGATGGGCAGAGAGCGATACATTCAGAGCCACACTTAAAATTAATGTGATAATAAATACAAGTGTTGCTGTTGTTTTGCAATATGTGTTGTGCCATGTGTTGCATTAGTTTGTGTCCAATTTCAGTTCTGGCAGATGCAGCTGGTCCCAATCAAAGCCCAGCCAGTGCTATAAAAAAAGATCTTGTAAGTCATTGTAATAAAAAACTTTGAGAAAATTTCTCATTATTTTAAGGTAGTAAGTCATAATATGAGAAAGTCTCTCATTATAATGACTAAACAAGTGCAGATACAGTGCTCAGCTTTATTATCTAGAGGATAAATGGAAAAGTGATCTCTTGATCTGGGGATCTAGTTCCACAGTGTTTCTATTCTTGCCATGTGTCATTAAGGCTGAAGGCTTTATGATGCTGAGCTGCCTGTCAATCAAACAATTAGGTCCTGAGGAGGATATCTCACGGAGTATTGGCCCAGCTGCCATCAGATTTACTGTGGATAATCATTGTACCCAAAGGATGATTCATTCTGATTTTGGTGAAGGTTAGTGTCAGGTCACATATTTTCCTTGATGAACACAAGGTGTGGTATCTGTTGTAGAAAAAAACAACTCCTTTAAAACAAGTTGTTGATACTCTGTCTCATTCTGAAGTCGTTAAAATATAACACTTGGGCAGTGACTTGTAGTGTCAGAAACCAACGAAGAAAGGCGTCCTTTAACGTCGGCGTGATACACGGCCAGTTGCCATTATAGTTTAATGGTGCCCTGCGGCACTGGGGGAAACTGGGGGGGACAAAGATGAAAGTTAAGGCGGCGAAAGTCCAAGTAGGGCAGGCAGGAGTAGTGGTGGATGGGTCCAGTGAACATCTTTCAATCGAAAGAGTGGTGTTTGCGTCCCACAAGATTCTAAACCCTGTTCTTTTTTCCTAAACCTAACCACGTGTTTTTGTTGCCTAAACCCAAACATTTGTTTGTTGTTGAAGGGCAAAAACATCGATATTATCTCGTTATCTCGAGAAAACGAACTTTGTTTTCCTGAGATATTATCTCGTTATCTCGAGAAAACAAACTTTTGGTTTTTGAACTTTTTTTTTTTTTTTTTTTTTTAACTTTATTGAATGAACGTCAGAGGAAGAAGAAGTGGCAGGTGGATGATGTGATCGCAGGTGCCGTGAGGTGTTCAGCGCAGACAAATGCGCAAGGTAAGATGATTATTACAGGAACACATCACCCCAAATTCATCAATAATCATAACTAGATTATTATGATGTTGCTCCGGTGCTTTTTGGTACGTGCAGACGAACTGTGTGGCTAAGTTGTGCAGGGCTGTCGGTCCACCCTCAAAACGCTGAAGCGGTTGAAATTTCACAAAACTGTGCATGGAATAGATGGCGGAGATGTGTCTCGACTCTGTCACGTAGCCTCGTTTTAACCAGTGGCAGTTTTAGGCACAGATTTAGCACAGCTTTATCACGTGTATGTTGAAATGGGCTAATTGGATTAATCAGTACACTGCGACCATATTTTTTCGTTCATAGAGCTGTTGGTGCCTCGAGGTTGGAATCAGAGTCACTGACTCGGCGCTGTCCGGTGCTGAACTGCAAACGGAGATGAAGAGACCCTAGGCGTTTTGCTTCTGCAAAGGAATAAATATTTGCTTGCCACAACACAATTTGGTAAAATGCCAAGGAATCAAATACAATTTTCCCTCCAAACCCTCCAAATATGAAACTGCAGTGCGCTTATACACAAACAGACAAGAGGATACCAGAGTTACAATGACGGCAAATAGTTAGATTACTCATCTAAAAAAGCTACAAGATTTAGATATAATTAACAGTACTGTGGGCTTCAATCGTCTCCTATTGCTTTTTAAATTATGTCGAGAGCGAGCGCGCTGGTGATTTCTTTAATTGTGTGTTCTGATTCATTTCCAAAATAAAGTTTTAGCTTCTGAAATCAGATTTTTAAACAGTTCTGATTGAGTTCAATGTTTATCTGGATGATGCGGCTTCATTCCGAACCATTTCACTGTAAACCTGACCGACAGCCCTGCACAACTTAGCCACACAGTTCGTCTGCACGTACCAAAAAGCACCGGAGCAACATCATAATAATCTAGTTATGATTATTGATGAATTTGGGGTGATGTGTTCCTGTAATAATCATCTTACCTTGCGCATTTGTCTGCGCTGAACACCTCACGGCACCTGCGGTCACATCATCCACCTGCCACTTCTTCTTCCTCTGACGTTCATTCAATAAAGTTAAAAAAAATAAAATAAAAAATAAAAAAATTTCAAAAACAAAGTTTGTTTTCTCGAGATAACGAGATAATATCTCAGGAAAACAAAGTTTGTTTTCTCGAGATAACGAGATAATATCTCAGGAAAACAAAGTTCGTTTTCTCGATATAACGAGATAATATCTTGTTATATCGAGAAAACGGCTTGTAAAAAAAAACAACAAAAAAAACACGTCCTCTTAGGGCTTCCGTAATTTGCAGTGTTGTACCGATGTAGTGCGTTTATCTCCTGTGAAAACGGAAGTGTATCTTTAAAGAAGACAATACATGTAACACACAGAACTTGACACGGCGTCCCAGAACGTCAACAAGCAACACACCCAGGGTATCTTGCAAGTCGTATGTGGTTGGAGTGAGAATGTGTTGTAGGATCATGAACATCCAAATGGTTTTGATTCTGGGTCCTCAACGGGGGGTCTGAGACCCTTGGGGGTCCTCACAGTTACTGCAGGGGGACTACCAAAGTCTTTTAAGTATTTTTTAAAACTCTCTTTCTTTTAATTCAAAACACATTAACATGAATCCAACATATTTTATCTTTTACAGCAACTTATCTTTGCAAAAGTTAAGATTCCTCCCTCATCTACGTGCAAGGCAAATACAGGTCAAGACTGCAGCTTGAGGCTGATATGGTCCTCTGCCCGACAACCTCCATCTGCACGGTTTAATATGTAAGGCATACTGCATATATTATTCTATATATGTAGTAGGGGGTCCCTGTTCCATCTCTCTATCAGACCCCTGGTTTTGATGATATCTAACCTTTCCCTTAGCACCATTACCAAGCCAACATTTCCTGTTGCACATATGAAATAGTAAGTAGTAGTTTTTCGCCCCCTCCAACACTTTCCTGAAGTGTTCAAAAGATTCCAGCCTCTGTGACCACTAGCTGAGTTTAGTCTGGTTTCTCCTGCCTTGATGTGTCTTTCTTTGCTTGCTGCAATAAACAACCTCACTTATTATCTGTGTGTTGGCCTTTAAACTCCAACAATTTGTTGCCACATTCTCCTTACAGTCTAAAGGCCTTATCTCACAGGGTGGACAAGCTAAATTGATGTAGTGGGCGGTCAAGCTGCCCCATTTAATTTTTCTTGGTAATGAGATGTCATATCCACACGATTTGATGTGCAATTACATTGTAAAGAGCAGTGCATGGAAAAGGTCATGGGAACACAATTAAAGGGGAGGAAAGAAAATAATATTAGTTTATTGTTTTTATCAAATTAGCCTAATATAATGGGTTTTATTACACGGCACACAATGGAGGAATCTGCAGACCTATTGTGTGCCATGAAAATATTGATTACAGAAGACAAGATGGATCTATAAATTAATGATAATACCAACTATTCACTCAACTAAACAAAAAAAGAAACTTGGTCTAAGTGAGGCCGAGAAGCCAGAATTCCTCAGTCATCCAGTTAGGGAGTGGCTGTGGCTCAGGAGCCCACTAATCTGAAGATTGATGGTTTGATCCCCAGCTTCTTAAGAGTAACCTTGGACATGATGCTGAACATGTGCCATCAGTGCATGAATGCATACAAACAGTTAAACTGTGTAGCAGGTGGCACCATGTATGATAGCCTTGGCCACCAGTGTATGAATATGTGTGTGAATGGGTGGATGTGGTTGTAAAACCAGAAAGGTGCTATACAAATGGAAGGCACTTACAATTACCATTCAAACATCATGTTATTGTTCTTGGCTGAAAAAACAGATCTAAGGCTGTTGTTTCCTTTCTCTGCCAGACCGAGTGAGTCGTGTTCTTTGAGATGTCCTTCAGAGCATCACCGTCATTTGAGCTGTTATTTCCATATTTGCAGACCACCTGTTCACCAAACAAGTCTCTTCATTCTCTTCTGACCTCTGCCAGCAATGCATTCTGGCCATCAGGGCCGCTTCTGTGCAGATATGTTTCGATTATTCTAATTGAACCCAAGATGCTGCAGAATGGTCGCCTCTGAAAGGCTGAAATGGTTCTGCCTGCCACCACTGATCCAAAAATTAACTAACCTAATGAGTGTTTACTGGGGATGACATACCTTTTTTCAAAGATGCAGAGGGAGAGAATGCAGGTGGAGAAGCTAGTGACAGGTAGAGAGGAGAAAATAGACAGAGATGTAGACAGATTAATGGCCCACAAAAGGCCCAACGCAAAACACTGTCAGCATGAGGAACCCAAACACCTGTGACTGACTGTGTCTGACATCATTTGACAGCCCAACAGGGGAAATCATGACAGTCACAACACAAATGAATGATCAGCTATTCCACAGAGATGGGAGACTAATTCAAGTGTGTGCACTCACACACAAACACTAAGCAAAGCCCTGACATGGCAGTGTGATAATTAGTAATGATGCTTCAGTAATGTGACTATAATAATACTAATGCTGCCTCACCTCTTATAAACACACACACAATGGAGAAGACATTAAAATGACATGACACTCTTGCTAACAGAGCTGGCAGCAATGGCTCTGTAGTTACGTTACCATAGCAGTTATTGCAAGATCCATGCCGTGTTAGGGTACGTGTGAACGTGACTGCTTGCATGTCTATCTTAGTGTGTGTGTGAGGCTGTGGATGTGGAGGACTGTCTGAACAATCGATCGCCTCCTAGTTCCAGAGACCAAGAGTGGAAAAGTTGCTGACAGAAAGAAAAACAAGATGTATAAAAGTTATTATGCTTCAATTGGCCGTCCCTCCTCCTTCATTCCTCCACCCCTCCCTCCTTGTATCTTTAGTTTTTAGCCGTTAGATTATTCTCTCTATCTCCTCCCCCACCATCTTCCCACTTCAGAAAATAAATGAGGGAAAACAAGCACATTTAGTGGTTATTGTCTTTCTCACTCTCCAGTTCGAGCAATTCAACGGGCTAGTGGCAAAACACACACACACAGGGAGAGATACTCTGTCACACTTCAGCACATACATTTTCACCTAGCCGCAGCCCTTCATACACATCCACACGCACGCGCACACGCTCACACGCAATCCGCAACTTGGATGGCGCTATAAACACATTGATAAAACCATTTCTATAATAAGCCGTGTTTGTCAAAGTGTCATCCCTCGGCCCCGCAGCCATTATCACTGCTTCACCGTTTATAGTGGCTCTTTAAATAAACGGCCCAGGCCTTCATGGCCTACAGTGATACCCATCTCAATGGCCACATACACACACAGACGCACACACGTTCTATCTTTCCACTACATCTCCGAACATTACGTTGCAGGCTCGATGGGAATATCCTCTTAGCTACGACTGGGGCTCCTGTGTTGTCTCTTCCTGTTTTGGTATTCCTTGTCAACAAGTAGCCCATAATAGACTGTCACTCAATATTATAGAACATGCATCATGAATATCTTGGAAAAAAGGAGTGTGGGGAAACGGTTAGACCGGCACAGGGTGATAGGTGTGTAAGATTTAGGGGGATATATTGGCACAATCTGAATTTAACATAGTGAATGTGTTTTCTTCAGTGTATAATAACTTGAAAATAAGAATTGCTGTGTTCTCCTTGCCTTAGAATGAGCTGTTTATATAGGGGAGCGGTTTTTATTTATGGAGATCGTCATGTTGCATTGCCATGTTGCTACAGTAGCCCAGAATGGACAAACCAACCATTAGCTCCAGATAAAGCCATTTGTGTCTTCACGTCAGCCACCGTAGTAAGAAGCCCTACTGCAATGTGCAGCACAGCAGTTACACTGGTATGTAATGTAAAACTGCTTCATTTAGTGTTTCTAGTTTTTAAATCACCAGGGGTCTCATTTAAAAAACAGTGCGTAGGATCCATACTACAAATGTACGTGCAGACAAAAGCCAAAAATGGCGTGCACCAAAAAATATTCAACAGTTTCTACAATCAGGCTTCCACCTCACCATCTGCGTCGCCAATTTTCTGTCTCCAAAATGTTCATAAATGTGGGTCAAAGTTTCTCCCATCAAGTCTACTTTTATAAATCACAGCTTTTGAGTGGGAAATGGCGTACGCCACTTTCAGGCCTCGTTTTGTGCGCATGCAATGTTTATAAATGAGACCCCTGGTCTGTTTGTAGAGAGGAGGAGACCTTTGTGAATAAATTGATCAATAAATTGATAAATTGTCTTCCAGTAAAAACCTTGTGAACATCTGGATCTTATGTTATTGAAGAAAAAATGGTGCGTTATTCAGTGTTTTACCAGTTTAAATCACTGGGTCTGTTTACTTAGGAAAGGAAGAGACCTCTGTGGATAATTCAGCTTATGATAAAAACCTCCTGAACATCTGAAAAAAGGTGAGCACACATGAACTTCTGAGAGAAAAGGAGCGAGCACACAATAGCATGTTGTGGGTAAGCCCTGAGATCACGCATTGCATTACAGAGGCACTGATTTGTTATTCTGTGTTTTTAGCTATTCTAATCGCATGGTCCGTTTTAGAGAAGAGGAGACCTCTGCGGAAACTACCTGAACAATCAACAGTGAAGGAATTCTAATCTGCAATTGACCACTAGACGCCACCAAATCCCCCTAAATCTGACACTCTTCACCTTTAAAACTATGTTAAGTGATATTTCTATATTAACACTGGATCAAAAAATGACGTCTAATGTCAAAGGTTTTACAATTATCATCCAACTCTGCAGTTTTATTTTAGCATCATCTTCAGCTCATTGTTTTGGTTTTACAGCCTGCAGCATCACTGTTTAACAAAACCAAGCCTAAAGGAGAATGATAGACTTACATTCCCCAGATGGCCTGAAACACATCTCCACTGGCTAACACATGAATCCAATGTGTAAATAGACAATATGCTAACACATTCACCATTTCCACTTATTACAGTCTGTCAATCTTGTGTTTACAGCTTATTGTGCTCTCCCCAAGAGGCCAAAGGAATCATCATCTTTCAGGTTAACATGAAAAGTCACTCCTCCATTCAGTCCATTAAAACTGAACCAGTCATCTGTTGCTTCTTGTATTTTTCTACTTTATTCTTGAAACCATAGCAGTTAAAGCTTATATTACAACTACACTGTATTTTAAGTACCTTTTTCATGGAGGATACTGACGAGATAAGGTAATAAAGTAGCCATTTACATTTGATATTATTTGGTCACTGTATCCAGATTTGCATTTTTGTGTATCTGAGGACCAGTCAGGCAGGTGAGACAAGCTGGTCATCTCAGCAGCTAGCAGTCCAGCTCCTGAGATGACTGGCAGGTCAATGTCCATCGTTATCCCAAGGATAATCTCAGCACGCCCTCTGGTAATTTACCACTGGCTCTGATGTCTCTGCAGTCTTTGATATATGACGTAATTCATTTTGGAAATATATTTTGGTCTCTGAGATTAAATATAATATTTTTTACTGATATATTAGTTTGTCTGAAAAGGAAAATTAAGTCAAAGCTACAGTTGGTAACTTTTATTAAAAAGAGAAAAAACTTTTTTTTAAAAATAGTTTTGGAAACTGTCTTCCTCTGTCAACTCTACTGCCTTGTGACATTTCTAATGGCCTTATTGCATGTGAACAAAAATAAAGATTCAGAGCTAAGGGGTGTCTATCGCAGCTGTCAGTCATGTCAATCACTCTGTTAAGTGTGTTTTGTGTCATTCTGTTGTGGTCAAACTGTCAAACCATGCAGCACTGATCAAATATGAATCAAGATTTGTTACTGCATTGCCTATTATCACCTCAAATGTTTTCAGAAACATATTTTAGTGTACTGTTTAGGTGTTAAATGAGAAAGTTTGTGGCAGTTAAACAGACTATCAAGCACCCCCTGCCAGCCGGACCAACTTTCTAGTTTCACAGCTAAACAGATCACTAAAGAGTGTTTCTGAAAACATCTGAACTGAGACATATGCAGTAACAGAATCTTGTTTTATATTTGACCAAAGTTCACAGAGTGACATGATTGACAGCTGAATTAGAGACTTCTTAGCTCTGATCGGTTTTTGCTGCTGCGCCACGATCTGTTTCTAGTGAATGCCATTAGAGGCAGCAGGTGGAGGAGGAGGGGGGGCATGATTTTTTTTCACAGACTGGCTGTCTCATGCACAGTTTTAGCAAATATGATACAAAATTATTTTAAGTATGCAGTCCATACTCTGTATTGAGAAATGACCATAGAAAAATAACTGACAAAAAGCAGACACATTTGTATGGGGTGCCGTTTGTAAAGTGGCTCACACTGAAATTAACTGCAACATTTTGCCACATTTAGCTTCAAACAACGTTTAAAAAAGTGGTGTGAATTTTTTAAAGTCACTTTTTACCACATTTACAGCAATATTTGAAATATGTTAAATATAATGTCACAGTTAAATTTAAATGTTAAATCTAAATCTAAATGTTAAATCTAAATCTAAATGTACTTGGTGAAACTAAATATTTATCTAATATGCAAATGCACACTGCTGGTCACTGGAAGTACCAAAATAAAAGCCCGGGTGGTCAGACCGGCAGTGTGCATTTGCATATTAGCTAATTATTTAGTTTCACCAAGGCTTCAGTTGTTACTCCTGGAATCTGCCAGAGCCACTCTGCCAGTTTGGAGGTCACTGCTCCGAGAGCTACTACTACCACGGGGACCACGTCAACTTTGACCTTCCACATCTGTTCCAGTTGTTCTTTCAACCCTTGATACTTCACCTTTTCGTGTTCCTTCTTTCTGATGTTGCTGTCGGCTGGTAGAACTTCATCTTCCACCACTGCCCTCTTCTGGTGTTTGTCAACCACCACTCTGTCCGGTTGGTTGGCCAGCAGCTGTTTGTCAGTCTGGAAGCTGAAGTCCCACAGGATCTTAGCCCTGTTGTTCTCAACCACCTTCAGTGGTGCGTCCTCGGATTTGGGTACTTCGAGTCCATACTGGGTACAGATGTTCCTGTACGCTATCCCAGCCACTTGGTTGTCCCTCTCCATGTACGCTGATCCTGCCTGCATCTTTCACCCTGCCACTATGTGCTGGTCAGTCTCAGGGCCTCTTTGCACAGTCTGCACCTTGGGTCTGATCTGCTGTGGTACACCCTGGCCTCTATGGCCCTTGTGCTTAGGGCCTGTTCTTGTGCTGCCATGATTAATGCCTCAGTGCGGTCTGTCAGTCCAGCATTCTCCAGCCACTGGTAGGTCTCCTTGATATCATCCACTTCCGCTTTCTGACGGTGGTATGCACCATAGATATATATATATATATATATATATATATATATATATATATATATATATACAGTATATATGTATATGATCACATAGATTTATGAAGCCCATAGGTTCAAATGTTGGGTTTAGTGACCTGGCAACAGCACAGCCTGATATTCAAGAGCTGTCAGGAAAAACAGCAATTATTCAGGACAGTAATTTCTTGCAACATCCCTCAACACCACTATCCACCCACATGCTTCCTGTATCATCACAGACACATACTGACAAGCACACATACGTATGTCATAATCGATTAAAAGTGGTAAGTGGATTGCATTTATAAAGTGTTTTTTTTGTTTGTTTTAGCAACCACTCAGAGCATTTCATTTACATTCAGACACTGGTGGCAGAGGTTACCATGCAAGCTGTCACCTGCTCATCAAGAGCGATAACCAAGGACACTTCCACATCAATAGTGGACTGCAGACTGACTGCAGGGATCAAACCACTGACCTTCTGATTAGTAGATGACCAGTCTACCGCCTGAGCCACAGACATCCCTGCAACAATTTTAATTCATTATTATATTATAGATATTCAATGACAGTTTACATGTATTGGATTTTTTTTTTTTTTAGTACACACTCTGCATTTATACACGGTCAGAGAGAAAACAAATGCTGCCTGTTTTTATTTGTATGCAGGAATGGAGGTTTTTGAGGACAGCAGTAATGACAGAAACTTAGAGGGAAACATTCATCTTGTTTGAAGTCATTGTTCTTCATCCCTCATGCAGGCCAAACCAACACAGCAAGAAACAGTAATGGATAATGCTCAAGCTTTCTTAAAATTATCTGCTGCAATATTCCCACTTTTATTGTTTAATAAATTCTGTCAAGTGCCAGAAACCATTTATTGCATTTACCGTAAAGAGTTTCGTCTATTGCCTTTGATGTTAAAGAGATTTACCACATTCATTTACAGGCTGGGGCTCCAGTGGTTGAAGGTGTGATATATGAATATGTGTGCCCACATGCAGCATGTATGTGTATACATGTTTGCTTGTTCTGTGTTGTATGTGTGTGGTGTGTGCCTGCAATAGTGTTTTATTACCGGCCCTGCTTTACAACTTTATGAGGGCATTATTGGTACCTCCCAGTCAAAATGAGATATTTTCCGAGGCTTGCCCCGAGGTCAAATCTGACGGGATCCTCAGAATATTAACAAAGAGAGACCACAATGAGAGGCCATAGGGCTGGAGGAAAGGTGAGGAAGACCAAACGGAAGAAAAAGTGAATGTTTGAGAATGTTTGAAAAAAGGATGGAAAGAGGAAAAATTTATAGAGAAAAAATACTGACACTTACAAAATAGAAGCTCCATTATTACCATAGTTCAGGGAGAGCAGGGTTGGCCAAGGCATCATGTTGAGCTGAGTTGAATGTAAATCTAAAAAAATAAATGTATTTGAAATGGGGGAAAAAATAGATTTTTGTAAATGTGATATCTTAATCATGAACATGAACCCCAATCTGCAACAAACAAAAATAGTTTTACCTCAATTGCAGTGTAAAAACAAAATATTCAAATTATTTAATTAATTACTTATAGCTGAAGGTGTTTAAGGGGAAACACTTGGCAATGCTACTCTTCTGCAGATAGTCAGTGTGGCATCAGCATGATTTCTTTTGCCAGGTTTTTACAAAATTTGATGTCATTTTGATGGTATCATGCCTCAACTTGTCATGTCAACTTCATGAAGGTAAGATAAGGATATAGTCAAAATAGTATGGGTATAACTACATCTTGAGAATTCCAAGGAAGCCATTCGATTGGCTGTATGTTTGATCCTTCAAAAATGACACTAATGGTCAGTGTTCCATGCGGGTTAAAGCAAAGTCTGCGTAATTACCATCCCCATTCTTCTCTAAGCTACATTTTGTGACTGAATGTCTCCAGACCTCTTTAAGCTGTAAGACGTAGTGGTACACTCACTGGCCAGTTTGTCGGGTACTTCTGTTCAGCTGCTTGTTAACGCAAATAGCTAATCAGCCAATCACGTGGCAGCAACTCAGTGCATTTAGGCATGTAGACATGGTTAAGACCACTTGCTGAAGTTCAAACTGAGCATCAGAATGAGGAAGAAAGGTGATTTAAGTGACTTTGAACGTTGCATGGTTTCATTTCAGAAACTGCTGATCTACTGGGATTTTCACACACAACCATCTCTAGGGTTTAGAGAGGATGGTCTGAAAAAGAGAAAATATCCAGTGAGCTGCCAGTTCTCTGGGAGAAATGCCTTGTCGATGCCAGAGGTCAGAGGAGAATGGCAAGACTGGTTCAAGATGATAGAAAGGCAGCAGTAACTCAAATAACCTCTCTGAACCAACAACACGTTGAACCTTGAAGCAGATCAGCAGCAGAAGACCACACTGGGTACCACTCCTGTAGCTAAGAACAGGAACCTGTAACGATAGTGAAGAGGTGAGGAGTGTTTGCTGAAGATGTGGTTGGATCAAATGTGGAGGAGGACTTCTGATGAGCGTGAGTGAGGGAGGAGGGGTGGAGGAGGGTCATGTCGACTTTGCTATGAAAGATAACTAAAGGCAGAAGTGAGGAGAATGGTTTTACAGTTTGACAGCAACAATATGATTAGTTTAAGGAGGCAAAGTCTGATTGGTGTAACTGAAAGAGTGAACGCTGTGGTGAGCTGATTGAGTAAAAGCAAGAACAAGAAAGACAGAGAGACTAAGACTGTCTTCCTTATTGAACTTCTGTTAAACTCCTTACGGCAGTGAGGATCTGATTTGAACAAAAATCCCTGCGAGCAAGTGAGTTTCCTTTTAACCATTTAATTAAAGCACTAACGTCACAAAAATGTTTCATCAAATGTCAGTATCAAAGGTCATGGAAATGACTTTCTTACTTAAGGACATTTGTTTAAACCCCTGTGGCTACCCTTTAACTAAAACACTGAAGGTGCTGCTGAGAGACTGAGTCATCTAATTCAACTGGTCAAACTTAAAAGATGCATTAAGACGGGCTTAGAGAAGACACAAAGACAGGTGTTTGTCTCATCCCTTAGGGTTATATACTTGAGCTTGGTCACTTCTAGGAGTTTCTTTCTCTGATGCTTTTTGTCATGGCAGAGTGGCTATGGATGAGTGTTTGGTGTAACTGTACTCTGTTTAAAGCTGAATTGATGGTGTCATAACAGCCGTGTGTGTAAAAACTCCTAATCTCACTCCCAAATTAACAGTGTTATCCAGGGTACACCAGAGAGAATACCTGCTAAACCTGATTATACCAGAAAATCCCATTACTCATTCAAATGCCAGGCAGTGTAGCATGCTTTAGGCTTCCAAAGAGCATTTCAAAGAAATTCACCACAGCTTCAGAGATTCTATTTGAGGCCACAGATGCGCTCAGAATGAAATACACCAATGTAGGGAAACTTAATGAGACTCCGTGCCAATAATTAGGCAGTTTCTGGGAAATAGGGTTTGCCATGCAGTAAACATTTCACCCCAAGGGAAAACTTCTTTACATTTTTAGATCCTATATAGTCGTAGCCATGTCGAAAACATAATATAGTTGTATGTGCTGTATTCTGCTAGCACTGAACTAGTTGTGTAGGCAAGACTATGGCAAACAATGTGTCAGAATGTATGTTTCAATGAGACTGCACCAAAAACAAAAAGGCTATCTGTCCACAAAGTTCAGTGGGCAGATACCGACCCCCCATCTTGGCCACCCCTATGAAATATTGCTGGGGGCACCATTGTTTTGCTTCCAGGGCCGAGGTTGATGCTTCACTTCACCCGGCAGCTGAGAGGCAAGACACAGGAACTTTACTTGGGTCTTGAGGAGCTGCTGCATTTGTTCAGAGACAAACCCAGACCTGCACTATGCATTTACCACTTGACAACTTAACTGTTAATTTCCTCTTCGCTCTGATCGCTAACACCTGTCTGCTCTCAGCCCATACACCGTCACTGACTCTCTCACTCCCCCAAACACACTCACTATGCACACACTATGCACTGAGCTCAGTGAGGTGAGGGAGAGGAAGACGATGAAAGTCTCTCTGCACGTTCTGCAGCATTTGTTCTGTCAGGTTCTGTCACAAAACTGTGTTGTCACGTATGCTTGCACATTTCTAAGTGTGTATATGGAAATGCTGGACCTTCATTAGATGGTATATCTGTAGATATACCTATAGATAGATAGGTGGGTAGTAAACACATTTAAAACAGGGCAGGTATTAGGTATTGAGAATACACTGTAAGAAACTGACATTAAATACAACACCAAAACATTGCCTGACCGGGAGAACCTGACATTTCCTCAACACAGAATCACTTGTGAGAAATGAGGCCCTAGGAAACATAATAAAACAGCACACATGTCTACCACGTCTACATTGACTACGGGTTTTGTGAGGACAGCCAATTTGTAGACTATGTTTAGCAATGCAACAAGCCCTTTCTCAGCCATCCTTGTCCAGGAATATGGCTGCTAACAGGTGTTAAATCACCAGCAGGGGCCATTTTCTCCCTCTTCTCTTCCCTCTCGAGGCCCCTTCACCCTTTACGTTCCCACCTCCCTCTCATCTGACATTCACCTCCTTGCTTGATCCTGCATTACCATTCTGTTCACTGAACTGATATTTGAACTAATGAGAAGGATATAAAGTCAGAAGATGGGGCAGTATTCACTCTGTAATGAGTCTGCATGTATACGCCTGTGTGTGTGTAAGTGTGTGTGCACATTTCTGAGTGAATGTGTGTATCTTTATGTATTTGTAGGCCTGTTTCAAGATAATCATATCTACAGTGTGAGTTTTTTTAATCTAATCAATGTCTCTGTTTTAGTTTCAGCTGGATGTTCTTGGCCTGTGTATGTAAGTGTGTGTATGTTGGTGTGTGGGTGGACGATCGTTAATGCAGAGTGGAATTGAAATGGTATCCCTGTGTTTTCCTGTGTTTCTCTTGTTTTCATGTGTCATTTTCTCGTCACGAGTAACAAACACAGAGAGATCGCAGCTTGGCCAGTCCTATGTTCATCAGTATGCTTTAAAATGTGAGAATGTGTTCTAGTCATAAATGCACTGTGTGCTGTTAACGCTCACTCAATGAAGAGTTACCGTGAGTCACACAAACACAAATCACCACAAGATTAAAACGAAATGTCAGGTTTTCTCCACTGCAGTCTGATTTTTTTTTAACATGTTTTTTTCTGGAATGTTAGTAATTTATTTGAGCGACAGCTACCATGGTGAGATTGTCGCTATAGAGAGCAGATAACAAGGTAGGCTGCATATGCAAACAGCTTTTAAGTAGCACACACAGCATAAACACGCCTATGCTTGCTGCACACACACACACAAAATACAGTATACCTGCATCTTTAAGGTTTTGAGCTGGAATCCAAGCACACAGAATATACAGCACAGAGATTAGTGGTTTAGCTAAAGGCCCAGACACATCAAACCAACAGAGAACTAGCAGCAACGAAGGCCCCCTGCTGTGTCACCTGACATCACCTAGCCCTGACACAGTTGCACCGGGCCAACGGTCAGCCGTCTGGTTACTACTGGACCCATCAATGAGCATCTGTGCCCTAGTCAGTGCGGTGTGTCCTGCACTGTTGCCCCTCATCACTCCCCATCTGCTTTTTGTGGCCGATTCAGTGTGTTTAATCGGCGTTAGTGACAGTGGAGCCTGGAGCCAGCTCTCTGATTGGCAGTTCAGCTCAGGGCATTAGAAGAGAAATGGAAGTGAGGAAAGTAAACAAAAAGCTAAAGTCAAGAGAGAGTGAGATCAAAACAAGGTCAAATTAGTTATCTTTAGCCATTAAGCTCTTTAGCAGAAACATGATGGTTTGTTACTGTTCACTGGCGTGCGGTAAATACAATTTGTTCATCCAACACTGGATTGTGTTGCTAATGTGCTAAGTGGCTAACTAGCATCTAGATGGTCTTCTGGTTTCACTTTTTGATTGATGAAGATGGACTTCCGCCGTCTGCTGGTGTGGAGAGTTATTTCCTCTCTCACAGGTGCAGAACATACCTGCTGGTTGGCCCTCAGCTGTCGTCTTTGCAATGGGTTCATGTACAGCACCGTCAGGTGATGCAGCAGGGGGACTTCATCACTGCTACTTCTCTTAAGTCGGTTTGGTGTTTCTGGGCCTTAAGGATTTAGGTAAGACAGATACTGTAGTTAGGTTAAGGTTTGTTGAGTCCCCAGAGAATGAATGTAAGTCACTACAATGCCCTCGTAAGTAACAAAACAAATGTATGTGTGTGTGTGTGTGTGTACACAGAAGCTGAGCTGTTTGCCTCTACTGTGCAGATGAGCCTGTTGTGAATGTGTGTTTCCTCTGTGTGTGTGTGTGTGTGTGTGTGTGTGTGTGTGTGTGTGTGTGTGTTAGAGAGATAGAGTGAGGGAGAGTGTGTGTCAAGCAGCAGAAACAGGTCATATATAGTTTCCTACTCATCAACATCAAAAACAAATGACAAAGGTGATGTGCAAATTACAAATATGCAAATGAGGCCCCATGTTTTACCCAGGACTTCTTGTAACTGCGGCAACCTAAGAGACAACTTTCTTTTTGAAGCACTGGTCACTGGGCACACACCGTGAGTGGTACCTTATTCTTTGTGCGTGCATGTGTGTGTGTGTGTGTGTGTGTGTGTGTGTGTGTGTGTGTTTGAGAGAGAGAGAGAGTGAGAGAACGTGTGGGCGTAAGGCCTCAACCAGATTTGACTTGTTTGGCATAGTAACTATTTTTGCTCAGCATCTCGCTGTAGGTGCACGGCAACTGTCCCTGCACTGTCTCTGCAAACGCAGCTGTCTCGGTTACCAGGGCCTCGGGGGGTTGTTAAGGAAGCGTCTCCAGGGAAACCGGAGGAAGGAGCTGGGAAGGAGGGAGGGCAGGGTCTCTGAGAGTTCAGAGATGCTTTCTAAAAGTGGAGTAGACAAGGAGAAGAGCCAAGGAAGACACTAGAGAGGCAGAGTGGAGACATTGTTTAGTGTTCTTTAAAAATAGTTGCAGAAGTGTAAGAAATATATATGGAGATACTAAAAATGTGTTGAAAATTTTATTTTGATCAGTGTTAAAAAATGTGT
This sequence comes from Cephalopholis sonnerati, assembly GCA_019142605.1. NCBI lineage: Eukaryota > Metazoa > Chordata > Actinopteri > Perciformes > Serranidae > Cephalopholis > Cephalopholis sonnerati. The sequence goes on from JAGQAX010000003.1 coordinate 16,283,160, forward strand.
AATCAGTTCTTCAAGCAGGAATCCTTATTTGTACCATCTCTGCACATAACAAACTAAACACTTTATGACAAACTTGTCAAATTAATGATAGTAAATATGTACTGTCAGTATACTGCTGGAGTAAATGAAGAAGTATATACAGTTATCACCCTTCAGAATGAGCTGAAGTGTGGTATTTGCATGTGGCTGCTTTGGGCTGAGAGCCAGCAAAGAGACTAAGACTTGTGCGTGCGTCACGATATATTTAAGTGTCACTATACTTTTTCCATCTTGTTAGTGAATCTGGAGAGTGTGGGAGAAAGAGGTGGTGGCGGGTGACAAGAGATACTGAGTGTTGATATAATTAAAAACTAATTTTGAGGTTTATTGCTTTTTCACCTGATTTCATCTAAATCTGGCAGGTTGTTGCTGAGGGAGAGACGGGAAAGTGTATATATAGAGAGAGAAAGAGCAAGGGAAGGAGAGAGATGACAACAGAGACTGGGAGTCTCCATGTAATAATTAAAACCCCCTTTGAAGGCTACCCTTTGAAGGGCTCTTTTCTCAGCACCCAGCCACTGCGCGGCAAAAAAAGCACTTCTCTTTAAAGTCATAACGTTGATGATGATCTCAGAACCCTCCGGTCGTCGTATGAAACGTGTGTTTTGACAGTTTGTTTGTGAGAGAAAATTAGCTCGTTGCTCCCTCACAGGACGGCCACTGACTTATCTAATTCCTCTCCTTTGAAGTCATGGGGAGAGGCGTTTGTTTGTGTTGGGGGCGGGGGAGGTGGCTTCACCGCTGTCAGCCCCCTGGGAGACAAAGGGTGGGGTCTGTTTGGTCTCTTCCCAGGCATTTTAATCAATTTATTAATTAGCCACAATTACACCGTTAATTAGGAGCTGATGGTGATTTGATGAGTTGTGATTGTTGTCGTCTTCCACGTGTTTAGAGGAGGGGAAAGGGGAAGTGGAGAGAAGGATTAAGAGACAGTGATAGTGCAGTGGGAAGGGATCACTGAGTGAGTTAGGAAGAGGAGTAAAAGAGCAACAATTACTGTGTATTACATGTTGCTGTACGACAAGTACACTTCACAGGAAATGATTCAGGTCTTTCAAGAGCGATTGGTTGGAAACTAAACTTTCCTTCCTTGGCTGTGTAGCAGTGTGACTGTGTGTGTGTGTGTGTGTGTGTGTGTGTGTGTGTGTGTGTGTGTGTGTGTGTGTGTGTGTGTGTGAATGTGAACTGTATCTCTGGGCTATACTTGAGAAATTGCAACAAACGACACCCTGACAGGTCGTAAGGCCATCACTGTAACAGCATGTAATTACAGTCTGCATGGTGCAGTGTGTATGTGAGTATACTGAATGTGTAGGTGTCTGTACTTCTATTTGTATGCGTGTGTGTTACAAAGTGCAATTAAAGCTTAAACACCAGAGAGAAAATCTTGACTAACCCTCTGCAAGTCTGACAACGCTGAGAAAAATTAGCTATGTTAAAAAAGAGTGAGAAAAAAAACTTGTAAAGAAGTCCTGTTTAAACACAACGTAATTAAAAGCTGTAAAAGTTATATTTAGCAAACATGAGAAGAAAATGCAAATGGTGTTTTGGTCGTGCAGCTTGTGTAACTACCTTGTTTATCATCTAACTTTCTCCCAGTGTCTCCACATCACTCAAAGAATATACAGCCACGCTCACTCCCATATGCTGTTACTATGATATAGTGCACTTCATATAGGTCTGAGGGTACTTGTTGCCATGGAGACAGTGTTGTGGTGTTATAAGGTGGAAGCCCTCGATTGACAACATCTCTTCAGATCTCTGCGAGAGGAAACTTTCAGACTTGCTGAGGAAGCTGACTGCTGCCTCTCGACGGGTTCAGGATGTTATTTAGTGAAGAGGTGAAGACTAAAGCTGGTTTGAGACAGTGCGGCCAAGGAATCGCACATTCTGTATGTTCTGTACATTTTTATATCTTCAAACCATAAGTGTCCCATGAAATGTACTGAATTAAAACCCCATTAACACCCTCTAACCCTGGCATTTGTATGTAACTGAAAAGGTTACAATCTGACTGGCAGTAATGGAAATACGACACCCAGGTGAACATGCTAATTTTAGCCTCTTTGCTGGCACGATGCAATGATGCCCTGCCACATTTTACCATCCATCTCTATCAAAGCAGCGCTGGAACATTTTTCCAAATTAGTCGGCGCTAAGTTTGAAAGAGACAGAATAAAAACAGATTTAAATAGAAGTAACCACCGTAAAAACAGATTTAAATAGAAGTAACCACCGTAACATTTTTCCTCTAGCCACCATGCTGCTTTCTATTGTGTACTAACCTGTTTTCAGGCCTGTCTGTGAAGTTGAATGTGACACATAGGAAAAAGAAAAAGAAAAAATACACTCACACACACAGTGAGGCATACTTGTTTGCTGCTGAGCTGTGTACACAGCCCTGGTCACTGGCAATTGGAAGTAAGTCTGTCGCCTGTTTTAATGGGTTTTCCGATGTTTAAAAAAAACCTGCATACACATGCTAATTTGGGTGGAAAATGGGTATAATGGTGCAAATTGTCCATTTCAAAATTAAAAGTCCCACAGGTATTCATGCAATAGAAAAACTGTGTACCGCAAGGCTACCACAGGTAATTGAATTATTTCCAATAGACTCTGGCCAGTCGGGCTTTTTCATTACAGTCATCTTTGCCTAAACTGAATTCCTAGACAGTCTTTTTCTTTCTGTGGTTCTGTATGTGAAATGGAATTTCATTGTATACACTTTACAATTCAGAATTTATAGCAAAAATAACATAAAACGATAGTTTTGTCAGTTAACTAAACTAAATCAAAAGATAAAGCTAATTGTGTTCTATATTTTTGCTCAGTCTGATGTTATTCCTCTGTGCCAGTGAGCTCTGTTGTTCAAAACACATCAGCAAGACACAGTGCTACACTGGGCGATGTGTCATTTCATTACCATGAACATGGGCACTGCAGTTTATTTGAGTCAGTCTCACATACACTGTCCTTCTGCAATAAATACTTAGTAGCACATATCAGGATCAGAATCAGCTTTAGTGGCCAAGTATGTGTGTACATACAAGAAATTTGGCTCCGGTAGGCTTTGCTCTCAATGTACAAGTATTTACATAAGTACTAAAAATTAAATATCCGTGTAAAATGCAAATATACAAATATACAGAAATTGTGCAAATATACATCAATATAAAATATAAAAAATATGAAAAAATCAAATACAATACAATATTCAGGGTGCAAGTGTTGTTTGTTCTGCCACTCTGTGACTGTTAGGAGTTCATCAGAGCGACAGCCTGGGGGAAGAAACTGTCTTTGTGACGGGTAGTTTTGGCGAACAGTGCTCTGTAGCACCTAATGGATGGGAGGAGTTTAAACAGTTTGGTGTGAGAGGTCTGCAGAGATGTTCCCTGTCCGTTTCCTGACCCTTGACCGGTACTGGTATATTAATCCGCCATTGAAAATAGTCCCCAACCAATGCACTATTTACCCCTTTTTGAGAAATGTTTAATAAAAACTGTACTTCCTAAATTACTGAGCCTGTGGAATTACAAATGTATTGACCCATATTTTCTGGAACTGTTGTGAAGTTCAGAAGAGTTGATTTGACATTGACCATGGGGTAAAGGATGGGCTGATAAAACCAAAATCCAAACAGAATAACACTGTGAGAATCTTTGTGCCTTTTAAGTTAATAATATATGTAATATATGCTGGGTTAATATATATTTGGAAAAATAAAAATAGAATTGTACAAAAAAGGGTATTACCTGAACCTCTTTTAACAGTTTGAGTCAGTACTGATCTTAATGCTAATGTCAACATGCTAACATGTGCTAGTTAGCGCTAAACACAAAGTACAACTGAGGCTGATGGGAATGTTATTAGTCTTTAAGGTATCATAACCCAAAGAACTAAACAAACTTAAATTTTGACATTGATGATGGCACAAGATGAAAAGTTATGGGATCACCAAACGTCCGAAAATGTATCCTGAAGGAGGCAGGGTGTTTCATGGCAATCCATACAGGATTTATCCTCTGCGGACCACAAGTAGCTGCACAAATGTTTTATGGCAGTCCATCTTACAGTTGTTGAGATATAGTAGATATAAGTTTGGACAAAAGTGGTGGACAGGATGACCAACATTATCATTCTGGCAGCAATGCTGTGGGGCTAAAAATGAGAATTAAAGACCTTTGAAGATTTACTTTTTAATCTTACTTCAAAAAGAGAAAAAGGTTTCGGGACTGAGTAACACAAACAGAGTTTAGAAGTTGAAAAGTTTTAAGAGATGGACAAACACATTGTTGCTTTTGGTCTTTTTCTTTTTTGATGAAAAGAATATAGAATTAACAAAGTATATACTTAAACCAATTATTTTCAAGCACATCTTAATGAAATTATGCTTTGACATGAACTTATCCCCGACCACATCTGTGATTGTCAGACACTGTTTAACATTTTTGTTTGAATAATGTTTCAGGAACAAAGACAAACCAGCCGTGTTCTTATCTCACTATACTGTACATTTCATCAGAAAAATATAAAGGTCCCTGTTGCCTGATGAAAGTGGAAAATATGTTGGAAGAACTTTTGAGAAGTAGAAAGTTTTAATAAGTTTCAATGCAAAGTACAGATGTTGTGCAAAAAAAAAAAAGATAATGAAAGTTTCACAAAATAGATAACATTACATCTCCTCCTCCCTCAATTTCACACCCACACCCACATGCACAATTGCAGATTCTTTCTTAAGATTTTTTTCTTACTGTTTGTGATTATGTGTTTTTCATCAGAAAAATAGATCTGAGCTGAAATCTCTCCTCAAAATGAGTTCTCCTGCAAATAGAAGTGGTAATATCATATGTGGTGGATGGTACATTGGAATCTTGCACTTCACAGGCTGTCACCCCGCAGTATTACACAGTATTATCTGTAAACTTATCATTTCATATATGCTTTTCTTCCTTCCCTTAACAGACTCTGACTCCCCTCTTCTCCCTCTCTCTCTCTCTTAGGTAATACTGCTGTGATTGCTGTAAATCTTAGTAATTATGTTCCAGGGCACACCCTGGCTTATCCACAGGCATGATCTGGTAGGAATCGTGATGGTGGCGTCAGCGATGGGTGTATGGTTGGGGGAGGAATCAAGGAAATACTCTGCTGAAATATCTTCCTCGCAATAAGCTTCCTGAAGTACCTTTTCTCATCAGTGGTGTGATTATTGTAGGTTGTTGTAGAGGGTGTTTGCATCCCCTCGAAGATGTTTCAGAGATTGAGATTGAATATAAATGAGTTTTCATTCGAAGCAGGGATTGATGTTGTACATGAAGCATGTCAATGCCTCCATGAGTTAATACAAAGTCTAACATGCTTTGAAACAAACATATTTCATTCAGGAACACTTAAGTCAAAGAAAACTTTATTCCTGCCTTTCCTTGGGCCTACACAGAAAGCCTCTGCCACATGCCTATGTGGAAAGCCTAAGGCGGAGAGAGCACACCTCTCTGCCCTTCCATGAGCAAATGAGGAAAGCCTGAGGCAAAGATGCAAACCTCCCTGCCCTTCCATGCGGCTACATGGAAAGCTTAAGACAGGGAGAGCAGCAGCAAAGACCCCACGGGAACAGAACAGAGCAGCATCACTGACAAACAGAAATGACATTGATAAGTCAGACACAGCATGAGAAGAAGGAGCTGGGGTGGAGGCGGGTTGCAAAGCAACTTGCAGAGGAAACAGCAACAGTACTCAGGCCAGAGCAGTTTAAATAGGGCGCCCTGAATGAGATTCACCAATTTGTTGCATAGAAAGGAATCATGTGATCTATCAGCTGACTCCTTTCCATCAATCAGCTTCTCCATCAATTGATTGGACTGCTTGAGATCAGCTGATGTAGCTGGGATGTGAGCTGAGCTTGACATTGTGTCCCGCCTGAACTATGCTCAATGTGTTTGTTTAGAGTTCATTGGGCATTTCAGCATGTTTTCTCCACTGGAAGGGAACCCTCGTGGGCACCTCATCAAATTTTCTGCCATACTGGGCCACTGAGACGGCATTCACATTTGTTGAAAAAGGAACTGCTGAACAGAAGCATCCAGGGATCACTGCATCATGTTTTCTCCACTAGAGGAGCACCCTAAAGGGCACTTTATCATGTTTTCTCCAATGGAAGGGCACCCTAAAGGTCATTTCAGCCTGTTTTCTCCAGTGGAAAGGAGCACTCGAGGGCATTTGTCATATTGTTACTACTGGAGATGCCCCCAAGATGGCATTTCAAGCTATTTTCTCCACTTAGCGGGCACCTTATCATGTTTTCTCCAATGGAGGAGCACCTTAAAGGGCACTAAATTACATTTTCTCCAGTGGAGGCCCACCCTGGAGGGCATTTCAGTGTGTTTTCTCCACTAGAGGTGCACCTTAAATGGCACTTTATCGCGTTTCTCCAATGGAGAAGCACGCCAAAGGGCACTTTATCATGTTTTCTCTGATGCGGGGCATCCTAGAGATCATTTCAGCATGTTTTCTCCACGGTAAGGGAACCATAGAGGGCACGTTATCAAGTTTTCTCCACTGGAGGAGCACCCTTGAGGGCATTTTGTCATATTTTTACTAGTGGAGGGGCTCCCTGGAGGCATTCCAAGGCATTTTCTCCACCAAAAGGGCACTTTATCACATTTTCTTCCACGTTTGGCCACAGTGCATGGCCTCCCCATGTGCTGGAGAAAGAAACTGCGAACAGAGGCACCCAGAGATTATTTTATCAAGTTTTCTCCACCTAGAAGGAAACCCTAGAGGGCATTTTATCACATTTTCTTCCACGCTATACACAGCATCCACATATGTTGAGAAAGGAACTGCTGAAACAGATGCAGCCAGAGATCATCAGAGGAGGGAAAAACACTGAGAAAAGTAATCTCAATTTTAACAAGTTAGAAAACAGTTGTTGAAGAGAGATGAGTCATCGAGAGATGTAACCACATTGTCTTATTCTCTTATCTAATGTGACTACAACTCTCAAATCACAGACACATGCCAACTTACACAACCAGTTAAAAAAAAACATGCATGTACTCAAGGACACATGCACACACTTTGATCAGTGTACACACATACACACACACACAAGCTCAAATGTGCACAGGCAAATACAGACACTGATGCAACAAAACAGCAACAACTGAGGCAGCACTCTGATGATAATTACTGTAGCTGTGGTGTGGATGCCTGGAGAAAGTGTTTGTGGACCGCAGATGAGAGGAGAGGTTGGTCCACAGTGAGGTGGCACCATGCCCTGAAGAGACAGACAGCAGAAGAGTTTCTTCAAGGTTTGTGGTAGCGCAGCAGGATGCTGACACATAGGTCAGGTCAGACAGGAACATCTGACACTGGAGTCGAATCAGACCAGACGGCAGGTTGTAGCACCACTGCTGAGAAACAATGAACAAGTAGCTGTGATTTATTCAAGATTAACTGTAATATATCAAGTTAGAGAAGATGAATGGAAATTGAAAGTTCAATAAAATTGAAAAAGAGATTTAAAAGTTCCTCAAAGCTTTTTTTTCCTAAAGTAACAGAGGGCTTGGCCCAGTGATTAGAACAACCTCATTGCACAGCAGTTTGTGAACGGCAGTGCTCTGATAAATTAAAGAGTTACTGAACTTGTAAAGGTTGCAAAATGACCAATACACACACCAATATATACTGCATGTTACAATGAGGAAGCACTGAATAGGTGCAGTGACAGGGTAAAGCACCCTCGGAAAGGTTAAGATGAAAGCACAGGTGTAAAGGGAAAAAGAAAAGCAGAATGAAAATACAAATGAGCAGTAAAAGATGAAGAATTCTGAGCTATCTGCAGCCACCTCTTGATTTTATTAATGGATAGTTAGAAGAGTATGTTGGCTGTGAGTAAGTCCAATTGTAAACAACCAGCTCTTAAACAGGATATCAGGAGTGAGAAAGAAGCTCCTGCAGATGCTGCTGTCTGAAAAATATGTCCACCTTGACTACCTCAAATGTCAGTCCTGCTCTCACTATCCAAATGCCAGTTGCATTCCTTAATTTTTTTTATTCAGATGGAAGTATGGAAATAACCGTTAATGGGTACAAAAGAGCAATAACAATTTATGTTGTCATTGTACTAATGTATCTTTGAAATGTTCCCTTTCTTGCGTGTGTGTTCCTCTGTTGTTCTGAAAGCCTGTTTATTTTTATTTCACCCAGCTGATTTCATTTTACACATACTGGGGGACAGGTAATACCTTTGAATTGTATAACAACACATTTTTTATTGTCTATATGAATGTGCTCTATAGTCACAGGCAGAGGTCTATCCCAGCATGCATTGGACTGAAGGCACACTGACTAGACTGTTACTGCATCACAGGGAAAGATACAGGCAATCATACATATGAAAAATCCATTTGATGACATGCTGTTCTATTATTTATTTCCTAAAAACAAACACAAACTACTGCCTAAATATCAGTAAGGCTAACTAGTTTTGTAAGCCTGTTTCTTTAATGAATGCTGACAGTATAGTCCTTTATAGAATGAAGTGCAACACATAACCTGTGGGCTTTGTTTAATACACTATGGCTTTTCCTAAGTTTGTAACAAATGCATATAAACACTATTTAAAACTGACATGCTTCAGAAATCTGCTGCAGAAATGATACGTAACTTCTGTTTGGGCTTTCAGAGACCTTAGGTGTAAATCATCGGCTTGATACACTGGATTTTCATATGCTCTACATCAGGTGATTGGGTTTGGCCATAGCCTGTATAACAGAAATTGTTTGAGCCACCATGACGTAACCAATTGGTTTGTGGACTACCGGTGTGAAGCCTCGAGTTTGGCATTTTACCATTGCCATCTTGGTGTTTTGAAACAAGAAGTGATCATATTTGAATGGAAGGGTGGAGCTGTGGAGGGTGGAGGGATGGATCTGACTGAGAGCCAGAGGACACTGCTGTGTTAGCAACTTGTCAGTCACAAGGTAGCCACACCCTAAAGCATACCCTGCTTTATTGTCTACGTGAATGGGATCATAACTGAGAGTAACTTAAAGATAAAAAACGACGACTGGCCAGCTCACTCAGTGTAAAAGTCCATAATACAGGCAGCAGTTGAGAAATGCATCTGAAATCTTTTATTAATACTTGGATAATCATTGTGTCTCGACTAGAGAGTCTTCATCAGTGTGTAAAATGCATTGGACACAGGTGTGCAATTTAAGAAGTCATGTCAGGGTCATGTGACACGGGACACATGATATATTGGTGTAGCCCTACTAGATATAAAACCACATTGACAGAAATGGAAATGACATAAATGTAGACTTTAAATAATGAACATATTTAGTAACAAGAAAAAAGATTCAGTGCCAAATAAATAAAAAGGAAACAACAGTGAAATAAAACAAGAATTGTTAGAATATATCATGACAGACTTGCACATAATGTGGCAGAAACTGAGAAATATAAGATATGTATGATAAGGCCAAAATAATTTTCTTTCTTCACAATTTAGAGTAATTTACAAAATGAACATATATAAAAAAATAATCATGTTGTACTGAACACCAGAGATTGAGACCATAAACTCATTAGGAAAATGTTTACTTAGGTGATTATTAAAGGAGAAGTCCGGTATTTTGCACTTTGAGCCCCATTCCTGGTTGTTTATGATGAAATAGAGTGGTTAAGACCAAAATCTTGACGATTGCTCCTTCTCTGACAATTTGAGAGAATTTGGCTTTCCCCTGCCTGGCTCAACAAGGCTGTCTATGGCCATGTGTAAATCTGTCCTAAAACCACCTTAAAAGTTCGTTTTCAAAGCCATGAAACTCACCGAGTGGTCAGTGGTGTTCGTTGATGTTCCAACATAAAAATCGTAGCAAACTGTGGTTTCCATGATGATTTATTTAGCATTTTGTCCATGCATTGATTTTCTATAGGAAGCCTCATTGTCCATTGGTAGTAATCCGCCACTGGAAATGGAAAGGGGGTTGTTTACGACAAGGTTGTAGTCATTGTTGTCTTTTAGCTCAGTGAAAGTGCCGGCTCGACCGTGCTGTGTGTGCTCCTCCTCTTCGGAGGAATTCTCCTGCAGTCGCTGACCGCACAAAACTTGCCCATTATTACTCGCTTGTAAACAACCTTCGCAGTACGATGCTTTTGAACACAACGCCAGCCTTCCTCTTCTGCTTCTTTCTGTGTCCCATTACGTTGCAATGGTTTCCTGCTGGTTGGCGACACTCACGTAAAGTAACATTATCGCCATCAAGTGGGCTGGAGTGTATAACACTTCAGGGTCAAACGAATGATCAAGCGGAAGTTTACACACGGGTGTGAGGCAGGAGTCGCCCCCTGCTGGCCATTAGAGACAGTGCAGGTTTAAGGCACTTCAACACTAGTTTCTTTTTTTAGACCTGGTGATAACCCCTTGGATTAGACATTCAAATTTACACAACATCACGCCTCCCAAATCCCAAATAAGTGAATCAGGATTGCTGTTACCATTGTCGAAAGGATTCTGTGAGAAGCGAGAAGAGGTTTTGGAATGACAACTGACGTTATGTCAGGCCAATATATAGTAGGAGGGTCCCATCTCTTCCTGACATATGCGTCAATAGTGCCAGCCGATTGGGGCTGTCGTAATGTTATTTGAGCTGATGAGGTCATAGTGAGACACTCACTCATGCTAATCAGAGAACTGGGGTTATATCCATAACCTTAAGTTTTCATAGGGGGTCTTAAAGGGAGTTTGATCTCTCTGGTGTCTAATTGAACACATACAAAAGTAGTGCCAGCTAAATGTGCAAACTCAGTCCATGGCAAAAGGAAGGGTTATTACCTCTTTACACTCATACTTATCAGGAAAATAGTATATGAAGGAAAAAAAATATATAGACTTTGCAAATTTCCAGCATTTTCACACATTCTAAAGTGGGGTCTAACAATGAGGAAGAAAATTCAATATGAAGGGTTAAATCTATCCAACTCAAACTAAAGTGTCTTTGCTGTGACTGGTGTCCATGCTGCTGTCTCAGTTTTCTTAGATTGCATCTGTTCAACCCTGTCATCACTTAAAGAAATAAAATACTTGCATCCATGTTACTCATTTGAGCTACGACTACGACTATATTTTCTTAATTGCAAAATCAAACCATATTAATGCAACTGTAAATCATATTCACAGATCCAGCCTGCTCTGAGGCCTCAAACTGCGAGGGATAAAATTTGCACATTAGTAGTGACAAGCCATCTAATTCAAACCTTTAATTAACACGCAGTAATTTTCAAAGATTTGTGTCTAATTTTAGCATGCAATGTGTGACTTTTTCAAGCAGCGGAGAGATTATTCTATATGTCATTACGTCTTTTGTTCTACAGCTGCCCTCTATCTAATATTCACATTGATTTCGCTCCATTTGCCAATAGTTATCCCTCCCTGAAGGTGACATTTGTTCTGCTTATTTCCTCCACACGGTAAAGGCCAACAGTTGAGAGGAAACAGACGGGAAATTCTGCTCTCAGGTGCTGACGTTCCACAGTTTCATTCAAATATACTGAAGTACTTTCAGATTGATGCCTCAACTCGGTCCTTATACATCCTGAAAGTAAAAATGATATTACTTTGAGCCCATCAATAAGCTTAAGTTGGTTATTACTGTGATTATTCGACTCACTCCAAGTAAAGAAGTTATTTACAAGCATAAAGAGGGCAGGTGTTACTTGCTATAATTAGCTCTCATTGCTTACTAAGTGGCTACTTATTACTTTCTTGCTAAAGGCAGCCATTCTTATTATTCTATCTTTTTGCAGAAAACAGGAAGGAGCTCTACGTAACCTTTGAGTTACTGCCATTGCCTGAATGTAGTGGCAAATTTAAACACACTATTCAACAAGTCTATGAACGTAATGATCCTCAGTAAATTTGCAGTTCCTGGCTACATAAAAAAGAGAAGGAAATGATAAATAACTGGAAGTGCTATGCAATTTCAGTACAGTGACAACCTCAGTTTACAGTCCTCAGCTCTTTAAACAGCTTGTGTTTTGGTAGATCAACTCGCACACACACACAATGGTTCACTCTTCCAACAATCTGAAGCAAAAATAGACCAGAATGGGAAGTCTGAGAGGGAATATTTTTATTACATTTGTCAAAACTGGTCCATGTGCAGCACCATTCCTCTGTCTGCCCACGCATAGAAGGCTTACATAAATGGTTTCAATACTCCAGCCCACTCAGTGTTTTTGTGGGCAGTCCACAAGTGAAAAGAATTAGAAATGTATGTATTCTCAAAATGACCTATGCTTCTCACATTCAGCAAGAAAAGTTACAGCACTTGCAGCCCGCCTTCTGTAAACTCTGTTCATGTGCTACTATTTTGCATTAGTGATTTTTAAGATCGGCGCCAGTGCGGGGAGAAGTGAATGTTCAGTTATTGCAGCAAAAAGTAAAACTTACAGAGACTTACAGAGAGTTTTTGATTAACACTCACATCTTAGGTTTGTGCCCTGTCATACTGGACAATCGGGATTATTTATGTGCTATTAAACTGTGACCACAATCTTTGCATGAGCTCATCCAAGTGGTTTTAAAAGCCTAACAAACTATAATTTTGCTAGCTGACAATACCGTATATTTTCAGTTGAAAGACGTTAGCAGTGCACATTTTGCAGACACATATAATTATAAGATAATAACTGTAAGATTTAAGGGACGGAGAAAGCGAAAGAACATATTTTGGTCCTGGTCCAAGAAAACTGAAAGCAACCACCACAGAATCTCCAGACGGTGTAAACATGCAGCCTGAGAGAGAAAGCCCTCTGACCTGTAACGAATGACTGGATTTATTCCATATGTGTGTATAAATCTGCACACTGTTTGCTGTCTGAGCCATTCGTACTTTCACTTTATCAATTCAAAACTGGTCGCACCGTGAAACTGAGTCTGACTGAGCTCCAAGTAGAAGCTGAGGCAGGAATTTACCATCTGGGGATTAGCATCTTTATCTTCGACAGCTGCAAATGTGTTGTCACCAAATATGTGACAAGCACCTGAAAAGATATCATTTACAGAGATTTTACACCTGGTTAAAAAGATTTCTTACTAACAAAACAAGAAACTTAAAACCTCTGCCTCTGTGTTCAACTTTTAACCTGCTGCTTCACCTCCCATCCTGACACTGACTTCACTCTGTGACTTCAGTTGTCTCCTAATCTCCCTTCAGCTGCAACAGTTTTCATAAATAGCATCCCATATATGAATTAAAAACAGTATACCACACTAACAAGTATATCCAGCAACACAGAATATTCAACCTCTAAAAGGCATCTAAAAAAAAAGACAAAAATACAGAGACATGCCAAACACCTTTATTTTCCAGTGTAAGAAGGAATAATTTATTTTCTATTCAGCGTACAGAGTTTATGACAGGAGTGGATAAAAAAACAACACACAAAAAAGAAACCCCACCATGCACTCAACAATGAAGCTGCCTCCTCCTCTTCAAGTATCTTCTCGATTCCACTTCTCCTCACCTACTGCCTCTTCGCCATCCTCTGACCTCCTCTTCTGTCTTTTTTCACTTAATAAGGAAGCTGAGAGACAGAGGAGGATTAAAGGGAGTGGAGAAGCAAAGGAGAAAAGGGAGAGAAGACAGAGCTATAAATAAAGTGTTTTTTTTTTTTGTTTTTGTGGCTTGTGTTGCACAACAACACAACACATTTTTAGAAGCGGCTACAAAAAATTTGTATTGGTGATTATCTTGTTAGATATTGCAGGTTCAAACTGTTCCTGGAGGCATGTTATAGGGCAAAGATGCTCAAATGCTTGCTAAATATGTAGTGTGACTTTTGAGATGGTACTGACTGCTTTCTTAAGACTTTTTTTTTTTCCAAAAAGAGACTTTGTGTTTCTATGTTTTGTGGTTTTATACAAAGCAACATGGGGTGGCACGGTGGGACAGTGGTTTGCAGTGGTTCCTCACAGCAAGAGGGTTCCTGGTTCGTGGGGGGTTTGGTGGGGAGTCTGCATGCTCTACCTGTGCCACCATGGGTTTTCTCCAGGTGCTCGCGGTTTCCCCCCACAGTCCAAAGACAAACAGGTTAAATTAACTGGTGACTCTAAATTGTCCGTAGGTGTGAATGTGAGTGTGAATGGTTGGCTGTTTCTATAGCCCTGTTTCCACCGAGTCGTGCGCTACGGCTCAGTTTGGTACTAAAGATGGAGCTGTGAACACACAATCTGTTGATTGGTCAATAGCAGACGGTCACTCTGCTCAGGGCTGAGCTGTGCCTGGTTTTGAAGCTCAGGTAACCACTGTTGATACTGAGGAGAGTTTTATTACTGTAACTATAAATTGAAAGGATGTTTGACTGCCTCTTACAGCAGCTGGAGTCAGTGAAAAACAAACAAACAAAAAAAAAACTTTATTCACTGGACCGACTGCCAGGGTTAACTTGTAATGTTACTCGATGCATGAGTTGACGACGTGAATCAATCAACACGTTAAGTTTCACTGTGACAACTCTGACCACCACTTTAGTTTTTTATATGATATAGACTTTTACTAATGAGAGGATCTTCAAGTGTTTATATATATTAATTTTAGCCGGGTTATGTGAACTGCAAATATTCTAATTCTCACTCTGAGAAAAAAAAAGTGCCGTGGAGCATTGTTCCTGTGGGCTACAGCAACACTAAACCCCCAAGCTTCCCTTAAAAGGACTAAATACACAAACTCCCTATTTTTAAATATCCCATGGAGAGAGACTCTCACTGCAGCCTGTTCTATTTTGTTCTGAAAATTTCGGCGTGTAACTTAATTGTGTGGACGATAAACGAAGTGCAGATTTCCATCTGTGTCACCGATAATGAGAAAATACAGTAAGTGTTAGACAGAGTAGTGAGTGACAACAAGCCTGCCCACATACCTAGGGTCATGGTACCATGTCTAAAGGGTTATTTTGGTTCCAAAGGTACCATACCAAAAGAGTTTGGTGGAAACGGGGCTTATATGTCAGCCCTGTGATAGTCTGGCGACCTGTCCAGGGTGTACCCTGCCTCTCGGTCAGTGTCAGCTGGGATAGGTTACGGAAAATAAACAAAGCAACATGCACTATACTGACCTATAGGTTTTATTAATTAACGAATGCATTAAAAACAACTTAACTGTTCTACATATCATATTTAGCACACATTTCATCAGAATATTTCTTCTGTATAGTTGTATCTATTAACTAGCAGCAGGAAAAATGTGGGGAAAATAAAAAAATTGATCATCTGGTTCCTCTTTCCAATTACTTGCTAGTGTAACCTGGAGAATATTTTAGACTCTCTTGTTGACAAGCAAACCTTCAATTCAACATGAAAGAATGATGTTTCCAATAATAAATGAATGATGACTAAACTTTAAACCGATGTTTTCCTTCAAAGACGTTCCTATTTTCTCAATAACTGGTATCAAATTACAGACTCCTGTTCAGGAAACCTTTGGAAAAAAGGGGAAACTATTCTGTCGATACGGACTTGTGAAATAAAGCATTACCAGTTTCATACCACAGCTAAACTCTCCATCAAAGTCAGCAATCATTGGACTTTAAGCCCCTCCACTGAGCTGGCTTTGATCCTATTTGAAACCACAGGTCACAACAGGGTTCAGGCCCCCGTGATAGTAAATGATCTGCCCCGGTGAAGTACCCCCCACATCATGAATCCCTTTTAGCTCCAGAGGTGACTTTCTGCAGCTGGAGGTGTTGTGCTGTAATATCAGCGGCTCCAGAGGCGATGAATTGGACCCAGACTGTGAGGACTTGTGGAGTGTTTTCTGTCACACATTAAATCTTTTTTATGTAGTGGCGACCTTTAGCTCAAAGTGGGACCAAATTGCTGCTGTTCTGGCTCACTAAGCTGAAGGGCTTTAGTGTCCAAACACATTCACTATATGATGTCCTGTGAAAAACATCCATGATAGAGCCATGATTTCTAATATTCAGGGTAAAGAGGAAAACACGTGTGAATGTACTATATATTCTTGAGTGTGCTGCAACAACAAAGTCACAGACTGCAAATCTCTGTTGAAGTTTTAGCTGTCAGATTAGCTTCTAGAGAAAGAGCCTTGGCGCTGGGGCTTGTACATTTTGGAGGGACTGTTTCCAATCGAACAGCTGTCTTAGGATCAATGAAATAATGGGAATGGATGGATCCTGTTTTGGCCTGGATTTCTGCACTGTGTCTGCAATAACTTTGCAGCGATTTTATGTCAACTTCAGTGATTTTAAGATTCATTGTATATTGTGTTGGAATAACTGTTGAGTAAGCTGGATGAAACTTGTGTGAGCATCTGTACTGTGGTACTGTACGGTTGCTATGGTTACCTGTAGGGGTATCCATGGTACTTGGACCTGAAAATGGAGAGCAGGAAGCTGAAGAAAAACACCACCAGACCAAGGCCAACCAGGCAGATGACTGGAAAGAGACACACACACAAAAACAGATATGATTAAAGTTATTAAAATAATTAAAAAAAACAGTACATTAGGACACTATAACATGATCTTTAAAACTGAAGTCACTGTAACTACACTTTAGAGTTTCCATGTTTCTCCAACTTTTTGCAGGTCCTGCAGACACCCCGATATATGCATAATAATTATTAGACAATGGCCTGTGAGAATATTTGATTCCTGGCTAAAGGCAACCATTTAAATCATTTCACGCACATTATAACCGCTGATGCAACTCTCTGTTTGATCTCCATTCAAATTGAATGTGCTTGCAGGGTTTAGACGTAGTGCACACTGAAAACATCCTCCTCTCTCCATGTTGGTGGTTCAAACACACAAACACACACATGTAAGCAGCAACACAGACCCTACGTACCACAGCCAAATGATGAGAAAATTAATATTTGACATTTGCTAAACTGCTGGCAGAATGGACATTTAAAAAATTACCTGAGGCTCCTCATCATGCCAAAAGCTTTTAATATTACCTTTACTCTGACAATCCCTCAACCTTGTATGTGCCACTGCCTCTTCCTCATCATCAACTCTGCTGCGCTGCAGAAAATTGTGTTTGAAACTATTATCATCTTATTTCCTCAGTGGCTATTCTAAAGTGAAATATACATAAGCATGATCTTTAATCTGCAGGGGAATTGTGAGTGTGTGTGTGGGTGTATGAGTGTGTGCACACCCCCTCATGTAGCGGCTAATCCTTGAGAGGCACTGTGTTAAATTAAACTGTCACCACCGACTGATATTGTTAATCAGGGATTAGAACGAGGACCTCTCCAGGGGCCTCGTTTATAAAACTGTGCGTAGAATTCACGTCAGAAGGTACTAACGTACACAACACTTAAGTGTATACGCCCAAAAATATTCAGATTTACAAAGCAGCGTGTTTGCAAATTTCCCTTCATAATCACAATCAACTTGAAATCTGGCGCATGTGTGCGCTTCTTGTCCCATCATTTCATCGCCCATAGTTGCCTTTAAACAGTCAGTGACATCAATATGAAACAATACTAACTACATGCAGAAAATGAATGGCAAATTCAGAAAAAAGGGCTACAAAAAAATTTCACCCAGTGCGAGCTTGAATTACATGTTGTTGAGGTAGATGCAAGGCAGAACATATTGTTTGGTTGAACACAGTGAGGGCATTGCAAATGCAAAAAAGGCTTTAGAGTGGCAGCATGTGATGATCCAACGCTGCCAGCTAAGAAGGTCGGACCCTTCGCACAATAAAAAGGACGTGGTCTGAAATAAAAGTTCAAGGCAAAAGGCACAAAGCTGTTCATAGATAGAGTGCAACAGGTAGGGACAAGAGGACACTGAAGCTCAACCCCTTTGATGAACGACCTTCTGCTATGATTGGAAAATGTGCAGGCCCTTGTTTGAAAAGGGAGTAAACCCAATGCAAGAATAAAAAATGAACATGAGAGAAATAAATTAGATATGCATTTTTTGAAGTTGCTGTGTGTTCCAGCGGGAGTAGTGGTGCTGCAGCTGAGGAGGAATGGAATGCGCCTAGCCCCAACATTTCCAGTGCACCCCATTACCCTTTTTCCATTCTCACTCTTGGTCACGCGGAGTAAAGCCAGGCTGCGCCAATTTGTGTTTCCATTGTCAGTTTAGACGCGCTGTGCCACACCAAGCTGCACTAGAGATGGACCTTCTCCGAAGTAGGTCCAAAAGCGGGGCTGCCCGACCTCAAGCGGGTAGCGGTGACATCTCACCGACCGCAGCCAACCCCCGACAATGCCCATTTTCTCCCCAAAGAAGCGTGTATGTTGTGAGACTTCACTCACCTCCGTCTGCAGGAGACCAGAGAGAAAGGCGTTTTTAAAAGTCTCTGTGTGTTCAGTTCTCAGTACCTCTGTAGCTTCTAACTGAATCTCTGTGGTTTGGAGTTTAGTGTCTCTCCTGCGTCCTGTTTTTACTTTAGATATCTACCTTATTTTACTGTTTCATGTTTGCTATCCGCCTGTATTAGAAGTTGTGTGTGAGTAGCTGCTTTAAACCTCAACATTTCCTTATTTTGCTGCTTCACGATAAAAGCTAACACAAAACAAAATAACTGGGGACTTTTATTGTGAAGACTCTATAGGAAATGAAATGTAAATGTAAATGTGCTTTATTTATACAGCCCTTTACAACCACCCACAGGTGAACCAAAGTGCTTTACAATAGATAATAAATAAAAGCAATAATAAAACAATAAATAAAAACAGTAGGAACAGTAACAATAACAACAAAAGTAATAAAATAGAATAAAATAAGTAAAAGTGTCACCACACTGCTGGGTATTAAAAGCCATCCTAAATAAATACGTTTTCAGCTTAGATTCAAAAAGGCCCAGATCAGAGAGGAGACGCATTTCTGCGGGGAGCTTGTTCCAAAGCCTGGGTGATGCAACAGAAAAAGCTCGGTCACCCCAGTGTTTGTATTTAGACCTTGGCACTTCCAACAAAAGTTGGTTTGAAGACCTCAAAGTCTTGCCATGTTGACGAACAATTAAAAGCTCTGATAAATAAGAGGGGGCCAGGCTGTTAAGAGCTTTAAAAACAAACATTAAAAGTTTAAAATCAATCCTAAAATGAACTGGAAGCCAATGGAGGGAGTTAAGAACAGGAGTGATGTGCTCTCGTCTCTTAGTGTTTGTTAAAAAACGGGCAGCAGCATTTTGCACAAGTTGGAGGTGACTAAGTGAAGACTGGGAGACGCCAACATAAAGTGCATTGCAGTTATCCAATCTTGAGCTAATAAGAGCGTGGATGGCTCTCTCAAGGTCGTGATGGCTTAAAAACGGTTTCACTTTGGCCACGAGACGTAATTGAAAAAAGCTAGTCTTAACAACATTGTTGATTTGTTTATCAAATTTCAGACATCTGTCAAAAATCACCCCCAGATTTCTGACAGTTGGACTTAGCTTTGTGGACAAGGTGCCAAAGTCAGCCATCACAGTGTCCCCAAAAACAATACATTCTGTTTTGTCATCATTTAAATGAAGAAAATTTTGGGCCAACCACTGCTTAATGTCAGAAATACAATCAAATAAAGAGCTTTGTGCATTAGCACTATTTGGCTTCACTGGCAGGTATATCTGTAAATCATCTGCATAACAATGAAAAGAGAGATTGTGCCTGGCTACAATTGACCCAAGTGGCTACATATACATTGAAAAGAGAATAGGGCCAAGAATAGAGCCTTGTGGGACCCCACAGGAGAGAGGAGCACTGGAAGAGGACAGGTCACCAACCATAACAGAAAAGGTTCTACTGGACAAGTAAGATGCAAACCATTTCAGTGCAGTGCCCTGGATTCCAACATAATTACGCAGGCATGACAGGAGGACTGAAAGCGTAGAAGATTTTCACAAGTGGCGGTAGAGACATCATTCACAGCAGAGGTACATGGATTTACAACAGAATTAATTGTGTTAAATAACACTCTGTGACAATGACTGCTTCTAGAAATGATATCAGAGAGGTACTTTGATTTTGCCTCCCTTACAGCCCTCTGATAATCAGCAAGACAGTTCCTCAACATTTCCAGAGATACATGTAATTTGTCCTTCTTCCATCTGCGTTCAGCCTGCCTGCAACGTTGCCTAATGGCCCGGGTGGTATCGTTCAGCCAGGGATCTGTTCTTGGTTTGGCAGATTTGTGCCTAAAAGGGGCAAATCTGATGAAATGTGTTATTACTAAATAAGCGCAACTTTGTTAGCAGCTTTTCTTCAATAAAAGCAAGTCTAATGATAAGGCACGGAGAAACATGAAATCAGAATCATGCACAGTGAGATGTTGATGAAGAGCTGAGACAACAGGCTCTTATTGCACTTTTGCAAACAGCTCATCTACAAGAGGTGAATTTCTTTTACCCGCCCTGCGGTGGAAAAACACATGCAGCAAAATAACAGGGAACTTTAGCATGGATTAGCACTCTACTTTTACACGTCATCACTCGAGAATAGCTAACATCAGTTTCAGACACACCCCCGAGCAGGGAGCCCTGTTATAATGGAAATGCTAATCCCTGCTATGCTGGGCTGATGGCCCAAACCAAACCAAGCCAAGCCAGCCCATGACTGTCGAAAAGAGGCACATGTCTTAACCCTCCTGTGGCTCTGACGGATGCAGACCTACAACCTCAGAGACACCATCAAGTCAATCCGTGAGATAATTCAAGTAAATGAGACTAGACATTGAGTTTACTTGTGTGTGAAATGTGCAATGAAAATAAAAAAATAAGCGGTGCATTAAGAGGGATTAATAAATAGTTTTATTTTTATCCATACCTTGTGTTTTTATGATACATCACATCCATGTGCTGCTGCACAGGAGAGGCATTTGGCCTAAATTAATTCATTATTTATAAAAAAAAAATAAAAAATTATAATTTCATAACAGCGTTGAAATAAGATTCCTGATTAAACTGTAAAAATATTCATCATACTTTAGTGGTAATATTTACATTTATTTTGCACAATCATATCAATTTCATACAGTTAGCCTAGTATCATCCTTCTGTCGGAGTTGCAGTGTTTCAGTTTTTCTGCATACGCATGTGTCAGAGTTACTGTAGAGGCAGGCACATCGTCCTGTCAGGCTTGATTTTTATTCATCCCAAAGTTTGCTTAGAAAGTGGCGTACGCCTTCTTTCGTGTCCACGCAATGTCTATAGATGAGGCTGCTGGACACTAATAATAAGATCCTTGTTCTCACCGTGTGTATATGTGTGTGTTTGTAAAGTTGTGTGTGTAAGTGAGAAATGGGGTGAGGAGGCAGCCTCAGTACGGACCCCCTCTGGGGTCATATGGTAGAAAAATAACTTGATATGTAAATCAGTGCAAACAGAGTTGTAAACTGTGCCTCTGATTCACAGTCAGTGTGTGGTGGTGCCCTTCTGACTGGGTCACACACATTTGTTCATAAAGAACCTGCCATACTTATAATATAGGCTCTGACATCTAAACCAATTTCATCCAGCAATTTTGGGATCTCTTTAAATGTCAAATTTACATGTTTTGGTATCATAAGAAAGGTAAAGTTCTCATCTTTCATTTTAACACATGTATGTTTCACAAACACAGATGTCACTGAGTCAGAATGGAACCTTTCCCATCCCTTCGCCTAAACTACGATTTCTGTGTTAGCTTTGAGCTCTATGAATGAAACAGACAAATGATTCTGACTGTGGCACATCCAGCACCATGAAAGCCAATGTCACAACAGGAAAAAAAGAATCATGTAGTAACACGCTGGACAGAGGTGTTTTGGGCCCTTAGAATTTTCATTTGAACAGTTTCTGTAGTGAATAACGGACATGAATCACACACCCACACACAGACTGATGAAGAGTGTTACTCTGATAATATCTCAGTTGTATTTTACAAAGTGGGTCGCTATGTCATGGGCAATATTAAATCCATGTTCTGATATAATACCAGATTACAAAACCATGTGCACAGGTTGGAAATCTAAGGGCACGGTTTACAAATCAGTTCCCACAGATTTACACATCAAGTTTTTTTTTCCTTCTACCAAGAGACCCCACAGAGGCTCTGTACGTCAGAGCAAAAGACTTGGAAAATGTATGACAGACATGACTGTAGATTTGTGTGTGCTGTCATTCATCTTCAGGGCCTCAGTGGTTTGCATGTTCTGTGTGTGTTCTCTGATCTACTGTGCATGTGTGTATAAGACTGCATTTGCTTGTCATTGCTCAGTGTCAGCTCCGACAACTCCTTTCTTCTTTAAATTTATACACAACTCATACATTTACAATTCAACATAGGAATGATTGAACACACACACAAACAGACACACGTACATATACGCAAACCTCAGGGGCTGTATTGTGCTGTGTGTGAGAGGGAGCGACAGCAATCGATGTTATTCAGGGCCTAATGCATCTACCGCAGACACACACACTCACATACACATACACAAACACACAGGAGGCCCACTCAGCAATCAGCGTATGTGTGTGCACACTTTCTCCTCTACCTCTATTCTTGTAAGGACCAAAGGGCATCAGCCATGAGGGTAAATTATTTTAAAACACTTTGTCATTCTTCACTTTGGATACATTTTTTTGAGAGGTGAGAGGACAGATCTGGGGTTAAATAAAGGTTACAATGATAACTAATTCAAGACAATGACCTGACAAGTATTGTAATACAGGCCTGTGTGTGTGTGTGTGTATGTGTGAGTGACATTGACTGAGTGACTTAATGGAGAGCACTGCATATTTGAGAGTGCGTCTCCAGGGAGCGCCCCTATGGCCCGTGTCCCCTGAGCCGCCACATCTACGTATGTGCCTGCGAGTGCGTGAGCGACAGAATGTCTGTGTATCTTCATTAAGTAGAGTTGGATGTATTTCCCATAGCTCATCAATTATGACTGAGAGGTATCTTAGTATGCTTCCATGGATAATGACACTCCGGTACACACACGCAGCAAGCATGCTAATGAAAGTGATTTATGACCTTGGCGAAATGACAAGTTGTTTAAGCTGAATGATTTCCCTCAATGACAAAGGTGGTAATCCCTCTTTTGACTGTATGACTTGGCTCAATTTAAATCATGATATATTGGCATGGTAAAAATAAATGTACCTTTTCCCCAGCACGAGGGAGCCAATAAACATATTAAGTTAAGCCTACCTCATTAGGAGGACAAATATGAATAGATATTGGGATTGTAAATGGTTCCTCACAGTTTATTCTTTGATTAGCAACCGGCTTCAAGAGACATTCACTAACTCAGTCTCTGGATGCAACCACCCACAATCAATTCATTATTTTTATGCCAAACTGCGAAAGAAAAGCCTGCAGCCTTTTTTTTAATTTGGATTGTTAATGCTCACACTGCCTAATTCCAAGTGAACCAGGGGCTGTAGGTAAATGTTTAATGGAATCTCCGTAACCTGTTTCTTTACCATTTCACCCATTTCCAAAAAACTCATTAGCATTGCACATACTCCCTCTAAATCAGAGTGTCAATTGTACAGCCTGCGGGCCAGAGCTGGCCCATCAGTGGATCTCATCTGGCCCTTCGAATGACCGTACTTAAGAGATGATTGTACCTACGATATTGTGGGGCAGTCCTGTCCTTACTAGACTCTCAGCACCTGCACCAAGGTGTGCATCAGAGTTGAGACAGTGGAGCAGAGTCAAGTGGTGTCAGCGTTGCCGGGTGGGAAATGTAGGATTATCGTACCAGAGACTCAAAATTATCGTATTTTGAGGGAAATTATCGTACACCCGTCATAACCACAATAACAAGCCTACTGATGCGCTATAGGCAAATATAGTCACTCTGGTATTAACTTTTTTTGGTTTACTTTTTTGTCATAGATATTCATGATAACTGACAGCGGCACTCATTTTCCTTTCTTCTTCTTCTTCTTCTTCTATTTTGAATCTCATTCTCGCTTGACTTCCTGACGGGTCCTAGCATCTCGTGGGTCGGGCACAGCTGACAATTCAGCCAATCGTGCTCGTTGTTCTGAGACAAATGTCACCCGTATCTCACGTTAAGCAAAGCGTGATTGGCTGGACACATGTCACATGGGAACAGATGCCTTCAGGGTTCACAAAAAAACTCCAGCATACTGATTACACATTCACGAAATGGTCAAATTATCGTACATTTGGCCTTTTTTGGGATTATTGACCGTACATCGTACAGAGGGCCAAATTATCATACAAATATGATCATTATTGTACACCTGGCAACGCTGAGTGGTGTGCTCATAGTTACAGTTGCAAACTATGAAATACCTTGCTAGAAAGTTAATAAACACTGATTCCATTTCATTAAATGTCTGATATAATTCCCCCGCTGACAGCTGTCATATCACTCTTGCTTATCATATCTGTTACCTGTGTTAGTCTGTATGTCTCTATTCTTTGATATTTTTGGTTGCTGGAAATGAAAATTACAAAGATTATTCCTGATGTTAAGTACATGTCTGACAATATACACACTAAAGCCTCAAGTACTGAATCAGTATTTGGAGATATTACAAAGTTTAAGTCCCACATTTCTAGCTTGAAAATCTGAAACTGAATGTGCCTTTACAAACAAAAAGTTGCTCCATTATTCCTGACAAAAACTGAAATATTTGAGTTCAGGACATTTCACACTACAGCCACCCTGAAAATCAAGCAGCTTTATTGTATCAAAGTGTATGTCTACTTATCATGCAATGGTTTCACAGGTCTGGCCCACTTGTCATCAAATTAGGAAGTATGTGGCCCCTGAACTAAAATGAGTGTGACACTGCTCTAAATGATACATTTCAGATTTTTTTGTGTGGGCATGTATTTATATATGTGCCTTTATTGTGTATATCATATTTTCAAGTGAAGCATGTTCATGTGCTTTTGCTTTCTCTTAGGGATGTCCTGACCCAATCTCAAAGATCAGTATCGGGGCAAGTCAAGGCATTGTTAAACTGATCAGGATTGGCTATACAGAGCAATACGGAGCCCAAGCCAATCCTTTGCTTCTGTCAGCTACTCTCTATTAAAAAAAGCAAATGAAGAAATAACTCAGCACTGATAAACTGTGTTTATTACTTTTTTTTCATGTCACTTCGTTATTTTATTCTCACTTTTTAAAAACAAAGTCATCCATTTTTATATCTTGGTTCTTCGTGAATCTGTGAGAGGAACAGTGTATCTGCAGTATCACAAAATAAGGAAGACAAGTCTTTGCATTTTGAGGTCATGTCCTATAGTTGGCTGGATTTCAATTTTGATTCCTATAAGTTTCTGTTGTCGTGACATCTGGTGCTACTATACAGCACGCTGGCACTCCACCAGGGAGACATGGTAATTTTTGGGTTGCGGCCTTGCTTTAAAGTTGTCTCTACTGTATTTTGTTCCTTCACAGACCCATCTCACTTTTTCCTGACTCTTCAATTTCCCTTTCCCATTCTCTCCTCCCCCTCCTTGATGCTTCACCCCCCCTCCCTTCCCTACATCCACTGATATTGCATATGTAGTGATTTTGTAACTCCATTTACTAGTTCAGTAACTCCCTTGCTGGGAAACAGTGTGTGCGCTGTGATTTCTGGTGCAGATGCCCATGGGAGCAGCAGATAACTTCCTGTAGCTGCACTCAGCAGTATGGAAGCTATATGCCAGGGATTTAACACCCCCCATCCAGTGATTACACTACCATTCAAGCCTAATCCTCTCTCTATTACTGACAGACGACTATTCGCTATGCTGCTTTATAATGCACTTATTTAATTTGTGTGTCCATATGTGCGCGTGTGTGTCAACCAAATGACAGCGGTGTGTGGGATATAAAACTGTTTATTCTATGCAAGCTTGTGTCTGCATATTATGTGTGCTTTACGTAACAGGTTTCTCTAAGCATTAGTCTGCTTGCGCTGCGGTAAAACGTAATCTGCATGATGTGTTTGCTTCAGTTTATTTAAATTAGCAGGTGATGGTTACACAAAGAAAGAGGCTAATTTAAAGAAGCTGATATAATAAAAAAAAAATGCACGTTTCTGCATGTATAAACAGATGGAAAGGAAAGGCCCAGTGAGAATTAGTGGATGAACAGGGAAGAGAAGAGAGTGAGACCTGTTGAAAATCAAGAAGCAAAGAGAACTGATAAATGAGTCGTCTGTGCTGTACACGTGATATCTCAGCCTAACACAGGTGACAATTATCAGAGCACATATGCACGTGTGTGTGTATGTATGTAGATGACTGTCTGTTCTTGTTAAGTCTGACACTGTGAAACGAGTCTTTAGGTAGTTATAAAGTCATTATCATTTTAATTGCCAAGCTTTAACATCTAAAGGAGAACTCATGGGTAAAGTGGAACAAAAAGTTGATAATCTTTAGATTTGTGAGTGTGTGTGTGTGTGTGTGTGTGTGTGTGTGTGTGTGTGTGTGTGTGTGTGTGTGTGTGTGTGCATGAGTGCGTGGCCTCATAGAGGCAATTGAAAGGCTTCTCGAGTTGCTTTCTCATCACACCCACTCTAATTAAAATCCACTTGTGTGTAGCTGTGTCTCTGTGTTTGAGGTAATTATCAGTACGGGCCATCTAATATCTAACTCCCCTGCTCATAATCTAGAGATTATGCAGAAACTCTGCTTGGGCTGTAAAAGAAAAGGTTGAAAGCAAGAATGTCATTAGGATGGTTAAGTGACCACCTACTATTTCAAGTGATGAACTCTGCTCAACAAGTCCAGATAGGACTCATCATGAGGTGTCAGGGACCAGCTGTCCTTCATTCAAGAGATGTGTCAGCTCTTTTCATCAGTGTGTAGTTGGAACAGAACACACACAAAAAAGACAGCACACATCAATGGTCCTACATGTGGCATGTGAAAGCAGGGCTCTGTAATTTCCACATGTCTGTCTGTAATTTTATGTATTAACATCCATGACATGAAGCCACCAGTGATTACACTTGGAAGTAAAATGGCATGCTCCCTCAGCTCAACTTTTCTCACAGTAACTTTGAACCTCTTAGCATTGGAGAGAGTGAATTTTACTGAAACTCCACGACAGCTTTGACATCAATTAATCATTCCCTCTGTGCCCTCCATGCTGTATTTTACATTGTGTGCCACCTGCTCAGACTTTTGAGGAAAGCTGCTTGACTGCATTAAGCAGGGAGCTCGACATGTTACAGTGAAGCATTACCACAACAACATCAAGGGCTACTTGCAGGGAAGTACAAACATCTTCCTCGCTAATGGAGGTAACACAGTTTCCAGAATATCTGGTTTTAATTTTGCAAGGCTACCAGTGACAAAACTATTCATGGTTTATTCAGCTGCCTCGGCTAGAACTTTCAACAACATCTCTGCAGTTCAGGGGCCCCATTATTCTTGATCAACTAACTCTCATTTTTTTTCAAACATGAACAAAGGTTGAGCTTGGGCACGCAAGGCTTCAGACACATTATGCACCCAGAGACACACTGGCCTAAAAGTTTGATTGTGATCTGAGATTCACCTTCAGTGTAATCAGTGAAGTGCAAATCTACCACCTGCTGTTCCTGTGGCTGATTGTGCATTTTGCTGGACTGACTAAGCCTTTGCAAGAGGGTCAGGTTTGCATAGAAATTTCTCCACCCTTTCAAGAGCAAGTGCAAATATGCAGAGCTTTACACTGTGAGTGGGTAAGAGAAGATTTGGTCAAGATTTTGATTAAAAACAGTAAAGACACAAAAAGAAATGTTTCTTAAAGATGTACTGTGCAGGTATTCTCGGTTGTGAAAGCCAACAACCACAGAGTCAATCTCATTTTGGAACAAGATTTGTCTGCTTGTTATTTGCGTTTTTTTTTTGCACTCTGTCCACTATTTTTATAGCCTCCTCCTTGGGTGCATGCAGTTTACAGTCTGGCACCTGGTCGCTACCTTTTTATAAAGTCCCTACTTCACGCTGTGCCCAGGAACTTCCTGAACACAGAGAAGAAGAAGAAAATAAGAAAATACAGGCAGAGTGCAGGGTTTCTGCAGATAAATACATGGCTCTACACTTCTACTGGGTCATAAGTGATGATTGAGAGGGATTACTTTTACCATTCTATACATCGTTTTGTAGGAAAAATTTGTGCATAGAAAAGGAGCAGAAATAATGAATTAACAAAATAATTATTTGATGACAAACAAAAATGGGAAGGATGTTAATAGAGCTGCAACTGCACTAGTGGGATTTTACACATTTAATGAGACACTTACAAATAAGCATTTGACTGCTGGGACTGTGGAAATTTTGGGAGATATCATCCATATTGATTATATTTTCCACCTGTTCTGGTATGTGAACTCAGAAGAGCTGATGTGCTGCCTCTACTGTAGTGGTCCACCACCAGCTGAGATGATTTGTATTTTAATTCACTCTGAGCATGATTTTGTGTCATTCCATTTATTTAACATTATGATTCGATTCATTTTACTTTATAATTTAAGTAGTTAACTAATGTTTTAAGTATAATGTTCCCAACAGCATTCATTTGAACATAAAACAATTATTCTTTTAATTTTGTGAGTAACAGTCACAAATTATCTTTTTATGATTCAGCTAATGTGCAGCCTTGGTAAATGTTTCAGAATTCCTTTCCTTCATTAAAAAGTGGCATGCTGGTCTCCACTGAGCTGTGCCTCAAAGCTCCCCTTCACTTACAAACTGTGACTACTTGGTGATTACATTATTAGTTGTTGCTACGATAAATCAGCGTCAGAAACAGAGGCCTTATAGGCAGAGAACTTCAGTGAGGTCCCAAACTGACCACCACCAACAGGAAGCAGAGACTGCCCTTGATGTTAATATTGCACCACAAGATGGAGAGGAAATTATCTCGGCCATTAGATCCCCAGTGCAGAAAAGCCCCAGGACAAGATACCCTGAATGCAGTGCTGTTTAAGGTACACCCAGAGCTTTCAGCCACTCTTCACAGTCATATGGGAGAAGATACCTGATGACTGGTCAAGGGGTGTAAATCGAGAGATGCCCAGGAACATAACTGGCTTGGAGTCACCCTTTTGTCAATTCCAAGCAAAATCTTTGCAAACGTCATCATGCAAAAAATCTCAGACATAGCAGACAAACAACTCAAGAAACAACACGCAGGATTTCAAAGAAGAGGGTGCGCGGACCAGAGTTTCACTGCGCAACATCAAGGAGCAGGACACAGATTGGCAAAGGCAGCTCTACTTCAACACAGTATTCACAGGGACAGTTTATGGTGCATTCTAAGCATATATGGGATTTAACAACAGATCATCCTCATCCTTGAGAGTTTTTTACACCAACTTCACATGACATGTTAAGACCAGAGTGAGGCAACAATGTGTGATGTAAACACTACTTTTTAATATGGTCATAGACTGGATGATGTGAAGGACCACTTCAGACCAACCTAAAGGCATCAGATGGTGGCTCTTTTACTGCACTTAAAGATCTCATCTTTGCAGACGACTTAGCACTGGTCCCTCACATATACCTCCGTTTAAAAATAAAAAATCTCTGGTGCCTTCACACAGCAAATAAGAGTCGAAATCGGCCTGAAGAAAATGGAGTTGATGACGATCAAGGTATCAAACTCAGCACCGATGCAGGTGGATGAAACAAACCTACCCACAACAAAAGAGTCTGTATGTCTTGGAAGCACTGTTAGTTATGATTGAGAAGCAGGCAGTGACATCAAATCCCAACACAGCACAACAAGAAAGACTTTTAGAAAACTGAACAATTTGTGTAAGTCCCCTCAGTACAGCATCAACACTAAGCTTAAACTGTACCATAGCTGTGTTCTTTCTACCCTGCTATACGGCTCAAAAGAACGACAGAGGGCAACCTCTCCAATGTTCCACACACCAAGCCTCAGAAAAATCCTGCGTATGTTCTGGCCTTACACCATCTCCAACCAACAATCGCTTGACTGATCCAGTCAAGAGCACATAGACAACACCATTAGAGGGTGGTCGAGCTGGATTGAACACATCATGTAAAGAGAACAGGAACAAGAACTGCCCTCCACTGGACACCAGAAGGTAGGTATAATGGCGTCCTAACAGCAAGCGAGCATCTGACTATCGCACTGCACTACATTTGATGCTCTCTTTTAACCCTGAATCCATTACATATGAAATTCTACTACGTCATGTAAACAAACCCCACACCCATTAGCTGTGTTCAGACACATCAGACTGGACACTCAACCACTGAAAGGATGGGCAAGTACTTACTTCCCTATTATTCATATTCACAACATTACTATTGCGGGTATAGATATCACTGTGGTAGCTACTATACTATATCATATCACCATCTCTACTCCGTAAAACAAGCCAGCTAGCTAGCAAGCTAGCTTACTTGCATCCCAACCATCAAAACATACCAGAAACATTCAGCTCCCTGGCAATCTCCCTTCAACCAGCTACCAACCAATTTAGGTTTTTGTAGTAACATGAGGAGGTACTGTATAGATAACTCCTCATTTCAACCCTGCAAATCAGTCGTTTCTCCTCCATTGCAGTACTTTCAATGCAAGCAACAGGAATTCAATACAAACAGAGCAACCAACAAAAGTTCAGCTCAGAACAGCATGCCACATTGAGTTATTCACAAATAGTTGGATATTCCAATAAAAAAACAATGCAATCAAACTGACTGTTTGCATCAGTTAGGACATGGTGTAAGACGGTGAGACCAAAGGAAACCTGCTGTCGAACCGAATTAAAAGCTTGTGGGCTAACCTGGGGTACCATCCAAAAGTTTGCCATACACAGACAGGAGTGGAAATCCTTTGTTGCCTACATGCCAGCAGTTATAGAGGACAGTATGTATACCAAATTGGATATTAATTTTAAGCACATTATAAGTGCAAATTGGGTTTGATTTACACTCATAAAAATGTTTTTGCATTTTTTTGCCATTTGTTGGATGGATCATTGACAGACCCAGCTGGATTCCCACTGCAATGTCTGTGCATGTGGTACTTGAGTAGAATAACAATAAATCTGACTCTCACATGTATGTAAAGATATTAAAACCTATCAGACCTATCAGAAAAAAAATGAAAGTCTGTGCTCTAAATGCAGGGGCAGTCAGTTCGAGAGCGTGCGATAACCAACTTTTAATTGTCTCAAGATTAACTTGAGTAATTACAAGCAAACTTAATCATTTTCTTGATGAGCCAAATCAGGTTCATTTTGATAACGTCCCAGCAATCCACCTGCTGGTCAAAGTGTATCAACCATCAAGCAGTCACCAGGCATATCTAAATACTGGGGTTGTGTATTCAGAAGCAGTTCTGGGGCAGGTGAGGGGTCATCTCAGTGATTAACTGGAAAGTGAAACAAGTGCTTCTCATTTTTGGAGCTGCTCCAGCTAATTGACAGTTATGCAAATAGACGTCACACTAATGAAAGTACTGCGATAATGGTTCATTTACGCATGGTGTATGTGAGCACATGCGCCCAGGAGTATCTCATCTCAACCTTACTCTGCAGTGCTCCTATTATAAATAGAGCACAAGCACCAAGCCCAATGAAACATTTAGTTTATCTCTTGATTTACATTTAAAGAATCAGGTACCTGCTTTACTAGCACCATGCTCTACAATAAGAGGCTGGCAGGTGTGTTTTCCTTAAAGCTGCTGGTCTCAAGAGTTGGTCAAGATTTAACTTACAATGATTTGAAATTGAAGGATGGATTTCTTTGGAAAATGTTTTAATTTTGATTAAAGACTAAGGGCCAGTCTGCTGCTGGCGTTGGGTATTGTCTGAAACAAAAGTATCAGATGTCTCTGATACCTCTGAAAACTACTGCTGCCCCTCCAACCACAACAGGAGTGATTTAATTTGTTTTTGCATTAAATAATGACTTCTGAAAAATCTACAGAAATGTGTCTTTCCAAAAACAATTATCCTAGTTACTCTGGATAATCAACAGACCTTACTGTTAAGAATTTTCACAGGGACTATTTCTTTAGTAGGATGTATTCTTGATATTTGCAACAGCACATCTTTCTGGGTTTTATCTGCTGTTTAATTTTAAAGTAACTGCTTTTAAATAAAATACAAATAACATTAAAGGTAGCCTGAAGAATATTTTACCTCTAGTAGCACTATGAAGCAGTTTTTCTATAAGTGGGTCCTTTCAGTGTTTGTCTCTTGCACATACACGAGGCAGTGAGTAAAAAAATGCTAGCTAGTAAACATGGATGTAAACAGTGCAGGTTTCAAACTTAATAAAAATCATCCTTGAAAATGTTTTATGAGAAAAGATATAGTCATCATGTTTGTTAGACCTCCTTTGAGGGAAGAGAGAGAGATATTACTACTGAAGCAAAGCATGTATGATTTCTGAACAAGTTTGTGTACGCACAAAGAAACTGCATCATGTCTTTCAGTGTGCCCACTGTTCCAGCATCATGGTGTAAATTACATTTTGCTCAAGAAATGTAATCCTATAAAACACAGGAAGTGAGCACAAAACATAAGAGGCGGTTGAAAAGACCTATTTAGTGTAGCCTGGAGTAACAAGTAACAAGAAATGTTATTTTCCAGTGGTCGAGAGCAGTAGCAAGAGGCCTTGCAAATAAAAAAATGATTATGAAGATGGTAAGTGTAAGTCCAATCTTAAAAAGGAGAATCCTCGCAGTACTCACGGTAAGTCTGACAGATAAGATCCTGAGTGTAAAAAGAATTTCCCTGATGTTAATGTTGCTGTCAGAGGATTGCTTTTTCTTAGAGATCCAGGAGGCCAAACAGTAAACAGCAGCCAGGTGAATTTCTTGTTTATACCTGAACCTTTGGCTTGCCTTTGGCTATTGGAAACTTTAATTAGTTGACACATTTATAGCTGAACAATATCTGTGGGTGAATGGGTACATGTAGCTCATTAAAATGTTTAACTTGTTATCTTGTTGCATTGTGTTTTTCTCCTTTATAAGAATTGATGCTTTAACAGGATGTGTTTCTTCTACACCACGCTTAACCTCTCCAGCACCAATGCTACCTCTTGAAACATGGATTTTCATGCATACACATTCAACAACGCACCTACCTGGTAGTTACAAGGTGGCTCTAACAACTAATGCCACTCATCTTAAACACACACAGACACCTTGCTTACACCCCTGACAATTGCTTAACGCAGAACACTCTAAATCTGAGGAACTGGAGCTTGGAGAGGGAAAGAAAAAGACAATAAGAATGAACAAAAAGCTGAAAACAATCTTCACTACTTACTTCTCCTCTTGCCAACGTCTCCCTTGGAGGTGGCAGCCTCATTTAGTAGCACCATCCCCATGGTGATTGCAGCATCTGGGACAAGGTTGTCAAGGAAACAACACACTTGCATACAGGAGAGAGAGAAGCTGGAAGTACACGCTGCCCCAAGAAGAACTGCTGGGCACGCATATGCACTTACAGATGCGCACATATGTGCACAGAAGTACACAAACAGATTAGCAACAACACCAGTCACTGGTACCATGACAGCACAACATATATATTAGTGTTGGATGTAAAGATGAACAGCATGACAGCTCCCCAAAAGTTAAGCCAAAACATCTTGAACACCTCCTGGTGGCTGGCTGCAGTGTAGGTCGCAAATTGCGCCCCCTTCATGTTAGCGGAAAGAACATGAGCCAAACTCAAAGATCAAAGTACACGTCGAATGAATTCTTTCCAAAGATGGTTTCTGTTATTTTAGGTAGTTCATATCAGCGTGATGTATGTTAGAGTTTTTCAGATAAGTTTGGTTATAATTAGTTATTTAATGCTATAAAAAGATGCTGTGACGTCCTGATTGACAGCTGTGTGTGTCAGTCAGAGTGCTCATGATTAATGCCCCTGCTTGCAATTGGATCAGCATTTGTATGGGCCAAAACTTAAAACCATGGGTACACTCCCCCCCTTACAGCAACAGTACTTCCTGATGGCAGTGGCCCCCCAGCAGAAAAATGAGCCATGCCACACCACAAAAACTGCTCAGGAATGGCCTGATGAACATGACAAAAAGCTAAAGGCATCGACAGCAATAACAATAGCCCTTCAATAAATACTATTTAATTAAAGCTCATAACCATCATGTTTTGCTGAGACTGTGCCAGAGATGACTTAATCAAACTGTTAATTTTGAGGGCCATGGTT
This sequence comes from Cephalopholis sonnerati, assembly GCA_019142605.1. NCBI lineage: Eukaryota > Metazoa > Chordata > Actinopteri > Perciformes > Serranidae > Cephalopholis > Cephalopholis sonnerati. The sequence goes on from JAGQAX010000003.1 coordinate 16,317,352, forward strand.
AATGATGTTTTGCATTACATTTTTTGCTGTAATAGAAAAGTGAAATTATAACAGGAGGAACTCCGTTGATAGGTCACGCTCCCTTGTCTTATTATTCCGAATATACTGTCATAATATGAAAAGGGGAAAAGGTGTTTTCAAGTGAGTGTTGTGTTATTCTTGATCACATGGCAACACATGGCAACACAAGAAAAACTTTTTTCTTCTAAATTCAATCTGCAGTGGTATAGCCTTACCCTTGGAAGGAAAACATTATTATAGATTAACACTTCAATGTGTTTTTTTAGAGCCCACACAGTCTGGTGGTGGTGAAGTCATCTCTGCAAACACAATAGACTCACACAAGCACAGAGAGCACATATCATGGTCATGGCTCTTACTTGTGTAGAAAATAGTAACATAAATTGTAATGCATTACAATAGTACACAGTTGTGGAAAGATAGAAAATTTATCATGACTGAAATTTGCAGATGGCAAGATGACAGTTTAATTGCTGCAAAGATTAAAAAAAAAAAAAGCATGCTGCCAATCAGTCAAGAATTTGTGACAAAAAGGCGCTGTGACTGCATGTTGGTGAAATCTGCTCTGATCTGCTTATTTTGAGTCATCTATTACCCGCAAATACTTTTACATTTTTGCAATTGCTCTATCTAGGCTGTGAAGACTATTGTAGATTCAGCTGACCATGGACAGGGAACGAATTTTCGTTTGCTTATTTGTTTGTTAGTAATCAGGATTAGGGAAAAAAAAAATAATGACCTGGATTTTATGAAACTTGATGGAAGGGTAAAGCATGAGCCAAGGACGAACCAAATACATTTTAGAGTGGATCCAAATCACTGGGCAGATACACAAATTATTTTTCCACTTTCCAATATATATCATTCACAGCCTGAGCCGGGACTGCACATGACTCTCACCTCGGACAAGCAAAAATGGAGGTGTCTGAGATGAAATGGTGTTGGCTAGCAGTGCAGTGCTAACAACAGCAACAGTGTGGACACAACTTATAGTGTTAATGGGGGGGTAGCTCACAGTCACCAGGGCAACCTTGGGGGTAACTGGAGAGCGGGTGTTATGCTTCTACAATGAGGCCATCCCACCAGCTTGGATCAGGATGGCTTAATCAGCAGTGCTAACAGCACTAATAGTACTAACAACAGTGCTGACAGAGCTAACAGTGTACATGGGGATTAACACACAGTCAGCAGGGCTACAGGAGGGTGGGCATTACGCATCGATGACAAGGCTGCATTATTAGTGGTGCTCACAGCGTATCAGTGCTTACAACAGCAACAGTGCTGATAGAGCTAAGAGTGTGATCATACAATGGTGCTCAGACGGTCCTGTATGAGCACTGCTCTGCCAGGCACACCCAGCCCAGGGCGCAGTGCAGATTGGCAGCGATTTGCTCGCCAGTGATGACAAGAATAATAGTAGTTTGCTGCTTCTTTAATGTTCTGAATGTTGTATACCTTCAACATTGTGAGATAAGGCATTTGGCCTTGATGGAGGGCTGCGCTTCCCGAGTGCCCTGTAGCTTCTTTATGTTTTAGATGAGTTTTTCCTTATCTTTGTAAAGACATTCAACTAGGAGGGGAAACACTGCTGGTGTGGGCCTGTAAAGCCCTTTGAGATACTTTGTACATTGACTTGCCTGAAAAGTCAATTGGTCACTTTCAAATTGGCTGACCTACACTGGCACTACTTCTACTGCAGCAACTCACAATTTTATATGACTTGTTGAAATAATGACATACACATTTAATTATAAACAGTTCATACAATATTGTGAAATCTCTATTTTACAGAAGCAAGCAGTGCCCCATTCAACACTTGAGCTGTTCTAAAATCACTGCAAAGCACAGCCTCAGGTGGCTTATAATTACAGATTCTCTTCTTCAGCGTGCGCTGCATACAAATCCACATAACTAAGAGAACCTGACGGGGTGCACAAACAAAGGCTGCCACATGGAGAGATACAGAGCGGAAACTGAGGCATCCTCTTGATGATATGGTAACAGACATGATATGCTTCCGTGACACAAACACAAGAGATATCTCCACGTACAGCTATAGAACTGAACCACAGAAGGTGGCAGTTTGGGTGGTCGTGGGCAGCATTGCAACAGTGTGATAATGAAGTCATAATAACAAATGGATATCAGTGTTTAGAATAAGACCATGCAACTGCAAACAGACTTTTTACCCTGGGCCTGCAGGCGTCCTACACCCACATCTGTCTACAGCAGCAGAACATCAGAAATGTGTGAAGCAGTTTAGCTTAAACAGACTGCTGTGTACTGCCACCATGGCATGTGTCCAATCTGGCCATCCTATTGCCAGTTCTGCCATCTGCATTTATTGTATCTGTCACGGTGCACCCTAATAGTTGTAATAATAGAAAATATTCACACTATAAATCCACATGCAAATCATAAGAGTAAAAACACGTTGTTTCTGCTTAACTGATTTATATTAAAGTCAAACTAGAATACCTAAGGTTGGTACAATTAAGAAAGAACTGGCTTATATGCTCATGACCAAGACAAAATGTTTGAGAAGCTGGACAGTGAAACCTCTAATCCTAGTTTTCCTTGGCAATAAACTTTAAATCACTTCCACTCCAACCTATTGAAATTGCTCAAGGTTAGAGATGTCATAAAAATACCAAACTGGCACAAAGCAAAAAGGATCTGAAGTTCTAGTTTGTTTACATGAAATGCCATGATTCATCATAAAACCACCTCGTTTGATTTATTCTAGTGAATTCCAGATGCCTTTTGAGCATCCTATCCTTTGGATCACAAACAAACTTTAGGTTTAGATCAAAAAAGAAAAGCTTTAATGCTGAAATCCATGTTTCTACACTGATACATTTATATTATACCATCTGCACAGTGGATTGAGGTAAGCACTAAATCAGGCATAGCTGGAGACATTTTTTCAGTCCTCTGTTATTAAGAGGTTTGTCAGCTCACATTGCTAGTTCTATCTAACTTCATCATTTCAATTACCTGTTTGTTAGCTGGTCCTTCAGACACTTTATACAAACAAGAACAATTTGAAGGCCTGCAAGTTACAGATTGAAGCTTTATGCATTCTCCAGTGGATAGCTGAGATTTTTACCATGGTGGACAGTTCAGCCTTAACCACAGTGCTTTGTGTTTGGTTGATACAATTCATCGATCCTGTCTCATCTTATTATTGTGAAACATACAGTAGATTGTTCACGCTTGGAGAGATCATATGCCTCCATCTGCCAGTCCGTATGTCAGAATGAGAGAAATACATACATCCATGCTTCTATTTCAACCTAAAATGGTACAGTTATGCAACGGCATGGCACGTGGTACCTGTGTGTGAGCACCTGTGTACAAGGAATTAAACAAGGTTACATCCATGGGGAAACTGCGTCTATGACAGTCGTAAAATGTGTTAACACCACCTGCACAGACAACAAGGGTGGGTGTGTTCGTGTTTCAGCAGGTGTGAACGTATGTGTGTGTGTGTGTTTCATTTAGATGTAATCAGATGGGCAGAAAATAAAAAATAAACTGCGTTAGCGTGGACAAACAAATATTGCTCTGCAGCAGGTGCGACCTTGGACCTGCTATTTCCCATGGGACGAACACAACAGCTAGGAATGAACGGTATCATTACCCACACACATACAAAAGCACCAGTGCAAGTACACACTGGTATACAGGCAGAGAGAGAGAAGAAGACAAACACAAACAGAAACATCCATCCTGCCAAAAGTACACAAGTAAACACACAAACCCAGAGACACAGCCTATCATCAGGGGTTGAATTTGGAACAAATCAGGCAAGGAGGTGAAGTTAAAAGAGGACAATCTCCCGTCTTTGTATTGTCTGTTTGTTCAGTCCAGCAGGCAGCCTCCCTATGGAGAATGCACACGGATGACAAAGCATTCGTGTTGGGAAAATAAATGTAGCAGAGAGAGAAGCCGGATGCTGTTTCAGGCGTAGGAAAGGTGGCTTCCTATGCGTTGTGTGTGAGCAAATAGAGAATTAAAGGAATTTATTGCCAGGAAGAGCTATTGGACATTTCACAGAGAGGTAAACTGCTCTGGATGATTTGGATTTTGCAGCGCCATGTTTCAATTAAGTCGACACATTACAGAATGCAAACACAAACCCGTTGGTGAAAGGATACTCAGGAGAAGGATGATGTGAGACTCGGCCACAAACTGAGCCTGACTGCTGCCATGAATATAACTCTGTTGGGGCGAGAAACAAAGACAGAGACAGACATTATTAGTTCAACATTGTTCATTTAAAAAGGTCACACTAGGTTACATCCTCAGTGAAATTTCCAAATTGAAGAACTTAAGAACAATGCAGTGAAGAAATGGAGGGTTGAGTTATGAACAGTGAAGAACAGGTAAGTGCAGTGGGCAAAATCTAACAGAAAACTTGGAAGCAGTGAATAAAGAAAGCTATTTGGAAAATCATTCATAAAAAGGTCACGACCTTTGCTGAAAAATGTCTTCATTGTACATAAAGTTACAGAGAGGGCAAACGTTTGGTACCATCCCAAGAGAGAAACTTCTAATGGCTTATGAACCTGGCTTAAAATGATGCCCAACATCCCTTTATCTTTTGAGTACAATAACTGTTCCAAATATAAGCAAACTGGGCTTGGTTGTAGCCAAACTGGCATCCAGCTTCTGGCTTAATCTCATCTTTTGCTTTATCATGATGGACACAGGAGATCTAGAACAGAGTGGCCAGTGCATTTTCCCTCAAGGATACATTTTATATGCAGCATATCAGCAGCAATTTGCTTTTGTGTGTGTGAGTGTGTTTGATGCAACCATACAAAGCTTATAAGCAGGAATGCAGTATGTCATTTATGTGTGTGCAGATCAATTTGAGAGTGCCCGCATGTGTGTGTGCTTATGTATTGTGAGTCATAAAGATTTCTCCCACGTAGTGTGGAGGTGTATAGAGGTGCTACCTTTTCAATGGGTGGCCAGAGAGGTCAATCTCACCATACAGGAGCACTTACACATACAGACACACAAAAGGTTGTATTACCTTGAATTCACTGCCCAAAGTCTTAATGGAGACTCCCACTGTTAAACTTGCAGGTGCTGTACAACTCTCTCTGAATGCATCATAGCAGCATAAATGCTGCTTCCAAATCTTTCAGAGGGACAAAACTAGTAGACAAAGTCATCCAAAAAATCTCAAAACCTTTGATCCAGAAAATGGATAACACAGAAGATAATCTATCCACATTTCTGTCATTTGTCATTTTTGATTGGTTGCCAATTCTCAAACAGTGCAGGTCTTATGTAACGTCAGCCAGTCTAAGGGCAGACGCCAGAGAAGCAAGAGTAGAGAAGGAAGTGAGGAGTGTGGCGTGCTGCAGAGGGCACAACCCTTTTTGTTAATAATGTGATGGGCAATGGGCCTAATGAAGAAAAATTTGCTCATACAAACTTTCATTCTTTAGTGGCACGTACAGATACTTAAAATGTAATTTATTTCACCTTAGGTAAGAATGAAATTCATGAGTAGTCCAGACCTGCCGCTGACTCTTGTAAAGATACAGTGCAGACGGGGAACTCATAACCTTATACGGCAATTTTGTGAGTGATTATGATGATGACCACATCTCATGAACGTGCATAAGGACATTCAATTAGTCTTTGCAAAGTCTCACCAGTGTTACTCGACTCTAACAATGCATTTGTATGTAAATGTATTCCAACTAGCCAACCACTCTGACACATCACTTCAACGTGTCAGTTTGCTCTGTATAGATCACAGTCTGTTACAGTCAGCAGCCATTGTCTGAACCATTGAAGAAAGTCTCCCACACAGCACAATGCTTAAGGCGCAAACTCTGCACAAGCAAGCTTCTCTGATAAGATGTCAGAGGCCCAATTCGACTGGCATCTGTCTGTGTGTGATGGGAGCAAAGCAGAGAGACAGACAAAGGGAGACAATGTGGAAGTCGTGTGGAAATGAGACAAATGGGAGAGCGATAGGAAGGAAGTCTTTCAGCGTGTTTCACATTGTTTGAATCCCAGCAGATTATTAGCATCTAGGTTTACGGCACATCTAGGGTCTGTTTTTCCACTCGACTGCCCCAGTGTTCATTTCTTTCCCTATCAGACAGGAATAAGGATGGAAAGATGAATATAAGATGACAAAGGAGGAGGAGTAAAGGGTGGACAGCTTTTTCTTGCTTCAGTGGAGATAAATGACAAATTTTTGCACTTGAAAGCAGACATAAAGATGACAAAGGCTCAAGGCTGAAACAGATCCTTTTGTCTTCAACACAAACCTGTTGTTCTGTATTAAGTGGGAGGTTTGAATTGTTATCAAGCTGCTTTCCTTATTGACTGACAAACCCAGGCTCCTTTATTACCACCATGAAAAAAGTTTACTTTGTTGCGCTGCACTTTTTAGAAGTTGGTAAGAGATTGCTTTATACATTCCTAATTATGACACGAGAAACTGGAAGTGCAACTCATGCGAAATTTCTATTATGTTATCTTAAAGTTATTAAATAAGTTAAAGTCCGTTCATTTAAAATGTAAAAGCCTCTCGCACAAGGGTTGGGACACTTGCTGGTGCAACAGTAGCTGTAAATGAATGTTGAAAAAGACAAAACACACACACACACACACACACACACACACACACACACACACACACACACACACACACACACACAGGCATTATGTGCTTTATCTTGCTGGCATAACAGTCACAATGGCATTTGGCTTTTGGACAATTGTGCACATGAAATTTGGGGGGTGGTTTGGACACTGATTGACTAACATTGTTGCAAAGTACTATGGCACTGTGTCTGAGGTGAAGCTGCACATTAGGATTGCCTTGTATGTTGAAAATTTTGAAAATGGAACGTGGCAGGTATTTTGCAGGTCCTCCTTTATACTCCAGTCCAGCAATCATTTAAAATAAAAGCCTTTCCTGCCTTTATCTAAGCCTATACATTCACTCAGTTACCAGTTTATAAGGTACATTGAGCCACATCCGATGCACTCAACACAAAAGCTCTGCAATAAATTCTACCTTTATGAAACTTTATAGGGGTAGACACAGTCTTAGAAACAACCAAGTCAACAACACCACAAACAGCAGCCATTCAGAAGGACTTAAACACAAGTGCAACATTGAAAGGCTGTGGCACTGCAGTGAATCAACTCTCCTCTAAAACTGAAATTGGATGTGATAAGGTTCATAAAGGTACTGAATTGCACTAGATTTAATTTGTGTACAGTATATTGTAGAAAGCAGCACACTCATGCAAATGCACACAAATTCACTGACTGTACAGATTTAATAAAAAATAAGTATCAACATTTTGAACATTTATTAAAAAAAAAAAAATTAAACAGGAAATTGGCTCTGGATGAGATGTTTGAATGTATTGAACATTCTGACTGTCACTGGGATTAGGTCATTTTATCATCGATATTATCCAAGATTCAATGAGCAAAGCATTGGTGTAAAAATTTTAATATGTGTAAGGGAAAAAATGCAAATGCAGGGCAATGGCAGAGAAGTACTTTGAGAAAATGGCACAGCTGTGCCATGTCACAAAAGGCTAACAACTAGCCCATAAGCAAACCTTAATTGAATGAGACAAGTTCAGTCCCCTTTTCAGGAGACTGTTGAACATTCACTCTGGGAAATGACTGCTAAATCAAGTGCACTATGAGTACATGAGGCAGATTAAAAGGAATTGGGTAAAGAAAAAAATACAAAAACCATGACATAAGACCTGACAAGCTTGGAATAAAACACAAATTAATGAGAGACAACTGCATCAGTATCCTAGGGTGGAATTTTTCTTTCAAAACTAAACAAACATTAGTTCTTACTATTTTTCAAGACACCGCTCTCTGCATGTTGCCTCCTCAACATAAACAGAAACTGAAGATAGAGGCTATGAGCACAAGCAGTGCTTGGGGGATGAAAAATTCCTCAATCCATGGCCAGGCACTTCCAATTAATCTGATGGATTAGAATGCAGGCGTTTCATTCATTAGTGTGCAGAGCTAAGAGTGTGCGTGTTTCAGTGTATGTAGCTGTGCACGTGTATACTGAAAACCAGTGAGTAAATGCGTGTTTGTGAATGAGACTGTTTAGGAAGAATTTGTCTGTGTGAAAGAAAGTGTGAGTGTGTTCATTAGAAAGACGTAAAACATCATGGTGGTCTGGAAGTAAAAGCAGCCGAGCTAACGTGGATATGTGTGGAAGCCTACTCAACAGTCACACTCTATAACTCGTTACTTTCTCTTACTTAATCAAATGCACCGGTTACCTACACACTCCAACTCAGACACTTGTGTATCAGGCCCATGCGTTCTTTGAAATGTGGTTTGGTGCTGAATATAGCCAAATATTATGCAAAGAATGACCTGTTTTACATATATTTAAATTACAATGGACTGAGACAAATTAATCTATGAAGATGCCTACAGTACATAACATGTAGATGAAGACAGCTTCCAATGCTTCTGCCACCAAATTACTACTACATACTTGCTCAAAACAGGGCAAGAGTACTTTAACTCTTCAACATAAGGTTTATCTGAAGGATCAAAGGAGAACCTTCACTGATGAACAAAAAAGAAAAACATCTGCGTTTGGCTAAACGGGCCTTTTAAGTGTCAAACTACATAAAGAGTCAAACATACAATCCACCCCTATCTGTAAGTGGTGGAATCGATCGTGTAAATGCTTGATTCGAATCAACTTTCATTAGCGCCTGTCTCGTATCCAATCTGTGCCACAATATCTGACCACCTGTCAAGGGCACAGGCAAGCACCTGATTGCAGCCATCTAAAGTTTCTCAGTACTTCCAAACTTATTTAAGCAGTCTTAAAAGTTCATCTTCAAGATGTTTAAAAAAAGAAGGCAATTACCCAGAACAGCTGGGCACTGTTGTTTTTAGCAAATGGTTCTTAAGCAGGAGTAAATATTGTTTATGCTGGGGACTACTTTCAGCTATGCATTTATACACATCTGGTGCACCATTGAGTAGGGTTGTAATGGTTTGTGCATTTGTGCCAGACCATCACAGTAAGGAGGGCATGGTCTGCTGCGTGCAGCCGCACACAAAACACAATATGTAGATTGATGCACGTAATGAGGAGCCAAAGTTCGCAAGTGCGAGTCCTGCCTGTAATCTTCGCTGCATGTCATAAGCAGCATGTGCTGTGGTTAGCGCAACATGCTAATTGGCTTGAGAGTCAGTCACACTATGGCGAGCGTATATGAAACACCAGACCTGGAAGACCTGGTCAGCTACAACAGTAATGGAGAGAGAGTTGTGCATAAAACAAGGAGTGTGTCGGTGTTGCTCTACCAATGTGTGTGTGTGCAGATCACACCTAGCAAAAAGCAAACCATGTTTTTTATTTTCTATTTTATAGCATAAGACATGTTTTTCAGTTTTACAGCTTACTGTGACTTGTTGCCTTTGGGGAAAGCCTTTGCTCAGTGTTTGTACAATGTAATACAGAAATGTTCCTTATTTTATAATGAAAGTAGTTTACCAAAGTTGACAGTGGGCAAAATGCTTCCTCTGTCCCAAGCAAGAGGACTTCGTCTGTCTTTGACTCTAACATTACTGTCTGGTAATGACAAATTAAAGTTAATGTATCCTTGTGAATTTATTTATTTTTTCTGCCGTACCAAAATTGCATTAAACTGTAACTCCTAAACCGGGGTATGAACCAAATCGTGACTTCTGTAAACCGATACACTCCTACCAGTAAGTATTTATGGCAGCAGGACAGTGTGTGTGGGATCGACTCAAAATAAAACAGTGGTTGTGTTCATCTGAATGGAGACACATGTCACCAAGAGATACTATTCAGCTCACTGATGTGTTACTAATACTTTCTCCATAACAGTTGGGGAATGGGATGGAAATTTGGACTTGGATGTACTGGTAATACTTGAAAGTATTGTAAGTATGTAAATATGTAAAGATCCTTTTTTTTTTGTTTTTGGCATTTTCATGGGATTTGTGGAAAACAAGAAAAACATAAGATATCAGAAAACCTTTGAGTCCCTAACTTTGTAGTCAGTCTTATACATCTTCACATTTAGTTCTGTAACAAAACTATTACATGCTGTTACATGACACTGTTTTGATGTAGTTTTAATACACAGCATGCTGACACACTCTCCCTACCCCTCAGCCTCACTATGGCTCACCTTCATAAATTTGGGCAGGTTCACGCTGTGAAGCTGTCTGGTACAACTTTAATCCGCTACTGCTCCAATTAATCTGATGGATTAGTTTCTTAAGAGAACCATGTCTGCGAATGAGCTCAAAACATCAAGTCTGTTTGTCTGTAAATAACATGGATGGATGTAGCATATATGAAAGTATCAGACCGGCTGGTAAATATAGGAAATTGCCTTCTATAGTTGGGGATAAAATGGTCAAAGTCAGTATAGGTAATTTACTGACCCATCTCTTAAGGCTAACATTAATTATTATGCTATGAATTTTTCAGAATAAATGATTGCATAAGCACTCTGTGTGCCAAGGGAAAAGCATGTTTATTGTGGGTTGTCTAAGGCAATTGAGAAAACAATTAGTATTCTATCCACCTTTTTATTTACCATATCCTTGGGTATACACATTTAAAATGCAGTGAATAACTCTAACACAAAGAAAGGTCTATGCAAAATATAAACTCAGTGATGAGATTATTCCTCCAGAGGGTCTCAAGAAAATAAACGGTAAAAGGTTAGCTCAATCAAAAATCTAAATATCAACATTAGAACTCTATGGTATGTCTAGACCTTTCCCAAACACCTCCCCTGAGGATAATTTACTCTAGTATTTCTTTCCATTAGCATGCTCCGAGATCAGGATCTCGGGTCTATACGTGTTTGCATTCTCTCTAACACAAGAACCACGATGTGAACAGCACTGTGTGTGTCTGTGTTCATGCACTCATTTGAATACATTGACATTAAAAAGCTTGTTTATATAAGAACTGCATAACACAGCCCATTTGTCAGACTTCGCAGCAAATTAGGTGTCTGCACCAATGCATGAGTATAATATGCATTTACATATGCACACACACACACAGAGGAAGGCCATACACATCTCACATGTTTACTGTATTAATATAAGACTGAGAACAGGCTTTCACAAGGGGCTATCAATGTCACATCCTAGTGTGCTACATGTCACAGAAAACACTCGTGACAAGAACCTAAGTACCAATAAAAAAAGTAATAGCTGGCATCAGTGGCGAGTTATGTCAACACTGATAACACAAAGTATATGAGCGATGATTGTACCTTGTCCCTCCTTCTCCTGACTTGACCATTCTCTCTCTGAAACCAAAGCGCCGTAGTGTTAGCTGTTAATAGCTGTGGGCCAGATAACCTTTACAAATAGCTATATTCATCCTTTTTCATCCTGTATCATGCATTTGTGTGTATAGTGTGTGTGAATGTGTGTGTTTTGTTTGGTAAAGGTCAGGAGGCACTCAGACAGGAAGAGGGATAAATGAAAAGTCAACAAAGCAGAAAGAACAGAGAGGAGAAAGAGTAAGTAACAGAGAGGAAGAGAGATGGAGTGGAAATGTGTGCTTCATTTATATAAACAAAGGATAGGTATGACTCTGTGTGTGGTGTTGTGAATGGGTATGATAGGCGATCGAGGAAGTGAACCCTGCGGGGTACTCTGGGTAAGGGTGCCGGCTAAATACCTCTGACATAAAATGAGGGCAAGAGCATGAAAGAGAAAACCAAGGGAGGGAATGATTGTTTGCAGGATGATACAGCTGGACTGAATTAGACCTGTAAAATAACAAATACAAAAAAACAGTACTGATCAACTGAGCGTGTAAAAAATATAAAAAATGTGGATAGTTTTAGAGTGGCAAAAAAGCAATTTGCTATGTTTGATTGAGAACTAGTATAAAATATTCAAATTTAAATATTTCTGAGTTAAACGAGAAATATGCTGCAACACGTCAGCAATTAAATGTCTAACTAACCAGATCTGAAAGCATATGGGGGGTGATTTATCCAGTATAGCAGAGGGACTATGGGCAGGTTCACTGAACACTTCATTTGAACAAATATGGTAGTCTATTTTAGGGATTCAGGTGATGCTTTAAAATCTCATTATCTACTCACTGTTTATGCAGTTCAATGTTTACACACTCCATGGAGAGTTCAGTTTAATTACCCAAGAGTCAATTAAAGCCATTTTAAACCTGCCTTTTTTATTTATTTATTTTTTAAAACATGTCAATCAGGAAAATGAGGTGGCTTCTCATTTCCTCAATAGACTACATTTAATTTCTGTTTTGTTTTTCAGGGATATATGGGGGATTTCATCTGGTGGCAATGAGCTGTAAAAAAAAAAAAAGAGCACACATGCAGGCTTGTGACTAAATGAGCTACTGGTTCAATCCGCAGGCTGTCCAAATAAATCAGAAAAAGGGAAAAAAGAGGAAAAACTTGCCACTCTCTTCTTACCACTACTGAGTTGCCCTTGAGCAAAGCAGTTAACCCCCAACAGCTCCAATATTCTTCTCAGTAGAAAACAGCTGAAGTTGTACTGGGCATTTCCCAGGTGTGGGTGTGTAGGAGAGGGGAATGAGTCAGACGATTTGCAGTCTAATGGCTTGGTCACATTAACATTCAAAAGAAGCCTAAACAACGTCCTAGGCTAAAAAATGAAGCAAACGCTTAAACGCCAAAAAACAGCAGTTTCTCAAATGACTCTAAGTGCTCTATCGTAGGCAACTGGACTTGCCTGAATTTCTTGAAGACGTTTCGGCTCTCATCCAAGAAGCTTCTTCAGTTCTAAAGGACTGGTGTGGAGTAGCAGGCTTATAACTCTGTGTGAGTGTGACCCCTTACAGAGCCCTTGAGGTCACATTTGAGCTCTCAGTTTCAGCTGAGAGGTTAACAGAGAAGGTGGCCTACGACACCATTTATCACCAACTTACAATGTAGTCTTGGGGTCCCTTCCCAGATGACTTAATACATATTCTCACCTGGACCCATCTAACCCTAACAACCCTAATAGCCAGGTGGGTTAACGACTCACATTGTGACCTTAACAACTCAGAAACGGAGAGGTCACATGTGACCTCAATGACTCTGTAAGGATTCACACCCACACAGAGTTTAATGTCCGCGACTCTGCACCAGTCCTTTAGAACTGAAGAAGGGTCTTGGATGAGAGGCGAAACGTCTTCAAGAAACTCAAGCAAGACAGAGCACATATGACATATGACATTACCATGACCTGGAGGACTGAGAATCTTCACCAAAATGTTCCTCAAATTACCACTTGAGACTGGCTTCAAAAGTGAGTCAATCCCCATAGACACCCATGTTATAAAGCCTAACTTCATAGCAGAAAAAACAGGTTGAAAGCATGGTACAAAACAAAATCATGTTGGCCTCTAAAGCTAGTTTCAACATTCATGACAACTGTACAGGGGGAAATTTTTTGATATAACTCACCTATTTTCATTGGCCATGTTGTGGGAGCTACCTCCACAGTCTATGATTGAAACCAGAAAAAATTTTAAGCGCAGTCTATTCATTCTAATGCAACTGGGGCGATTGGTGGATTAGCTTTTGAGAGTGAAGTAAATCTTGTGTAGATGATACACAGATTTATATTACGATATAACCAGGTGATCCTGGCCCCATACAAGCACTTAGTAGATGCACTGAACAAATCAGTGATTGGATGTCCTACAGTTTCCTTCAGTTAGACTAGATAAAACAACAATAACTGTCTTTAGATCTAAAATAGAAAGCTTGAGAGCGGGTGTTCAGCTTGATTCTGTAATGTTAAGGACCACAAATCAGGCCAGAACTTTTGGTATAGTCATGGACTAAGACCTAAAATTTAATGGCCACCTTGAGACAATTACAAACTCAGCCTACTCTCATCCAAAGGATACATCAATAATTAAAGACTTAGACGTCTATGTGTTAATCTTCAGTAGGTGTGACTACTGTAACGCTGTCTTACAGGTCTCTTAAAAGTCGTTCAGACAGCTGCAGCTGATTCAGAACACTGCTGCTTGAGTCCTCACTAGGACCAGAAGTGTGAATCACATCAGTCTTGTTTTCTGATCTTTATGCTGTTTTCCTGCATGTCAAAGAATTGATTTTATATTTCGCACCTGATATTTTAGGGCCAAATACCATTTCTGATCTGCAGCTCAATTATAAATTGTCACGGTCAACTTTGACCCAAGAATTTGCAGAATTTGACCAACAGCAAGTCGTCTTAACAGTGCTGCCCTTTAAAACCTGCTTTGTTGGAATAAAAACTGCTCCGCAAAAGAGAAATGGTTTGTAGATAGGTATGAAGTAGGAGTCAATGATACAACTACGTCTTTGAAATAAAGTGTGTGACTTATTGTCACATTAGTGACTTAGATAACGAGCTCATCTGGCCCAGAGAGATTTTCTAAGAACAAAATTCTAGGGGGATTTAAAGTCCCAGTATGGAGAAAATAGACTGAAGTTTGGAGGGCTTTTGTGACTGACTAGCGCTGACCTGGCTGGCATGTTAGCTGTTAGCTCACCAAGTACTCCTCTATTCATCTTGTCTTTGTACATCAATCTTCTCTTTCCTCCTCTCTCACTTTCATGACAACATTGTTGAATAAATAGTCCTTAATTAGAGTTTCTGCTACAAACAATGCTTCCAATCATTTCATGTTTGGCTATGCGTGTCTGTGGGTGCAATCATCTAAGTGTGGAGACAAAGAGGGACGGTCAATGTCTACAGGTCTGAATGAATATTCAGCCTAGAGGACCATTTATTTCACTGCTTCACTACACTGTTCAATTCTCACCATATCGGCTCAAAACACCCAAATAAACACACAAGCATTCCCTCACTCAATCAAATGCACACACACACACACACACACACACACACACACACACACACACACACACACACACACACACAGAGGCGTGCAGGCAAAAAATAACGCAGCCCTCACACTCACTAACACACACCACACACTGATGCCCTCTGCAAGCCAAAAGTCAACTATTTGCAAAAGAGCCAATAAAAGTGACAGCTGTGTTTCTTTAAAATATGAAAGGTTAGCAATAATGTAGAGAATGCTGCTGCCAACAGCCATCAACCAATCATGTGAAATCAGCTGGAAATATGGAAATGTCATCAGCAAGTAGTGTGGAAATAAGAAAGGGTTGGTTATAGAAAAATCCAACAAAGAAACACCGGCTCTAATGTTTCAAAAATGTACCACATATTTTCCTAAGATCCCTTCCTTTCAGGCTGGGACTGGTTTCAGTTTGTTACATTTGAACTTGGTCAAGACAATGTTCAATACAAAACTTTCACCATAAAAAACTCAGAGAAGGAAACTTCCACTCTTATCTTTTTTTTTTGTCTTTCGACCTCTCCTTCCTTCTCACAGCTCAAAAGCTGTTCAGCTGTGTGTCTTTTGCTCATTTTTTTTTTTTTGGAGTACATGACTGTGTTTGTAGTATTTTGAGTGGGCTGTCTATGTAAGAGTTTGGCTAAATTGTGTGTGCATGTTTGTAGCAGTACCTGTGTACATGCGCTTGGGTATCATCCATGTGGGTGTGTGTATATGGTTGTTAGAGCACAGCTGTGTCTATGTCCCATTTCGTGTGTGTGTTCGTGTGTGTGTGTGTGTGTGTGTGTGTGTGTGTGTGTGTCTGAGCTAGCAGTATTTTCTTGGCTGCACAGTGAGACGCTCACTACAATTTCATCTGCTTGGTCGTGCCATTCGTCAGTTGACAAATCCTTTCAATATAGTCTACCTGGCCTCGCTCGCTCATCATTTTAAAGGAATTACACTGTCTGGGGAGAGAGGGGGAGAGAGGAGAGTGGGAGATTATAGAGGGAGGTGAGAGGAAGTAACACGAAAAAGAGGAGGGAAGTAGAACAGGCAAGATAAGGCGGGTATCTTTTCAATATCATCTGCCCAGTTCAAGCAATTCACTGTCGGAAGATGGAGAGAGAAAAAGAGGGATTTAAAGAGAGCATGGGGTGGCGGGGGTGGGGGTGAAGGTGGAAAAGGTGTGAAGGCGGGAGGGAAATAAGGGTGAGATGAAGGCCATTTACACAAGATGTAATGAAGCTATCGCCACAGCTATTTTGGTTGAGTGGCTCCAAAATAGTAATCTGGCCTGGAAGCTGAAGAAAATGTGGTTGGGTTAAAGCATGTTAGTCACTGGAGTTATCAATGAGGCTATTGCTGTTAAAGAGGTATGATTAAGGTTAGACTATGAGGCCAGGCCTTTAAGGGGCTTAACAGGAAGTTATAGCGTAATAGAGCCAGCCCTCAGTAGGTCCACATGCTATAATTTTTCATAATAGGTTCACATACACTCAGTGGTCCCTTTATTAAGTACTCATGTACAATCTATTACAACCCAATACAAAAGCCCTGCTGTAACATCTATCTTTACAAAATCGTTATGTTCAGTTTTTGGTGATATCATTGGAAACTTGTCATGTAGGGCTGAGCAATATATCAGTATTAATACATATTGTGATACGAGACTAGACATCACCTTGGATTTTGGATATGGTAATATTGTAAGTGTTGTCTTGTCCTGGTTTTAAAGGCTGGATTACAGTAAAGTCATGTAATTTTCTTAACTCACCAGACTGTTCTAGCTGTTCTATTATTTGTCTTTATCCACTTAGTTATTTTATCCCCATTATGATTACTTGGTAAATGGTAAATGGACTGCAGTTATATAGCACCTTTTCAGTCATCTCACCAATCAAAGTGCTTTTTACACAACGAGTCACGTTCACCCATTCACACACTCATTCATACACTAGCGGCCAAGGCTACCATACAAGGTGCCACCTGCCACTCAGTTTTAAATACACTCACACACCGATGCAGCAACCATCAGGAGCAATTTGGGGCTCAGTATCTTGCTCAAGGATACTTTGAGGAGCTGGCGATCCTCCAATTAGTGGATGATCCACTCTACCTCCTTAGCCACAGCCGCACAAATTACTACGAAAAAAATTTGTGAGAGCACCAATAGTCAACCCTACAATATCATCGCAATATCAATATCAATATCAAGGTATTTGTTCTAATATATCGTGATATTTGATTTTCTCCATATCGCCCAGCCCAAGTGTGATGTATTGTTTATGTATTAGAGGGTACGTCATATGATCAATCGACAATCTTAAAATAAGCAGACATTCAAAATGCAATATGCATCTTTTTTGGTTTAATTTAATAATAATAATTAAAAAAAACAAGTAGTAGTTATAAAACTATATGATTTCATAGGATATTATGCATTCAGCTTTACTGTTTCTTGTGCAAAGAGACAAAGCTAAAGTGGCTATCTAGCAAGCCACATGCTTCTGTGATACAATGTTGTCTATTACTATGATGAGCCTGGATCCATATTCTAGACTGTGCATATCATTTCAAAAGCTTATACCGCATAGTGTTGCGAAGGAGATTCAATTACAGAATGACAATATAATGCAGTGAATGTCATGGCAGGCACCTACATTCCCATTTATCTCCCACTTGCCCACATTGCCTACATTCAAGGCAAAAAATAACTAAATAATCAAAATATATATATCAAAAGAGAGCACGACTTTTAGATTTCAAAATGGTGTGGTTTAATATATATAGACAGCTGATTGGTACTGAAGGTGGTAACTTTGGTTATTTTCGACAATGGATACCATCTGTCATGGGATTCCTAGACAGTACTTCCAATGTGGATGAAGGTATGTTTGCAGCCAGTAAGATGACATATCCCCTTTCATTAGGAATACAGCATGCAGTGTTTTTACACGGATAAAAGCAGACTAGTCTGATTTAATGTGACATTTTGATCATACTTTGGACACTTTCACTTGTTTCAGAAGCCGCCTCTGCAGTTTGCTAAAATCCCAAACTATAAAACCTGAACTTTCGGGGTAAACTTGTTGTCTCCCAGCTCCAACAGGGCACACAATGGGCCGTCCGCCAGCTCTTCAGCCTTTCTGCTCCTAACTGGTATAATTTGTTTTCTGCATGCTCAGTAATAAATCTTTTATGACCTGCTCACCTTTGCATTTGAATCAGATGCCTATGGCTACTGCTCCCCACAGTTAGGGAATTAATTTCTGTCTTTATCTAAAATGCTGTTTCAACACTTCACTACGTCAAAAGCTTTAATGCCGCCCTCATCGCTCTGCTCAGCTCATACAAAGCCAAGAACAAGAGAGGAAGAGAGGACATGAGCGGAAGGCAGGTAGGAATGTTTCAAACTAGCTGACTGCACTTCATTCTTATGAAGACTATGCCATGGTGTGAGGACAGAAAGAGATGTGAAAGAGAGAGGGAGAAGAGAGGGGGAAAAGGGAGAAAGAATTCACTGACGAGCAGAGAGAGGAAGGACACAGTGAATGTAGAAGTAAAGAATGGAGGAAGTGGCAAATGGAAAAGGGAGTCATTATGAATACAAGAATTCAAGGGATGCTAGAAGAAGAGAGCTGAGACCGAAAAGAATAAAACAAAGGAAAAAAGTTGCAAGTCTGCAGTTACAACAGTCCTGAAAAGGTCCTGGGGTGACTGAAGATTAACTGCAAATAACAAAGGAAAGCAGAGTGAATACTAAGTTGTTGCACTGATAATTAAAGATTCTAGGGCTAGGCGATATGGCCAAAAATGTAATTACGCTAAAAAATGTTCACATCAGTTGATAACAACAATTACTGACAATCCTGAGTGACGCTATAGAAATGATGTGCTTTAACCATTTTATAAATCTGAGGGAGATTCAAAGCAACCAAAATAATGCCTATAAACAATACTAATTAATAGACAACTCTGGTCAGCTGCATGTCAGACTCTTTGTACAGACTGTTTAAAATGTTTCGTAGGTGACAAAAGAAAGATCTCATCTGTGGTCAGTATTTTCTGTACAGGTTTTAAAAGCAGAATTTGTAATTTCTGCCGTTCCTCGATCCTAATACTGGACACCTCAAGGGACATGATACAGTTTTATTCACTTCATATTTATTCACATCAGGTAATTTTATTCTTATGAAACAGCCTCAACTAATGTAAGCTATGCTTGTGTTAACTTGCTACTCACCGTTAGATGAGACAACCACTGATGTAGCTACTGTAGCTAACATTCAAAGTCAATCATTGGTACCCCAGCCTCTGTTATCCATGGTCAAAAAAATCATACCACAGATAATGGCAGTGGCTGGTCTCATCTTCTTCTTCTGTTTTATTGCAGGTGGTAACAACTGTTTAAGGGGCATCAGCGCCCCCCTCTACCAGTATATGTTTGGCACTAATTGTATCAAACATTAACCGAACATTTATTATATTTCTGTTGTTTTGTCCCACAGCCCTCATTGTGACTTCAGTGATATCAGAAGTAAGCAGGATATTCTCAAATATATCGTGAAGAGTGAGATAGCAATTCTTTGTCAAATTGTATTATGTGACAATATTGCGAGACTAAAAAAGTGAAGCTTCTTCTGATGGATGAAATGCCAAGCATTTTTAAAATCAATTAGGATTTAAGTAGCCAGAATTTCGATCTCCTACAATAGCAGCATCTCTGCTTGTAGATGCTTGTCCTGGCAGAATAAAAGTGCTTCAGAAGCAAAGTAAGTGGCAAAGAGAGTGGAGTGGAGAGATAGGGAAATAACAGGGAAAGAGAAAGATGGGGTGACGGCTGGGAGCTACAGTTGAGAGCTACACATAGGATGAGGGTGTAACCTATTTGTTGTCAAACAGACTGAAAAATGACACAGAGCCAACAGAGCCTGACAAATAGAGTGCCTTTTACACAGAACAAGAGAGAGGGAGCATACCGTATGGAATAGAAGATGGGAAGGGGCAAGAGGGAAGTTTTTTTAGTTATTTTCTTTTCTTTTGACTTTATGAGAGTGTGTTTGTGCACTCCTCTTTGTTGTGTGTTTGTGTGTATTCTCAAGGAGTGCTGGCTACAGGGAATACCAATCCTTTTCAGTCTCTGCATGAGCTGAATTGACTATTTCCTACAACAACAACACTGCTTTGTATACCTGGGGTCTGTGTCACTGTGGAAGGGTTTGTGCGCATGTGTGCACAATGCAAACGTCATGTATGAGACGATCTTAAATTGCAGGCACATAATCACATCTCAAAGGCAAATTTCATTCATTCTATACCTCAAGAAAGAAAAAAACTTTCTCTGCTCCCCCTCCCTCTCTCTGCTTGGTCCAAGATGACTCTGACATGTCTCCAAGGTGGTATTAACACACAATGACTGCTCCCAGCTGTCCACTCACACACACACTGTCCCAGCGCTGACCTGTTAGTAGGTGGTAATGGTACAGAGTGCATCTTACTCAGGGCCAACAGCCTTACAGATGTTCCTATCGTTGATCTAATACAGCCTCACTTGCCACACTGTGAAACAGATGAATCTCAACCCTTATTGTTTTTGCTGAAAACACAAAACTATAGAAAAAAAGAATGATAGAAAGCAAGAAAGAAGAAAGGAGGACAGCAACCAAGGAGCGAGGAAAGAAAGAAAGGCAGGAAAGAAGGTAAAAGAGAGGAGAATATAAGAAGGGCAACAAAAAGATGGCAGGTTGGATGAAGTAGGGATAGAAAAGAAGGAATAAGAGGAACAAAATGGATAGATGAGTGAGTACATGGATATACATAGACAGTAAAAATGTGTCTCATACCACTTGTCCATTCTGGGGGTTTTTGTGGGCGTAGGGAGGACCTCTGATGTGATTCCACATCTGACCAGATGTCATCGCAAAAACTACACACTAAAGAAAAGGACAAAGACAGATAGGAGAGAGCGTGAATGAAACATCATAAGCGTAAAAATACAAGTATTATTATCATGATTTTAACTCAGTCTGTGTGAAATTGTTCCTTCTCGATATATGACTCGGAGACATAAAAATTAAAGTGTTGTTAAAACGGGCAGAAAATTCTACTAATGAGGTGAGATTATTGAACTCAATTTATTTCCAGAGCGGTTTCACTTGACTTACAGCATGTCCCTGGCTTATGAAGGCAGATATTTTTGGCAGAACATATATTTAACTTCTCACAGTGGATTAAAAGGTTTCCACCTAAAACCCAATGTGTGTTTGTGTGTCTGTATTTATGCATCATACCAGTGCAGCCATAGCCCATCCAGTCTTGTTGTATATGAATTCCAAGTTGTTCCTCCTCAAATATAGCAGACCTCCAACCAGAGACACCAACAGAGCCAGAGCGATAGTCCCCGAATAATTAGGAGGACGGAAGACACGGATCTGGAGGCAGAGATACAGAGAGAGAAAGCACATAAATTTTACATATATCACTGCACAATTGTAACTAAGGAACCACATGAACCCAAGAGCTTGTGTTTTATTTGCTCTGGCAGATGCATCTGTTCCTCCAGACCCAATCACAATGGTTTACCTAATATGAGGCGTAATTGAGATGATGACTGACAATTTACGGAGCCTTCACACTTCATGCTAAATATGTGATGATGCCGTTTTTGGCTCGTACACCCTCAAACCAGGGATACTATGGCAGAGCATAAACCTAGCTTAGTTAAGAGGAGTGCCTTTGATGCATTTTCCAAAACAATCAAGATGGCTGCAGCTGCTGTGGAACTTTTTATTAAAGTACTATTTCCGAATTCTGATTGCAAAAACTGCAACACTGTGCACACTGCAGACTGCTAATATTTGTCCATCGCTCAGTGTTATGTTCCATGTATTGCTGTTTTGACTGTTTGTACATCTTTTCAATTGCGTCCAGAGGCATTTTGATGATGAGAGGTTCGAGATCAACTCCTATTTTCTGATTCAGTCAGGCTGATGCAACTGTATAAATGTATAAAAATATGAACTGGTTGTCTTAGTGCAGTAAATATTGTTAAAAGAACATCCGTCAACCTTCACCATT
Source organism: Cephalopholis sonnerati (assembly GCA_019142605.1). NCBI lineage: Eukaryota > Metazoa > Chordata > Actinopteri > Perciformes > Serranidae > Cephalopholis > Cephalopholis sonnerati. Next base: position 16,339,361 of record JAGQAX010000003.1, read on the forward strand.
GAAAGACCGCCATTCATTTTTAAATCTATAAATGCTGGATTTATTCGTTAATTTATTTTAAAAGAAAAATTTTTCTTATCCTGAATGTTGGAAGCACATAGAAAGACATTTTAAAAATGTCGAATGTCAAAGCTCTTTACAAATTCCAATTCACATAGCCAGGCGTTCAACAAAGAGTCTAACCTTGAGCCTGTGTAAAAATGGCAATGGTAATTTTATTTATATAACACACTTAATTACACAAACACCCAAAGAACTTAACATTGGTAAAGAACATATAGAAGAACATGTTTTTGTGTATGTGCACAGACTCTGACAGCTGTATTTTGAAGGACTTGGAAACTTCTGATTGTTTGTTTGGACAATCCTGCAAAAACAGTGTTACCTAACCTGCTTGTGATGAATGGATGAACCAGTTTCTCAGTCAGTTTAAGATATGCATGCTTTAAGTTTAAAATGTGCCAACTGTGAGCTCAAGAGCAAATTCAGTACCATTTTATCTTAAGGTTGTCAAATCAAATAACACTAATACATGATTCCATTTGTGTCCACACTCTTCTGGAAAAGACATCTTAAAAAGACAGCTCAAAGAAATGCAAAATCCCATTGCATAGTTTTAACACAAGTTAAACAACGAAAGAAATGTTACTTCTGTAATGTCCCCATCCTGAAACCAAACCCTGGAAGTGGTCATTATTGGGGCTGGGCAATATGGACAAAAATTCTTAGCTCGGGTTTTTTTAGGCTGAATGACGATACATGAAGTATATCTCGGTATTTTCTACGAAATGAGCTACATGTTCAGTTGCGAGCTGATCCACAACTAAAGCTCCCTATTATTTATGCTGCGTGTCTTTTTCCATCACACAGCATGGCAGGTAAAAGAAGTTTACTTGTTGGAGGTGAGCTGCGAACAAAGCTCCACTAATTCAGTGATAAACACATTTCATTTCCTACAGACTGTTCACAATAAAGTTCTCTGTTATTTTGTTATGTAAAAACTTCAAAAAATAAGGAAATATTGGGTTTTTGAGCAGCAACTTCACACAACTTCTAATGGTTGATAAAGAACATGAAAGGTAAAATAAAGCAGATATCTACAGTAAAAACAGGACACAGGAGAGAAACTAAACTCCAAACAACAGAGATTCAGTTAGAAGCTACAAAGTACTGAGAGCTGAACACACGGAGACCTTTAAAACGTCTTTCTCTCTGGTCTCCTGCAGACAGAGGTGAGAAGAGTCTCCCAATAAATACGCTTGCTTGAGGGGGAGAAGTGGGTTCATCAGGTGTTGGCTCTGTGGTTGGCTAGACGTCACTATCCGCTTGAGGGCAGACAGCCGGCTTTTGGACCTACTCTGGAGAGGGTCCATCTCTGGCACAGTTCGTTGTGGCACGGTGCAGCCAAAAGTGACAGTGGAAAAGGCCCACAGTGTACGTGTGCTTCGGTGATAATTTCATTCATCTCACAGACTGATTTAGCGTAGCACATGCAGCAAATGTGACAATGTCACACTGTAGACTAATTAACAGACATTAAACAGAGTAACAGCACTGTGTCTCTTAGTGCTGATGGAGAACATTTAAGTAAGCGAGTGGGACAGAGCTGTTCAGAGAGGAGAGATGCACACTGCTATGCATTATGCAACGCAACTTAACCCTATATCGATGTAAACAGTATGGTCTAAATCTATATCTTGCTTGAAAATATATTGATATATCGTACATAGTTGTTATATCACCCAGCCCTAGTCATTATGACCCTTAAGTAGGGGTGTAACAATACACGGCTTTCCATTACAAACAGAACGATTCTGTAAACTAACCTTAAAATTTGGAAAATAAAATATAAAGCTTGAATTGTGTGAAACACAATTTTCTTATTGCCACTGCACTCAACAAGACAGCCTACATGACACAACAGGCAACGTGCTGTCTGCCCCTCCCACTCCAAAACTAATATATTCTACTCCAGAGAGGTGCGCTGTGCTAAGCCAGCTCATTGCATTGTGTGCCATTACCTTACCAGAAATAGAAGGTCCTCTAATAACCTACAGGACTGGTGTTGAGAGCCACTTTGGCTTCGCTATGAATTATGAGGACGATGGCCAAGAGAGCGGTGGATAATAAAACAACCATACGTTGCACCTGCTACACAACAGTAGGATACATCAGTGGGAAAACTTCAAATATACTGAATGAACCGTGAATTTTGCAAACTGTTCCAACCCTATCCTCAAGCAAGTGGTCATTTCAATAAAAACATAATGAAAAGCTTGGTTTGCAGCCCCTTTTTAATAAGTTGTATATACAGACACGCTTCTTCCTGTTTTCAAGAATGAGATTTGTCAAATGTTTTCAAAACTGTAAACTATTTCCCAGTTGGAATATATTCAATCAGTGGTAAGCTGCAGCACAATGGGAAGGCTCTCAAAACTTAATAAAAATGAGGTAGAACAAAAATTTAATAAGGTACAAAATAATTATATTAAAAAACAATAAAAAACAAACCTCAAAAATGTGCCTCTCAGGAACAGCTCTGCAGAACTATATTAACTTTAACAACCACCGTCCGGGTCATTCAGTGAAAACCTCTCTTTTGTTACTTCCGTATGTTTCTCGTTCTTTTTCTCTTCCTGTGTGTGTGTGTGTGTGTGTGTGTCCATAAAGCCAAACTGACAACATGCTGTGTATGCTATTAACAGATGCAAGGGTAAAATGTTCCAATAGACAGGACGCTTATGTATCACCAACACTGATTATGTCACCGATGAAAATGTGGGTGCCATCTGCTGTGGCTAAGTGTTATTGAATTAAAACCTTAGTATGCATAATTCAGGGAGAAAGAGAGAAAGAAAATGAGATATAGTTCAAAGCTCTGTCAAACTGTACCAGTCTACAGCCTAGTCTGGGACTTATATGTGTGTATGAGAAAAAAATGAGACAGTGACACATGTAAAGATGCATCTCTTCCAAATACACAAAGTACATACAGTGGTACAAAGAAGCTACAGGTGCTTTACTTACAGACATGTTTTAAAATAGGCTTGTTTTAAATTATTCAAAAAGAGCACCGTCACATTTCTGTTATAATTATGTTTTAATTGGGGGTGGCACGGCGGTGTGGTGGTTAGCACTGTCGCCTCACAGCAAGAGGGTTCCTGGTTTGATCCCGGGTGCGGGAGCCCTTCTGTGCGGAGTTTGCATGTTCTCCCCGTGTCAGCGTGGGCTCTCTCTGGGTACTCCGGCTTCCTCCCACAGTCCAAAGACATGCAGATTGGGGATAGATTAATTGGTGACTCTAAATTGTGAATGTGAGTGTGAATGGTTGTCTGTCTCTATGTGTCAGCCCTGTGATAGTCTGGCGACCTGTCCAGGGTGTACCCTGCCTCTCGCCCAATGTCAGCTGGGATAGTCTCCAGCCCCCCCTGCGACCCTCAAGAGGAGAAGCGGTTAGAAAATGGATGGATGGATGTTTTATTTGTAGTTGGAGAAAACATTTAAAGACACAGTGAGCTCTGGCTATGCTGTATTGCATACATTTTCTCAATCAGAGTTTTACCTCTGTAAAACTGAACAGAACAGAAAAGTGCAGCGAAAACTAATAGCTGATAACTGTTTGTATAAGCTCCTCCACATTGCCCATCTCTCCTTATTGTCACTTTGGACATTATAAGCTTCTCTAAACTGATTTCATTTGAGTTTCTCCATCAAATGTTATCTCACCATTTTTTCGATCAAATGTCTGTCCGTTTTTTATTTTTTTCTCCCTTTTCTGTTCTGTTCTTAATTCATGCGGTAAAGTCACATTGAAGTGCCTGAAAGCTAGCACTTAGTGTAAGTGCTCCCCATCGCCTTCACTGAAAGGCAGCTTTTTGAATCTAGATCCATCAACAGGATGTCAGCAGGATGCTTGGACTCTGTCTGCCAGTACTTGGCTGACAGGTTGTTCAGGGAGAAGAAAGTGTAGTCAGACGGTCGAAGGTTTGATCTCTCAGGTGCCAACAACTTAAGTGCCTCCAAGCAAGGGCACGTCACGCCCACTGCATGTGTAACACCCTGTCCCTGTGACATGGGCAACATTACATCCACCCTTGCAAAGATTTAGGATGTCTTCAGACATAACCTGTTTGCCTGTTTGGATTGGTTTGTTAAAAAAGTGCTCCATCAATTTAGCATTGCACTCCTGTAACGTGCAGCAGTGCTTCCCAAGGCCTGTAAACAGTGTAAAGTTGATGGAGTTCCCATTTAAGTCTGATGTGAAAGCTGTAAATCAAAGACTATCATATACTAACTAATCCTACGAAGCCCTCTTAGGGTCTCTGACCACCTCAAAGCAGAATGTAATGCAGTTTGTGGTGCAAAAGCAAAGCAAACCCATAACACAACATCATTTATGCATTTATTTTTAGGATTATAGCATTAAAATATTTATTAGCAATAAAGCTTTTTTAAATGCAAAAGCTAAACTTCTAGTAAATCCCTCTATTAGTAATAGGAACGTTCAAGGAAGCAATATTATAACTGATTTTAATAAGCAGTATACATTTTTATGCAAGATCAACACCTGTTGGACAACAAAACACCACACTGAATTGTCTCCTATACTGGAGCTGTGTGTGCCAAGTGTACATTCTTTTGCAAATGTGTGCACAGTTCTTGCAAATGACCATGTGTGAATGTGTGTGTGTGTGTGTGTGTGTGTGTGTGTGTGGTACCTGAACATCTGTGCGGTCTGCAATCCACTTGGCCAGCTGCTCTGAAGCAAAGCCAATCCTTTGCAGGTCAAACGTATCAGCTCTCTTGGGCTTCCCCTTAGCTGGGAAATGCATGAAGGTTGGAGCGCTGTTCATGTTCAACTAGAAGGAAAGAGGAAAACAGGGGTGGGGGATGTCGAGTTAATGTCATCTCTGACATGTCAGGCATACTAAGTAACATCCTGCATGGATAAAGACACATCATCAGCCGTGATATCTTCATCAACAGATGAACTGATGTTGGGGCTCGTATAGGTTCACTTCTTGACTGCTTAGCATCATGTGTCTCCATCAGTAATCACTTCCTGGCTAAATAACCATCTCTCTGCCTTTGTATTGTCAAGATTCATGTTTTGTTTTTTGTTTGTTTCTTGACTGCAGATATTAGCTATCTAAAAATATCCTTTTAATTAACAATGCCTGACATTCTCTGGGCTTATATCTTTTGTTTACATTTCAATCATCACATTAAACAACTGCTTCATTCTCCAAAGTATGTATTCGTTAGTGCTTGGAATTATGTAATTCTCTTTCTGCCTGCCTACCACAATCACATTAACATTTTTATAACTTGTTAGATCATTCAGCAGCCAGCTGACACTCCAACAAATAAAAATATATCACTGTTGGGACATAATTGTTTATACGTTATGTATTCTAACAGTGTGCCATTAGGAACCTAGTCCAAACATTCACACACAGCTTTGTTGGTGAGTGATCCCCAAAGTGGCACATACAACTAAAACTCAGCCAGCAGCTTGTATGAAAATATCCTTACTGACAGCGAGCATCACAGAGCAAAGCTGCTCACTCTGCCTCTGTATCAGTGGCATTCTGCAAGTGTACAACGCCTTCAAAGTGCTGCAGTTGCTCAAAACTGCATTTGCACTTATATGAGGAGAGGCTGTCCAAATCCTGTCCACTCGCTCCAGCCACAACATCTCCAGATGTCGCTCTGTACTGATGTTACAAAAACTTCTAAGACAAGTGGTAAGGGGGCAGCTAACGATATTTTTAAAAACTGAATAACCCTCCCAATATCTTCTAAGTTAAAGTATAAATTGTTTTGTCAATAAAATAAAACATAAAATAGTGAAATATGCCCTGTGTATTTTACCAGAGCACAGGGTGACATCGTCAAATGGTATTCTTTACCCATCAAATACAGGATTGATTTTAAGGTTCTTTTATTTGTTTTTAAAGCAATACATGGGCTGACACCCCAATATATTGCTGATCTCCTCTGCCCCTACTCTAGTTCCCGACCTCTCAGATCCTCTGAACATTGTCTTTTAACTGTTCCACGTTCGAGGCTGGTGGGTAAGGGAGATCGTGCTTTTACAGTCGCTGCTCCAAAGCTCTGGAATAGCCTTCCACTTAGAATCAAATGCTCCTCCACCATTGACTCTTTTAAGACCAATCTTAAATTATATTTGTGTACATTTTATATTGCTATATATTTGTGTGTCTCTCTTTTACTCTGTCCAGCACTTTGGTCAACTGCAGTTGTTTTTAAATGTGCTATATAAATAAACTTGATTTGATTTGATTTGATTTGATTTGATTTTAATTCAGTGGTTTCAAACTGCTGCGTCGGGGTCCATTCTGAATGGCTCAAGTGACTTGAAAAACACACTTTATTTCAAAGAACAGTAAATTTCCCGCACAGAGCTTTTATTTTGAAGTGCCATTTCCTGTTGTAAAGTGAGTGACCACCAGACAGCTACTTGACAGAGACGGCAAACTAGCTATATGACATAGCCAAATGCAAGTATGATGCTGAATATGTGGACCTTGATTTAATGACTACAGAGAAATTTGGACCCTGTGGCTGGACCAGTTGGGAACCACTGTTTTGCTGACCAACAGTCCTAAAATATTCAGTTTATTATCATGTATGGCCAAGAAAGGCATCAAATTCTCACATCTAAGAAGCATTTAACCAGCAAATGTTTATCGGTTTGCTTAAAGAAGCATATCAAAGTAGTTGCCAATTAATATTCTGCCAATCAACTAATTGCTTAGTCAACTAACCTTTGCAGCTTTAATATATACTATCGGAAATTATGTGTGCAAAGGATATTTTTATGCAGATTTATCCTTATGTCAAGAACACCCTACCCAAATCTGCCTGGCTTTACAATCTCACTGTGCAGCTGCACTTTGTAGGCAACTAAAAGTCTTGGGTCCTGGCTCTGTATTGGGCAGATACTCGATATCAAATGACTTGGCACAAGAGTGGAGACAACCCTCACAGATCATTAGATATAAGAAACTACATTAGTGCATTGTATTTCTATCATGTTATAAGCCTCTCTGTGTGTATTGACCTCATTACAAGTCAGCGAGTAGGTGTGTGTTGGCTATCACAGCTAATAATTGGATAGAGAGGACATCTCCGATAATTTCATATTTGCATAAATACATTCTTCTGTACAAAATGCATTACCCTGTTCTCTGTGTTTTCTCTTACATGCTCACACACACACACACACACACACACACACGCAGCTAAATAAAGAAACACACAAAGCTCAATAAAAACAACTGGTAGAACTTTCTCTTCCTTCCGCTCTCCCTCCCTCCATGTTTTACACCTATTTAACTTCAAATCCCAGGACTCCCTACAATTATTAACAACAATAAAGTCAACTGGTTTACTCTCTCCTGTTTTCTGTTTTCCCCAAGATACCTGGAGAAACATGGAGAGGAGGGGAAAAGGCAGGAAATGAACAGAGAAAAGGGAAAAGGAAGAAGACAGAAATGAGAGGAGAATTGTTATGCAGGTTCTCCATTAGCTCGGAGCTTCATTTTAGAGTAGCCACTCTGTAAGTGTTAGAGTTGAATGATGAATTAGATGCATGTGTGCATATAGAGTAGAATGGAAAGAACTTTATTTATCCCCGAGGGGAATTCAGCTGTCCAGCAGCTCATAAAAGACAAATAACAAAATAAAATATGTTAAAATAAGTGCACAAACAGAAATTAAATTAAGATAAAAACTGTCTATTTCACAGTCCAGCCAGTTGTGGCTAATGTCATGTGCATACAGAAATGAGAACATGTACACATATATGTACAAATGCCCATGAACACAAATACAAAGCATGCATTCATGCAAGGACATACCAGAACATGTGCAAACACTACAAGAAAAAAAAGGATGTAAATTAAACTAACTTTCAATTAAGCTTCAATAGGCTATATTTTTCATTAGAAGAACAGATAGAATTGTTGAGAGCAAAAAGCCTTAAGAAAAAGTGTGAAAAAAGTCTCAAGAAAGCCAGAGGGCATGAAATAACAATTAAATCAATAAAGGAAAAAGAAACAATGACTAGCAAGTAGGAAGAAAATACAAAAAAGTATGTTTTAAGGACCATGTATGACCATGTTTTAATGCTATCTTCACTGGATTAATTGGTCTATAATAAATCAAGATAATGGAACAACAAGCAAACCCAGGCTATTTCTAACCGAGCACAGCTATTTAAAGTTCTAAGAGTAGAAAGTGTAGAATACAAAAAGGACAACTGGGAATTTACCTCTGTATTTTGTATCTTTTTCTGTATTTAGGTAAAGGTGCTTGCAGACAGCAGCCATTCGCTGGTGTTGAAGATTTTTTTTTTTAAATATCTAGCATTTCTGATATCATAGAAGCCACGGCAGAGAAAAAACACAAAGGAACATAGTTTTGTAGTTACAAAAATATCTCTAAAGTGAATAATGCTTTAATACCAGGGTACAAAGACACACAATGTTTTCCTTATTAAATCATTTATTTTTGTCTCTGGTTTGCGGGGGAGCCCAGCCGTTGTCTTCATTTTGGTTTAACAGGTACAACACAAGACAAGTGTATGTGTATCCACAGTGGCACAGTTAACAACAACTGTGCCTCCCTGTCAAAACCTCCTGCCATCAATGTCACTGCACTGCAGAGCCTGTAAAAATAAGTATGACTATGGAATAATATATTAAGTGTGACCATGAAAAATACACTTACCTACACAGAATAACAGTAATTAAATACGCTGTCCGTGTACTGTATGTTTGTACAAGCCCTTTGTGTGTACGTCCTTGTATGCCTCTGCTTTTGCAGGATGTTGTATGTCCTTGTGTCTTTCTGTGTGCATGTATGAATGACTTTTTGCACTAGCTGATATATGGAACTGAAGGAGAGAAGAAGGACAGTATGGATGGAAAGAAAGAAGGGTCAAGTGGGAAGGAGCAGAGGTATAAAAGGCTGTAGGCCATGTGTGGCAGCAAACATTCACAAGTGATGATACAACCCGACTGCCCAACAACAGCACTTTCCTTTTATACTGACTTTTCTTTCCATCATTTTTTTTTCAGCCAGAGTAAATAACAAGGGAAATTTTATTGTTTCCAACTAATATTATACCTTCAGCATTCTGGTAAGTACCATGCAAAAAATAATCCTATACTAACACAATGGCAATTAGCCTTTGGTGTCAAATATGTTTTTCTAGGTCCTTCAGCTCAGTTATATAACCACAAAAAAATTAAACTGCCCGGAGGGAGAAGGAAAGTTTGGATTTACAAAATTTGAAGCCAACAGATGTTCTCTGTGAATGTGTTTCATAAAAGTCAAGGGTGGGTAATGATAACAGACCCACATAGAAGAAAAAAAGGGAGCTGGGTTTAGCAGAGGGATGAGGAGAGGATGAGGGGGAAAAAATAAAGGATACAAGGTGAACATATATATATATATAGTTACCTGTTGGAAAACATCAGCTCCCTCATCGTAGTCCACGACCGTAAAGAAGAGCTTGTTGGAAAATGCGGACGAGTAACGCCATGAGTTTGCCAGGACCTGGTACTCCTCATTTGCCTGCCTATGAGACAGTAATGAGACAGAGAGAAGAATGAGAAACAAAAATTAAAAAAAGACAATTAAATATATAATTACATGTAGGTTAAAAGGGTCTGCTAAACACTTCTCAGATACCTATTATAATTTTTTAACACAAAAACACCAATTTTGTATCACGGTTTGCAAACCTACAGGCAGGTAAAGCACTGGTATGAAAAAGGAACCAATACTGTGGCAGACAAAAGAGAAAATGTGTACTCAAAGTGTCTTGTTTACTTCACTGTTAATACTTCTTTCTTCCTCTAAGTATATTCTTACAAATACTTAGTTTGACTAAACTTTTCAGATTGTTTCCATTTCTTAACCTGCTTTTCTTTATCCTATAGGAGATGTTATTTCAATTCTGACAAGCCATGGGTACAGGCACTGCACAAGGGATGAAATTAATGCATTTATTCATGAAGAGACAAATAACGGTATAAAAAGAGAGGGCAATATCACCAGAAAATTCACAACTTGTGACCTTAAAAACAGAAGGTAAAGATAGAGATGAAGCAAACAAAAGGGACAGAGTGAAGAAGAAGGTGAAGATGCGGAGTCAGAACACAGGGTGGACAAAGAAAGGAGATGACAAGAGTAAGGAGGGGAAACAGTGCACTAGATCTTTGGCAGTGTCTCTGTCTTAATGCCCTGGTTGTCTTCATGGCATGTTAAGATACATTTTCATTCCTCTCATCCCCACGCCTGAATTGTCATTGTATTTCTGTTCTTTAAAACGTAGCCTAATAAAGGTGTTTTTTAACCAGCCATGGTCAGTCCAGTCTATCACCTTGTCCTCCTACATGACAAGATAATCGCTGAAATGCCAAGAGGCAGTCTCCATTTTCTATCATCTCTCTCTCCCCCTTGTCTCTGGCATTAGCTATATGTCTCTTCTCTTCTGCTAAACTTCATTTTGACATTATGTCTTATGTCAACTGCCTCTTGTGTTGGCTTTAATTAGTGGGAAATTGTCTGTCAGGATGTGTTATGTGCAGTGATGTTACATTGTTATCTGTGGAGCTAATGTTAGCATGGTCGCTTTGAAGTGTCTACCGTTTCGAAAAGTCAGTGGAGATGAAGTTGAAACTCAGGCCAGCAGACTGTCAGGGATTACAGTGGTGCTCAGCTCTGTCTGTAAACACCACTTTGCTGGAATTGTCAAGGTGTCACTGAGATATGGTTTAACTGTGCTGAGTCCATGTTATTTATTGTTGATTTGCTTTCTGACAACTGTCCTTATCTTTTTTTTTTTCTTTCTTTCTGATGGGGGTTTGGGAGTTTTTTCCTGTCTAAGAAATGGCATCATGTTGCAAAACAAAAGAAAAAAAAACCAATATAATATAATACAAAATATTCTGAGAATGTAAGATGTTGATAAAACAATTGTGTGTGCCTTTTATCATAAGACACTTAAATTTTCTAAATTGTACTATTTGTATTTTTTTAATCAATAGTTATCTGATTATTCAAAGGACATAAAAGATGTGCAACAGTAACATTTAACAATCTATTTTTAAATGTAATTTATACATGAGGAGTCTTGCTGCATGCAAATGAGCTTCACATGATGTCAGGCTCTTACCTTTACCAATTAATCTACATTTAGAGAAGTATTTCGCTGCTGGAAAGGTCTTTTCATAAAATTGAATACTTCTGAAATTAGTGCTCCGGGATGAGAGGAAACAGGAAAAGGGCTGTGGTATTCACTATTAACCAAGAGGTAGAAAACCTACAACTCCCAGATTGCACTGGTAATGCTCAAGTAGACAGGTGATTTAAAACAGCACGGTGGGAAATTGGAGAGATGTCGTCTCGCAAAACCAGCACTTTTTTGCAGTACTTTGATCTAGAAAATGAAAGCAAGGTAGCATGTAGGCTGTGTCGGAAAAAACATGGCATATAATCACTCGACTGGAGCAATGCGCAACCACATTTTACTGAGATAATATGCAGGGTTTATATTCATACTGCACGGCGCAAAATGCCTCTCATTTCAGCTGAAATTTAAATTGAGCATAGTGTTAGTTCAGGCAGGACATGATGTCAAGCTCAACTCAATTCAAGCTACATCAGTGGATCTCAAACAGCCAATCAACTGATGGAGCAGCTGATTGATGGAAGGGAGTCAGCTGATAGATCACATGATTCCTTTCTATGCAACCAATTGGCAAATCTTATTCAGGGCGCCCTATTTAAACTGCTCTGGCCTGCCTACTGTTGCTGCTTCCTCTGCAAGCTGCTTTGCAACCTGCCTCCACACCAGCTCCTCCTTTTCATGCTGTGTCTGACTTATCAATGTCTTTTCTGCTTGTCATTGATGCAGCGTCTCTGGATCATCGCAGAAGCGCCACGGTGCTCCGCTTTGTCAGAGATACGCGGCAGGTCTATTTTTCAGTGACTGCGCATCCATAGCGTGTCAAGCCACACAGCTCAAATCACACTAAACCGGAAATGAAACGCACACAGTATCTGGTAAATTTCAAAATACAACACATTGCACGGAGTATGGATTGTAAACTCTCATTTTTTTTAAAAATCAGATCCTTCTGATTGAACCATTGTTTTGGTCTGGCTCACACTTTATCAATTGTTTTTTATCACCTGATTTTGCAGTTCCCACGTGAGCTTGTAGTTCTCCAGTGATCTTGTGATCTCGTGGTCCAAGCTACTTGGGGCTCCGCTACGTGGTGCGGCACTCCAGAAACACATCCAGTAGGCGAGGGTACGCGCCATTGGTCGCTCCAGATCCGCAGCGCTGTGCAGTGCGGCGCAGACGGAGTATATGGAAATTGCGAGTAAGGCTTTCCATGTAGGCGTATGGAAGGGCAGGAAGGTTTGCCTCTCTGCCTAAGGCTTTCCTCATTTGCATATGGAAGGGCAGAGAGGTGTGCTCTCTCCGCCTAATGCTTTCCACGTAGGCCCGAGGGAAAACAGAGAGGCCCCAGAACAGAGCCATACCACCAAATATAATACTGCAAATGGAAAAAAAAGTTATCTTTGTCAAAAGTGTTCCTGATTGAAATATAATTTAAATGTTGTTGTGCTATCATTTTTGTCAGATAATCTGCAAGGTTTATTGTGCCCCACATTTCAGAGGCAACTTATTTATTTTAGATGTTATTTTAGTGGTTAACTTTTGAATGAGTTGCTGTCATGTTCACATTCATACCACACGACGCAAAGTGTCTCGTACATCAGCAGCATTTAAAATCCCACATGGTTTTTGAGGACTGTGAGCAAAGGCTTCAAAGGGCTCTCAATGCACACAATATTTTTTTGGGACAATGTTTCAAAGACTTAACAATAAATTGTGCTACATTTTCTGTGTTTTCCTTATTTTTGACTAGTCGACTAGTCTTAACGATTATTTAAGTATAGTCGACTAGTAATGGTAAGATTTCGGTTAGATCAAGGGAAGTTTACCACAGTTCATTTACAGATACTACCGGCATTATTATATAAAAATCAGCAAAGTATCCTTTTAATCCAGCAATACTTTTCACTTTTGCTCATTTCTTAGTGTGTGTTCCCTAAACTCAATCGGCCTCAACTGTGTTACATAATTTCAACTGATCATCACTTTTGAATGGAAGGGGAAAGCCATAAAAGATTATGTGACGCAGAGACGTTTTCAGTCTGTTAATCTGGGCTCATTCCCTGCAGTATGTGAGCAAGACAAGCAACCATTTAAGTCTAATAACAGTCTCTATATCTGTCATGCCAAGGCAACATAAATTAACCAGCACAACAAGCCAGGGACTTGAATTATTAAAAAATTACAAAAACTTTTTTTAATTATTTATTTTTCAAAGTCTGGTAGTGTGAATGCTAGAGACTGCTGTGAACCCCAACATTAATACTTAATCATTTCGTATGACATTTTCATTCCAACATGAATTATGCATGTCCATATGTATTGTTGTATAGTACGTACACTGTAAGCTGCTGTTTGTCTTTATTCAGCTATGTCTTTACTTTATTTCTGATTCTTTTTACTTCTTCTCTTTTTAGTTGGCTTTATATATTTTTGTACATAATTATATATATTATATATATTTTTGTTTTCTGTCTTCAGCATAGTGTTTATTAATTTAGAGCAGTGAAATGAGAGAGCTGGATGTGGCTGTGAAAATTCTTGTGTTAAACTGAAGCTTGTACTTTTTTTTACTCTTCTCTTGGTGTGATTGTTTGGTGTATAATCAATACTCGTTGGTTTTGTCTCTAATTATGTAGCCACTATAATAAAGGCTTTTTACCTTTTATACCTCAACAGACAGTGTGTCTTGACTTTTTTGGAGATTAATTCACCTTTTTGCAGTCATTTTCATGCCTGTGTTTTTATGTCCAATTGACAAAACAGGATAAAGTTTCTGCTACAATAAAGGAGACAAATTAAAATTAAAAAGTAAACAATTAATAAAAACAAAGGGAGAAGGACAGAGTGTTCTCTTTCACAAGCTTTAAGTAAATGAGAAAAAGAAAACACTCAGGCGAAGAAACAACAAAATAAGCAAGAAAATATGAAGTCTTCAAGGTGTTACCTAGGTTTCTACCCCAACTCTGGTTTTCCTGTTAGCAGTTACCAAGCAACAATAATACAGAATCACATTAGTCTACACATTTTGACCCCACAGCAACCTGCTCAATCCAAGTGAAACCAAAGTAAAGACATATTTACAGTTGCTTTCTCTCCAGTTAGAGCTAAGCTAGTTTTTTGAGTTTCAACCACCATAAAACTCTTTCTGTTTTTGGACTGGCAGTAAGCCTGAGCTGTCTCTGAACTGTTCAGTCAGTTCAGTCTTTTTTTGCAACCCTGAGTCAGTTGACCATTATGTATACCATGGTGCACTGTGAGAAAAAACAGGCCATCAACGATTTGCTTACAAATTGCCCAGTTAGTATCACTATGTACAATGACACTGGCACCAAGCTCAAGAGTGATGTGGGTGTGAGGACCTCAGTGATCAGCTGCCTTTTTCACTGCCTCTCTTAACGCAAATGCTCAGGTCACAATCTAACATCCGTCTATTAATCTAACTCTCCATCTCAGTTTCTTTTTCTAATGATGTGACGCTATCATGATGGTAATAGGCCTAGGGAAATGCAGAGAGAGATGGATAGAGAGAGAGACAGGAAGAAAGAAGCAAACAAACTGGTAGACTTAAAGAGAAGAAGCAGACACACAAAATAAAAAAAGAATAAAAAATAAAGGAATAAGGGTGAATGAGAGTGGGTTGATAGTAATGACTGCATCTGGCAATTTAATAGAAATAAGTACCCTAGTTTCCTGTTAAGAGGGTGAAAAATTGCTTCTGAGATAAATAGATAAACGGGATGGGGATACGGTAATGATTCAGTTTGTGTGTGTGTGTGTGTGTGTGTGTGTGTGTGTGTGTGTGTGTGTGTGTGTGTGTCTGTGTGTGTGTCTCAAGGGTCAGCACAAAGCCAATGGTGAGAAGATGTAAGACTGTGTGTGAGTAACACTGTGAACCTCGCACAGCCTGCTTTGGTGATCTTGTCTGTAATTATGGTTATACCAATACAGCAAATTGTGATCTGAATCTAAAAGCACGACAATGACAGAGAAATAACAAGGTACAATGTTTGTCTTTATGTTGTGTTCAAGTAGCAACCTCCAGGGCTGAAAAATGAAGCTAATGCAGAAGTGCCAAAAACTGTATTTTTAAAGGCAGAGGCGCTTTGAGTAACAGGCTATCTGCTGATAGTGTCCTTGGCGTCTCAGTCAGATCCATTCCTCGCTCCTCCACAGTGCCAGCCTCTCACCCAAACATGGTCACTTTAGGCTCCAAAAAACCACCACCAAACGACCACCAAAATGCTGAACTTGACATGACAAAACCTGAGTCCACAAACCAATGGATGATGTCACCATAGCCAGGTCCATTATTTTTACAGTCTATGATTGTTTTAGATTGGGAAAATCATTGGAGGGGTGCTGACATGAATGATGATAAGTTATTTAATCAACTGACCACTGATGTAGGAGAGTGGTTGACTAGGGTAACAAGGTCAAAATGGAATAGGTCAACATTGATTTCATCAACTAGCTGGACGTACCTTAACACACAAGGACATGGGTCAACTATCTGGTTTACAAAGACAAAAGGTGCGAGCCAGATTTACCATACAACATGAAGCAGTCATGGAATAATCAAGACCCAACTGCAGAATATATTCTATGCATATTTAATGTCATGAATGGTAATTAGGCAAAATGACATGTAATTTCTCACACCTAAACAATGAGTCACAAGCCTGGTTTCCTCATGAGTCATGCGTTGTTTGATACAGGAATAAACAACTGAAACCTGGGTAAGGCACGGTCCTACCCAGACTCATGTGTCCTCTTAATATTCTTCCCATAGTGCCCAAACAATACACGCCGGTCCAAGAGGAACACCAGTGTGTGGTTGTTTATGAGTCAATCTTATTTATGGAGATCCAACTCTACTAGAATTTGTAACTAAGTTTCGGTTTCCAACCCCAGTTAATGACTGTTAAACGAATATGAACAGTGCTAATGCAAGGGAAAACAATCAAAGCAAGCAAGAAAAATAAAACCAGAAAGTACAGTGCTGACTGCAATTCACATGACCCCTGAGAAAAGCTTTACAGAAAGTCATCCCTCTGTACAGGACGTCGGCACATTGAATTCAATTTACACCGCTGTATGAGTTTGAGAGTTGTGAGCATATTACCATACATAGGTATAGGACAATGAAACATGAGCACATCTGAATAACAAGTTTGTATTTACTCCTATGTTTACTACTGCTCGTCATGCTGCAGTTGTCTTCTCAGTAACCTGTTTTTGACTTCATTTTGATTGGAGAGAAAACTGTAATAAATGTACTATATTGGTATTTGTAACAAGATGATCTTAGAAGACCTTAACACCCCATACTGGTTCTCATGACTTCACTGCACTGACATAGCTGAAGTAGCTTTCAGGACCATGGACAGCTCCAGACTCATGTAGAAATTGAAAACCTGTGATGTGTGCAGAGCTGTCCATGGTCCTGAAATACTGGGATGGTTGGTGAGTTAAAATCCTTTAATAATAAATAAAATCAAACTTCTAATCTTATATTAGCATTGTAAGGTTTGACCATGCCACGCTGCTTTACAATTCTGCTGCCAGTGATGTAAGTCTGGTTTTGTAAATAAAAAATGTAATTTAAAGTTTGCTATTAGAATTTTTGGAAATTCTCCTCATTTATTAAATGCTATGAGTTTGCAAGTGGGTAAGTAGGTCTTGTTGGCCTTGTTCTGTGAAATTTATTCATTCCCCTTTGGTAGTGTGGCTGGCTGGGGTCCCTTTGATCCAAATGTCAACGTGACCCACAGGTTCTGGTTATATAATGCTGTTTTCTGTGTTTCCCAAGGTGTCCAAGTCTATATGTGTATGTGGAAGGAGGCTACGTGAAATATCAGATGAGTTCTAGGACATTTGTGCTTCTGTGTACGTGTGTGTGTGCCGCCTCTTCCACTGTAGGTGAACTTTAGTGCACTGAGTAAACTTGCAGAAGTACAGAGCTGTTAGGGTAGGAGTTATTCCGACTGTGGCCTACACTGAGTGTGCTGGTCTTGAGTGTGTCTGTGTGTGTACACACCTGCAGACAGAACACTGCCTTTGAGGCTGCAGGGCAGTGAACATGACGATGACAGAGTAGTTCCTGGGTGGGGCCTTGACGAAACGACGGAACTTGTCCCCGTTCATCCGGACGACCGAACGCCGAGAGGACCACTCCATCATCTGGTCAACCTTCTCTGACAGCAGATTCTGAACACACAGACAAAGGAAAGGGCAGTGAGGACAATGCATCCTATCAGGATGTTCACATTCAAACAGATACATTATTCCTTTCAGCCCAATAATGCTACACGACAGAAAACAACATTCAAAATAAAGGTATTTTAATTATTTAAAATGTTAAAACATTCCTATACATTTAGTACTGTAGTTATGTGCAGTTTGAAGGTACTTGTATTTTATTTGCATATTTCCATTTTATGCTGCCCTATACCTTATACTATACTGGACTATTATTTTTCAGTGAAACTTAAGATCTTTTTACCCCACTACAGTTATCTAACATGTTAAGCGTGGTTACTAGTTAGTATTCGGACTGAGGTTTTACAAACAAAAAATAAATAAATAAAACAGAATAAATGACAAACATAACACTCTTAATGATGCCCTTTGGCATAATGTGTAGTTTGGCATAATGATATGATATGAATGATTGATACCTTAAGTGAAATTTGCAGCTAATACTTATGTACTTGAATGTAGCACTTGTTCTTGTAATACAGTAGTTATGCTACTTTTACACAATTTAAAGGCAGCAGTACTTCTTCTACCACTGCTCTGTTCATAACAAGGGAAAAAAAACTGTATAGAGAAGTCGCAAAGTCATTCTGGTGCACTCTTACAAAATGACCCATTTGTACAATCCCCTAATATCACCCAGCTTCCCCAGAGAATATATAAAAATCCTTGAGTTTTCTTGTCTTAAAAGTGGCAGTGTTTCTTAAATTCTATGACATTCCAACTATTCAGTGACTGGCCAGGAGCAATACTGTATATCCTGGCTGCTTTGAAAGTCCAGCGCTGATACACAGAAGGTGTTGCTGAATGCCAGTTACTAAATCTAAATTTTAATAGGTTTGACTCCTGGCCTGTTTTGACTAATGGTATCCTCACAAAGAATATGAAATACAACAAACCTAACCATTATTTACAGAAAAGTAGCCCTGACTTGGCGGTCTAGGTGTGTGTGTGTGTGTGTGTGTGCGTACAGAAAAGCCACAGTTCTTGGTCGTGTTTGTGTGTGTATTGTAGGAGTCTGCTGCTGATTAAATCCGGTCCGGCTTAGCTAAAAGGTCACAACAGAATCAGTGCCGGAACAGCGCTGAAAGTAAACAACACGCAGCATACATGCACACACAGACACAACAGCTAGTGTCTTTGCAAGGTTGTTTAATGCTGAAATGCCTGTAATAGCAAACTCATATGGTTTGGTACGGTAATGATTCAGAGTGTGTGTATGCGTGTGTGTGTAAATCTACTCTATGATTGTGTCAGTGTAAGTTCTCAGCAGGACACTGCTTAGTACCTACCAGCATCATCTTTGCCAGACTTGAGCTCTGAACTGATGAAATACTGAGACTACTGATGAAACACTTGTTGTTTTTCAGCTGCTGCTGATCAAACTATACAGCCAGAAATCTGTACAGGAGGCATATTTCAATTTACACCATAAAACTTTGTGTGTGTGTGTGTGAGCTCAACTGCGCTAAATCTATGCTGAGGATTTGTCATGCTTTTTTTATTAAAGACATTTGTTCACCATCTCTGAAACAGATACAGAACCACTGATTTATGATTTTTTTTTCCTTCCCTTTTCTTAAGCCACTTCTTTAAAGCAACTATCTTACTGTAAAGAGGAAAGGGCAATTAGAGGTGGGGCAAATAACTGATTCTTAGATGCATTGTTGTGGACGTAGATGATTTGGTATTGATTCACAAATGCCAATAACTGGTTATTTAAATGTTTGTTAATAACTGGCTGTTGATGGAACTAAAGAGGCTAAACTCAGCTGCGAGGACAGTGTAGCATCTAGTGCGGCACACGCCAGATTACAAGTCATCTTCACAAAAGGAAGCAGTTGCAAGCTTGTTTCAATTTAATGTTTGAATAATTACATTTGCGTGACAAACGTGAAGTGTATGGTGAATACTTACTAAACCTTAACCCAGAAACGTTAATGGAACCAAGCAGCAATCAGCAGGTAAACAAATGAGTCTGACTGACCAACACACACTGCAGCATTCAATAAACAACTCTGTGGTGAAGAAATTAACTCTATGCTCAGTATGTTTTACCTCAAACCTGCCTCCGCCCAGAGCATTCAGCACCTTGGCTTTTCCCGAAGCTAATATGTAGCAGATAAGATAAGATAAAACTTTATTGATCCCACACTTGGGAAATTCGTATATCACAGCAGCTCAAAGCACAGACATAAAGTGGAGAGTGACAATGTATTTTAAGAGAAAAAAATAAAGATTAAAATAGAAAATATATATATATGTGTACATATCTTTCTAAATTAGAGAAGCTGCTCTCCACTGCTGGAGATGTTAAAACAACACAGTAGAGCGCTCCGCATCCCCCTCATTTTTCTATAGTCATACAGGCACTAGGCTGTAACGTGCTTTCAAATTAATACATTCATTAATTAATGCAGGGTTTTTTTTTTGTTTTTTTTTTAAATAAAAAGGCTGTGGTCCATTTATTATTCAACAGTGAATTGCCTGAATTGATTATATTACTCTAGTAGGCTAACTTAAGTTTAATTTGTATTTCCAATATTAATAATTTCTATAATTTAAAAAAAAAGATAGTTGGCACTGTATTACAATACAATATTGCCACAAAAAAAATTGCAGCACTGTGCTGTCTGGATTTTTCCCCCAATCCCTACTGGATGCTGCACCAGCATAAATAGTATGGATGCAATATGACTGACACTCCCTGGTTAAATAGATCAGGTATGGAAGCATTTTGACTTTTATGAAGTTGAATGTAAAAGGGACATGGACAATAGCCACACTATACACAAGTAAATTAATCTGTTTATTTAATAATGGATTACTACAAATACAGTATGCTATGTTTTAAAAATAGCAAGTAGTCACACAGTGAGAAAAAATAAATTATGTAGAAATCAAAAATTTCGATGCATTGAGATATATCGTGATGCGCCAATAATCATTTTATCGTCAAATTGTAGCCCCCCGAATTTTAGTCAAATCAAATTGTGACATGCCTAGAAACTCCCACCCATAGATAATAAAAAGGTACCTCTTGGTTTTTGGGGGTTTTTTTTGGACTGGAAGAGCAGCTATGTAGTGTCATATTTAGGCAATGCTCTGAGTTGCTACAATCAGTCTACTCATAGTTTACTAGTAATACAATTGACTATGCAGCTTTTGTACCCAATCAGAAAGGCAGCTCATCTCAGAAAAGGCAAAAAGGATTAACACAGCAAGTGGAACGAATGAATGAAGCAGGCATATATGTCTGTAATATTCATAACATTTGCTATAGTTGTGCATAAATCAGCTTAAATGTCAAAGCACATTATTGGTGTATGTTCTCCAAGTTTTACAATGTACTTTTTGTTGAGTTCTTCTCTGACAAAATACTACTTTAAACATAAAAAAGCCTTTATGCTGAGCTTGCTCTATTTTGCCGTCAAGTAACTAACATAGCTGTTAGCCCATTTTATTGTTTGCTTCTAAATGTATTCTTAAAATGTATGGCTGACTGAGCATGTCGAGTGCGCCGACTTACTCAACAAGGGTACAACACAATTCATACTTCTAGCTCTTGATAGCCAGTCAACATAATGCATGCAAGTCTCGTTCGGGCAGAGGGGCATTTGACGCAGGGCTGAAGTGCAGCAGAGAGGAGTGGCAGGCTTTTTGTGGTTGCACGCAAACTTTTCTTCCCAATCTGCAATGAATTTAGAGTAGTTATATGGGGTAATGCTTGATGGTGGCAGCATCTTAGTTCACTCCATATACAGTAACTTTCTGAGTCTCCCTCGCCATCCCCCTCTCTACCCAGTAGTTTGCTAGTATTGGATCAAGTAGACAGTACTTAAATAATTTAGCACTGCGTCTCACTCCTACTGCTAATCGGGCACAAAATCTCTATTTCTCTCTCCTTCTCTCTCTTTCTCTCTCTCTCACACACACACACACGCACACACATCAGGTCATAGGCTTGGCTTTAGACACGTAGCAGAGCTGTAGACTTAATCTCTCAAGTAAACTGCCTGGAGACAAGATCGACAAAGACAAACAAAAAAGAAAAAGTGGGAGAGATAAAGAAGAGAGTGAGACGGAGGAAGAAAGACACACAATAGTATGTAATGTGTTTCTGCTGTACCGCTTGTTCACTTCAGACAATACGCACTGGAGCATTAATGGGCCATGTATAATGAGAGACGAGATTTGCTTAGAAAAACAGCACAAAGGAGTAGAGCACACAAACGTATACACATACACATTGGCGTGCACGTCCAGAGGATGTACAAAGTGCTTTTTGTACACCTTTACTTTTTTTGTCATTAATTTATCCACCAGGTTTTTGCCCGTGTGCATTCAGCCCCAAAAGGAGAGCTGTCAGTCCTGGATGCCAATCATACTGGCAGTAATGATGCACTGCCTTACTCATGTTCTGCACACACACACACACACACACACGCAAACAATAGTGCTGAAAACATACAGAAGTACTACTTGTAAGGGAATTGTTTGAGATGATAAAGGTGGTGGAAAACAATGGAGAGCAGGGCAGCTGCAAAGAGAGAATACTTGCTATTATGTGGGGCGTGTTTTTGAAGTATAAGCTGTGGTTTGGGTGGGGGGGGGTGTTAAAAATATGTCAGGAACAATAGAGTTATTATAGAAATGAAGAGAGGAAAATAGAAAACTAGCCACTAGACACACCATCATCCATCTAAGTCTGGGACTTTCACTTTGCATTAGCCTATACTTCATCTTATTATACATAACTACATGACAATATGCATTTATCACCCTATTTTTTAAGTGTAATAACAGAGAATCATTAGTGCCATTGTTACATTATTTAACAGAAGCTGTAATACCACCAATATTGTGTTACATCTCTATCTGACTAGTCGTTTAAACTAGTGCCAACATCTAAAACACATGTTAAAACGTGCAAAATTTTTTGCCACAGTTATTTACCAAAAAAGGAACTTCTCAACTCATTCTGTCTCTTAAGTAACAAAAAGGAGAGAGCTCATGATGCATATGGTTGGTGTGGCAATATCTCTATTTTTCTCTTTAAAAAAAATTGCCAGTTTTTCAAGTATAATCATACAGTCTATATGATACCTAACGAACTAGTATCGAACAAATAAAGTTACATAGGTTGAGTTTGGGCATGTATGATTGTGTAGGTTAGGTTTTGGAACAAAAACATGGTTTGGCATGGTCACATTATGTACTTAATGTAAAGTTACGTACTTAAAATAAAGTTACGTAAGATAGGTTTAAGCAAGTCAAGTTGTGTTGGTTACGGTAAGAAAAGAAACATGGCGACAGCGTACCTTAAAATAACTCAAAGTTCACTTGGTTTCACAAGGGACACAAACACATGTCTCATTGGGGAAAGTTCTGTGTTTATTTGGCTCATTCACTACCCCGACCCCCCTCCTTATGTGGACTTTGGTTCTTTATACTACTTCCTATTTAACTCCTGGCAGCATGTTGGTCACATGATAACAGCCTTCCAAATTACATGGGTTATACAAATTAATGGCTCATGATTATATGAGTTACATACAAACTCTGGTGCATTAGTTTTCGTAAGTATGAATGGTGCTTAAGAACAGCCTAATATTTCACATTAATAGCCTCTCTTACTGACGGGTTCATTTAATGTAAACATTCAGGAAATGTTGAGTTTCATGAATAGCAGTTTCACATTGTGGGACAGAATGGCAAAGCAGAACCAACTGGGACTGATCAGTTGGTGTCAGAAACAGAGTCGTGAATATGTAATGAGTATACTGTTGCAGTGATGCGGTGGACGCTGTGTAATTGTGTACATTATGCTGAATTTACCATTAGCAGAGGTAAACATGAAGACAGTGTTGACTTTGCAGTTCCAGTAAATGGCAATTTATCACAGCAAACAGAAGACAGACACTGAAAAGAAAAAAAAACTTCTGACCTCATCAAACAGAGAGAATTAGAAATAAAAGACCTGTCACAAATAATAATAGACTGTGTGAAATAAAAGGTCTGGTTCACTCTTCGGTTGAGGTAAACAGCCACTCTTTGAGAATTTGCAATAATCATTATTGTCTGTATTAAGACAAAATGATGCCAGTAAACTACAAAGTAGTTAAAAACACTTCTAAGGAGCAACCCATGCACAGAGCTATTTAAATACCTTATGTTAGACCTTCAGGTGACTCCTACACATCAATGTTATGGCTCCCTGCTTTACCTGAGCCACACACACACACATGTACAATACATAAGCACTCCAAACAGCCTAGGACCATTAAAAACATTTATTTTCTACCCCACTGAGCACAGAGGGCACTAAAATGAATCACATCTAGGGCGTGTGCGCTTGTGTGTGTGAATAAAATGCAGAAATGGTCTGCAGATATCCTGTTTTATCCATCAGATTTTCTGTTACTCACTCTATGAATGTCATAACCTCCTTCTCTCTCACACACACATCATAGGTCATAGGGTAGGCAGCACTGAAGTGTGGTCTAAATCTCTCTAGTTCCCTCATTCTCGTTTTCCTCTTATTTTCTTGTCTTGTGTCAATTTCTACTTAATCTTTGATATTCCTTTCTCCTCATTTTCTCTACTTCTTCATTTTCCTATTAAATTCTTTTCAGCAGCACCCTGTCCTTTCCACATTTATTGCAATGCACCATCACTACAGCAAGCTGAGAACTGCATATCATGGCTAAATAAAGAATGAAAGGCTAAATGAATAAAATTACTTTAAAAGAAAAACATTCTCACTAGCAGAGCATCCGCAAACCGAGAGAAGGAGATATGAAGAGATCTAACGACTGGAGGAGAGAAAGCTCTCCAAGGAAAGGAAGAGAAAAAAATAGAAACAGATAGGGAGAGGGGATACAAGCAGAGTGAGGAAAAGAAATGATGAGGGGAGAGAAAATAAGAGGATGACACATGAAGTGTAAGGCAGCACTGACTCATGCACTGATGACCACACGGCAAGAGGTTATGGAGGGCATGATAGACGGTTAGTTTATCAGCCAGCCAGTTATTCAATCAAGCAGTCACTCTGCCAGCCAGCCAGTGAACCCAAAAACTGTCAACCGATCAGTCCCTCAGCCAGCTGGGTAACCTGTCAGTCAGTTAATTTATTTAGTTAGCAAATCAGCTAAATAGTAAATCAGTACGTTTATGTCAATTAGTCACTCAAAGAATCAGTTAGTGAATAAAGCAGACAGTCAGGTGTTTAGTTAGCGTGTCTGTCAATCAGCTGAGTTGCTCAACCAAGTAATTAGTCAACCAAGTATTTTTAAAAGCTGACCAGCACTGCAGCCAGAGCAGACACAAACGGCATTGAAACCTCCCGATTCTTCACGTTACTTCATCCTTTTTCACCCTCTGTTATGAAAAGTGTAATTTACTAATATAAAACATCTCTGCAGGTACAAAACCAAAACTCATTTGCAAAGTTGAAACACATGTACCTGATTTCAAGTAAACATTTTTCCATGAGTTTTTACCTCTTCAAGACGTTTACCTGGCTGTAATCTCTACAAACAGATTCTGTATATCAAGGCTGTTGTGGCTGTGTATGGTTCTTCCACACGCTACTGAGGCTCCTGTTTCTTAAATGAATACATTGTTAAATTGCCAATATGTCTTGCTTCTTCAGACTTCAATCATCCAATTCACCAAACAACACTAAACAAGAGTCAGCAGCAAAAAAAGCTGTTTGGCATTGGCAGAGAAGATTTGGCAAATTTTTCATGGGCGTAACCCACATACTCAGCTCTGCTGCTCATCCCACAAACGCATGTTCCTTGCAAATGTGCGACCATTTAAGAGGGAAATAAACAGGCTTTCCAACGGTATAAGATTTATTGCTAAGAAGCATTGTTACAACAAAGAAATAATCTACCAAACGCAAATTTCCTTACTTTTTGTGCTTAGTTTATATGCAGAATCTGGTATTGGATGTATTCTAGTGTCAATTATAGTCTATTTGTAGTCCGAGTAGTATTAACCAATCATGTTAAAACAGCTGATAAACAGTCGTATGAAGAGGTGGAACTCATTGGCCGAAATGCAATCTCGGAGCCCGTCAGCTATCATCTGACGATGAGTTTGCTGTAGCATTTTTGTTGTCTTTTATTGGTATTCATATGCTGATATCTGCCTACAGAAATAAGCTGAAATGGCCAGCGCATAGAGAAGGAAGTTCTGGATTTGATATCCACTGGCTAAACCAGATCAGCACAAAAACTGGCCCTTACCCCCAGAGGATTTATCTCTATCCACCACATTCTCACTCCAACCTTGTTACATATCGACATTTGGACTTTCCATGTCGACATACGACAAGCAAGGTAGCCTGGGTGTGTTGCTTGTTGATGTTCTGGGACGCCGTGTCAAATTCTGCCTGTTACATGCATTGTCTGTTTTCAAAATACAATTTGGTTTTCACAGGAAATGTACAGTTTGCATACTGTTTCTTTCAAAATAAACATACTATGTCAGTACAATGTACCATGAATTGAGGTTTGTTTCCTTCAACAACAAACGCACGTGGTTACAACTGGCCAACACACGCATGTAGTTGGGTTTAGGACAAAAGAACAAGGTTTGGCTTTACAATCATGAATGTTGGTGATTTCTGGACCAATGCACCACCCCTCCCACCTGCGCTACTCAGACTTTCGACCCCTTTATTTACATTGTTGTCCTGCCGAGTTTCCCCCTGACACTGCCGGACACCGTAACATAATAACAGTGACCTGTTGTGTATCATGCCAACGTGAAAGGACAGCTTTGTTTTCATCTGTGTCTGATGCTGAAAGTCACTGCCCAAGCTCAGGTATTCAGTGATTTCAGAGTAAGACCGGGTTGCGTCATCAGACCAAAAGCTGATAGGTTTTGGGATTTAAAAGTCACTAAACACATAATATTTTCAAAAGTTATCAACTATGGCACATTAACAAATACATATAAAAATGCCCTAGGTTGGTGTCCTACCACTTCTACATTAACACACCTTTAACACAAAATAAATTAACCAAATAAAACCTCATAAGCCATCAGAGCAAGCAAGGCCACAACAATATGACCCTTAAAACTGTGAAAGAAGTGCTGCTGTTTGTGTAAGGATGGACGGAAGGGCACTTTAAAATTAAGGGATTTCTTATAGTGGTGAAGAGTGATTTTGTCCACTGCAACTGGGCACCATGACTGAGCCGGCCAAATCACTTCTCAAAATTCAAGTTGTTTTGAATGAGAGTACTTGACCTCTCAGTTCAAACTGAGTGGTCTACACTTGAGAGAAACTACAGCTGGTAGCAGGTGAAAATCTCTACCGTTCTATTTGAATTCTTCACATTTATTTTCACTGCCTGTGTAAAATAAAATTTGGCAGATGGAATTCTTTGTCATTTCAAGCACACTGGATAGCAACCTGACATTTACTATATCTCTTCCTCTCCTCGAGAGCCATTTCAGAAGTTTGAGACAGGAAGTGCTGGGGATATTTTTTCATGACAAGGTGGTGATCATTATGTGTTACACTCTCCAGTGATAAGGACATAACAAGGAGTGGGGAGGTTCATGCTGCCCCTCATGCATGAGGGTATTAGTAAGAATTAACTGTGATAGAACATGCCAAGAACTTTTCGTATGCTCCATAGCATGAAGATCCTCCTATTGTAATATTGCTCTATAGTGCCATTAGCATTGAAGCCCCCTGCCCACAGAATACCTTTAAGTGCCTTGTAGTTACTGAATGGGGGCAGCAACAATTTCCCCAGGCAGCCAGAGGTTTGATCTGCGAACCTTCCTCATGAAAAGCTAACAGTATTTGTTCAATCCACAATCCCTTGCTCTGAGCGGTCTAAACAGAGGTCTATTGTAAGTGAATGGGTCTCGGCTTTGGCCATCACGCTCCTATACAGTTTCCTCCAATTCTCCCATTGAAAGGAGGATTACTGGAAATTGGCTTCGTATAACAAGGAACAAAGACTCATCTCTTACCCACTCTCTCTCTCACACACACACACAGACACACATACACACACTCACAAACACACAAAGAAGTACACTGCCCTTTGTAAAAACCAACAAAAACGTATTGCACGTCGATTTCTGGTAATCACAGTGTCCTTACGATGACTTGGTGACTCTCTGTTTTGAGTTAAACCGAAAATACTTCAAACACATGCACACTCACACACACACGCACGCACACACACACACACACACACACACACACACACACACACACACACACACACACACACATACACACACACATACATGCACAAAGGAAACTCAAGAGGGCAGAACAAATGAGAAGGGCAAGAAAAGCAACATTACTCAGAATTTGGATGTTTTTTATTTTATTTTTTTACAGGAACAGAGGGGAAGGATTAAATTTTAAAAAAGAGGGGAAGAAGGTAACCGAGAGGTCAAAGAAATAATGGAGTACAAATACATATAGTGGTAGGAAAAACACGCCTTTACATATAGGATGAGGGGGAGCTGAGGAATCTAAGAAGCGGAAAGCAAGTGAAGTGGAGGAAGAGAGGAAATGGGAGATGTACAGAGACGGAAGGAGGGAGGGGACATGAAGATGACAGAGAGCGATGATGAAGATGGACAAGTGAGGCTAGGAACAGAATAAGCAACGGAGTTATTTCCACACTAACAATCATAACACAAACATGCTTTTTGTTCTAATTTGTTTGTTTGCAAAAGAACACACACACACACACACACACACACACACACACACACACACACACAACACTGGAGGCAATGAAGTGAAAGGACAGTTAATATGCTGAGATGTAAGCACATATACCATCACATATTTGGATAGTGTGTCTGTTTGAGTCAGTTTGCCTGTCAGAGCTATTGTTTCCATCCCTCACCTCCATTGAATCAAACCAACATATTTGTCAGCCCATAATCTGCGATTCCCAGAAATATCATGACTTGTGGGTGGAGGGATTGGGGGTGGGGATTTGTCAGCTTATCTGCCTAATAACAATTATTTGAAATAAATGCAATTTTCCTCTGCCATTGTCCACGCGTCTTCCCGTCACCCTCTACTGATTTTATTTTACTTTTTATCTTCCACCCATTAGTGCCAGCAGTTGTGTCTCCCTCCGTGATGCTTATAGAATATCTAAAGATTTGTCTGGCTTTTTTTTTTTTTTTTTTTTTGCCTTACAGATTACAGTTTCTCTCTAAACCTCCCAGGCACATGGTGTGACATTTTAAATCTTCTGTCATTTCCTTTCCCTCCGGCGCCTGTCTAAGTCTTTTGTGTTTGTTGGTTTAGGGTGTCTGCGAGTTTCATCAAGTTAACTTTTTCAGATGGTTTAAATGCCAGTTAGGAGGAGATATAAGAGTAATAGTGAAGCAGGAAAAAATATAAAAACAGAGTAAGCTTTGGGTGTGGGTGGCTAGGTTAAATTCACACCTTCAAAAACATTTAAGTTGGGGAAAAAAAGTAGTGAGGGAAAAATATTTTATTCACTCAAGTTTATCACAGTTTTTGAATGATTTTTAATCAGTTTTTTAGTCAATATAATTCAAATGCAGGTAAAAATAAGTTGCCTCTTTAATTTTGGACTGTCAATGGATTGTCTGTTTTTTTTTGTGAATTTTGATTGTTGTTACTGTAATCTATGTCACTGTAATTGAAGCATTCTCTGGCACAAGAATTTTCCTCAAGACAAATAAAGGTTTATTGAATTGAATTGAATTGAACTGAATGAGTAACATGATGTCTTTTTTTGTTTCAAGACAAACAAAACCAAAGCAAGAAAGCAAAAAAGGACAGACGATCAAAGGATTCAAATCTTTAGCTGCTCAAATAGCAACTCAAATTCAGCCAGCATAAACTCCCCATGGGATCAGTAAACAGTTATGAGCTCTTAGTTGGGATTACACATTTTAAAGTAAAATCACTTTTCCTTTAAAAGTTCTGTCTATTTCTAGGGGTGCTCTCTGTTGGATTTCTTAAAGTTTGTATTGGTTATTTCCATCTGTGCAGCCTGAGCAAACAGTTGTTGTGGAGGACGGGAAGAGCAACGCTCATTCACCTTCCACAGTGAAACATATGGGAGAATATTTTTACAGTGGCCAAACTACACCCACAGCAGTTATCCCTGGCTTTTAAACCATCAACAAATTAGTGAGTGTAATCTATTCTACATACATTTTATCAGTCACAGAATGGGAGAAGCATCCGAGGCTAATTGTTTATTCACTCTGCCTGACCTCTGCTCACTCCTTCCATCCCTTTTATTTTTCTTTTCCCTGTCTTTGCAGATATCATTTCTCTGGGGAAGCACAGGGCTCCAATTGGGTTATGGGGCATCAGTGCAGTTTGATTTTGTTATAAAAGCATCCCAATAAAAACTGGGGATGGACACACAGGGCAAGGGGGCAGCCCTACTGTAAAAACAATAGGGAGTCGACGTGAGCACTCAGGGAGCATATGGTCACAATAGTGCTCCCCACAATAAAGCCAAGAGATGGAGGGATGGAGGGAGGAGAGTAAAGTAAATGAAAAACCAAATGGGAGGAAAACGGGGTGAGCAGGGATGAAGAAAGGAGGAAAATTGCCCAGGCAAGTAACTCTAAAAGAAAGAGAGAGGAACAGAGAAAAAGAAAGCAATACAAAGAGAAACAAAGACACAAAAGGAACAGTGGTTATATAATAAACAAAGACATTGTAGCTGAGAGAAACAGAAGAAATTAAAACAGCAGAATATGGTGACAGAGCACTGACAAGCAGCTAATGTTATTGTTTCATGTTGGGAATTGTAGGTGCACCTAACAATATTCTGTGGTGGTAATACTGTAAATGACTTGAAATGATTATGGCTGCAAACAGGTTTAACAAATCATGTCAACACTGAGCTGATGGTAGTTTTTTGCCAGTGGCAAAAATATGATATGGGCCAAATATGATATAAGTGTGTGACAATTTCGAACTATAATGTCTTTCCTTTCCTTCAAGCTCCAGATCAGTCCATGCAAAACTAGTATTTTATACATGGTTACCACTACACAAATGTGGTCACAATTCCTGTTGTGAGGCTACAGCCTCAATTCTGTCACATACCCAATGTTTTCCTTGGCACCAACATCTGGACAAATCACTATTACATTTCTGTAATGATCCAAAGACTTACAAACAAACAACATGGTGTCCTTACTTTTCTTTTTTAGTAGCCAAAAGCATGTTATAAAGGGAGCTCATGACTATGGCAAAATGTAAGGCAAAACAAATTTGTGTGTAAATTAGCTTCCTCGAGGATTTACATTCGTTGGGGGGATTTTATGAAAGCTTACAGCAGTCAACATCAGGTGAAAATTTAATAAAAAAAAAAGTGCATCACAGGATTTGAAAAAAAGTAATTCAAATTCCTTGAGGGGCTAGGCAGAAAAATCCATGCATGGTAGGAAAGTAAGAGAGGCTTTTTCTGTCTTGTACAGCAAAATCTGGGTACCCTTGAGCAGGCTATGTTTCTACTCCACAAGGCAGCTGCAATGGATACACATTTATGGGATTAATAGACTTTAAGCCCAGAGAAGGTCATATTATGAAATGTTCCTTTGTGTGGTAAGTTAGTTGACTATAAAGACTATAAACTTTTCTAATTCAGGTCAGAACTAATAATCACTAGGGCTGGGTATTGGTACTTAATACCTTAAAAGGTATCAACCAAATTAACAGAGTACCAGTTGGTATCAAAACTCCTCCAGTAAAAAGATACCTGCATTTGATTCTTTTTGTGCTGTGAGTCTGCCCAACTGCACACACACAGTGACAGAGCTAACTTTTAGCTAACATTATGGGTATTAACAAGTTTAACAACAGGGATGAGCCGTTTGGTGGTCAGTGTGAGTTAGCTGGGACCATTTAACGACTTGGTGTTGGATGTTAGCCAATGCTACTGTGTTAAACTGCAAACGTTTAACTGACCATTCCCCCGGAGGAGGGAAGTGCCGGAGACAGCAGCAGCAGAAAGTGTGCTGATCTGGCGAAGTCTGAACAGTCCAAAATCAGACCCCCGGCACAAGAAGGATCAAATGCAGGTATTGTTTGAATGGAGAAGTTTTAATACTGCTTTGGGACTAGGGCTGTAATGATCCATTGATGTGAACTAATATAGCGATTAAATGATCAACAATCCAGTGTCATTAATGCAAAGTGAAAACATCGATCTATATCATCATCTTTAGGATACGCTATTATTCTGTGTCTGTGTTACCGTCAAACAGTGTCAGGCAGACAGCAAGCAGTCAAGAGAAAGACAAAGAGGATAACATTATTTACTAGAGAATAAATCAGCAGTGTGGAAATGTTTTAGATTTCGGACAAAATAAAGGTCAAAAGACAAAACACGACCTAATGTTGCCTGCCTGGTTGGGCATCTCATCCTGCTAACTTCTCACTACAGCAACATTAGATGCCCTGTTTAACAATGTTTGGCTGAAAAAAGAAAAGTGAGTAAGAAAAATAATCATGTACATGTAATCTGTAAGTAGAGGGGAAAAGTCTGCTAGCTGCTAAGCTAATTTATGCTTTGTAAACATGCTAAAGCTAATAATGAGTCACCCACAAAAAACAGTTTTGTCTGTGAAATATTAAGAGTTATTACTGAGCTGAATTTGATACTTAGGTTAACCAATGCTGTTGTTAGTCCATGTTTTATGGCTGTTGGGAGAACTTTGCCCTCAGGGCTTAATGCCAGACAGACCTGAAGAGGAGTCAGTTTAAAGTCAAATTTACTGCTCTTAAACGGTTACAATTACTTACAGTTTTATATGTGTTGTTTTAATCTTTTATAGCTGAAAGTAAGAAAGGAAGTGGTGGTAGCTTCTTCTGTTACTGACTGTGTTAGATGGGCAGATAATATCGTTTTTTATTGATCACAGACCCTAAATCGCATCAAATCGAGGCAGACTTTGTAATATTGGCAAATATCATATCGCTGTCCAAGGAATTAATATACCATCGTATTAGGATGAAACAGGTTATTTACACCCCTATTTGGTACTGGATTATTTTGGTTGATACTGTAAGGGTAGCAGGTACCACTACCCAGCCCTAGTGCTGACTCCTTGCCGAATCTGCAAACGTGCTGTTACTGCCATCTGCACAGCCACTCTCCTCCTGGAAAGTCTGCCCTGTAAGCAAGAGCTATTGGTACTAGTATCATAATTTTTTAAACGATATCCAGCTCTAACACTTTTGAAAGCACTGACAGCAAAGTGAATGTTATACTTTTCTGCCCTTTGTAAAAGGCATGGCCAAAACAATCAAAACCAACTTCATAAATAAAGAAAAAATGTCTCCACCAGTTTGAAAAAAAGAAGACATAAATGGAGCCCTAGAGATGTGTTGGTTGCATCAAAGAGCCATTCTCTTGAATTTGAGAAGAACACAAAGCCAATAAAAGGGCTCCTTCATCTCCCCAACACATGGCTAATTCATCACGATGTAGGGGACAAGTTACCATCAAGTCTTTCCGTGCCTTATTATCTGTACTTCAGCTCACTCTTCCTCTTACTCTGAAGTAGGAGCAAGTAAAAGAAAAAAAACTTTAATCATCTTGCCAACCTGGGAAGGATTATTTGTGAGTGTTTGAGTAATCACAAAAACTCAAGGCCTTGTAAGTTTAGGGTCGCACTCTCACCGCGGCCACGTGTGCAACGTGTTCATCTGCGTGCATTAAGTATTCAGCTTCAGACATTTATGTTGCTGTATTATGTGATGTGAAACCATTCAGGCATAAAGGGTTTTAAAGAATTTTGCATTCAGCTTGCTTAGTGATTTTGGGAGCACGGGTCAGCTGTGGGTGGTCTTACGGTTTAATTAAGCACTGCAGAGAAAAGAGAAAAAGAGGCACAGCTTGATGTGCAGCCACATCCTTTTTAATCCATCTTACATCAAATTAGAAAGAAAAATATACTCAAGGACTTCAGTCAAGGATGTCGGAGGCTATGAAAGGCTGTGTGTGTGTGTGTGTGTGTGTGTGTGTGTGTGTGTGTGTGTGTGTGTGTGTGTGTGTGTATGTATGACAGAATGAGAGGGTGTTTTTAAAAGGGTTTTGATCAATTAAAGGAAATGATTAGCATATGACCCCCTAAAAATGCACAACAGAGACATAGAGACGAGATGGAGAGAGAAACTAATAAGGGCATGTTAGAAAGATGCTGTAAATGTTGATGCGAGCATTACCTCAGTACTGCAGTAAATTGACACAATGAGGGGTAGAGCTTATTACAATGCTAAACCTTTTTCCCCACATAATCCTGACCAAGCAGCCACTTATCTCCACCAGTAAACAGGTGGTTAGGTTAGTTTACTTTCTGAGCTTAAGTAAGGGTTTCGTTAGTATATAGTATAGAGTAATTCCTGTCAGCACCTTGCAGGCGTCTAACTAGCCATTTTATTGTAAGGATCTATAGTTTCCTGTAGCCTTAGTCAGCAATGATAGTAACAGCTAATGCTTAAGTGTGTAAAGCCCAATTCAGACCAAATATTCGCAACTTCTTGCAGTTCTGCAACGTTCTAAAGACCTGTCCCTTCACACCAGTGCAGCTAGATTGAACGGTGTATCATCTATGCAACAACTTTACGTACCTCTGCTCTGTTTGCGGCTTTTCAGGCTTATTTTGTGGCTGAATATAATTTGTAGCTTCTTAAATATGAGTAAGGACAGTTATAGGGAGATACTGGCTACAGTTGCATTTGTAGTAGCGATGAACGGCAAAAAACATCAAGAAAACAGGCATTAGATGGACTGTGTTCGTAATAAATAGGCCACAATAATATAAGTATGCAGCACCAATTAGTTAATCAGTGAGAATGTGTGTGTGTGAGGGGGCATGAGCACATACAGTGAGCAGCAGTAGGGACCCACCGTCCAACACCTGCACACATGAGGACGGAAACAGAGAGTTCAGCGGGGACAGAGCACCTGCCGCAGCAGGCGAACACTCGGTCTGCGGTCATGTTAATTTGAGCAGCGGTCTTAACAACAAGCCGATTGGCTGTTGAAAC
Source organism: Cephalopholis sonnerati (assembly GCA_019142605.1). Taxonomy (NCBI): domain Eukaryota; kingdom Metazoa; phylum Chordata; class Actinopteri; order Perciformes; family Serranidae; genus Cephalopholis; species Cephalopholis sonnerati. The sequence continues at coordinate 16,373,902 of JAGQAX010000003.1, forward strand.
AGTTCTGAAACCTGCCGCCAGCAATTTGAGCAGCAAAGTTGCAGGTGAAACCATCAGCCAACTTGAGCTGAACTTAGAAGTCCAGTTGACATCGCTGCAGCTTTTCTCTGCACCACTCTAAAACGGTTTTGTCTCATTGCAAATCATTGGTCTGAACTGGGCTTAAGAGTAGGTCCAATTTGGTGTTAGCAGGTAACGTTTAAATATCGCAGGTAGTAATGCACCGATTTACTGGACGTACATCGGTATCGGCTCATATTCGCCTTGTTGACTGTCATCAGCCTATTGGTAAACAAGATGGCACTCACCAATGGCAGTGGCCGATATTTATTTGTTGTGTCATATCAATTTGCGCAGGCTAAAAAGCAGCACTCCAGATTAATGGTGGTCCGTAATCTCTCGGGCAAGAGAAAATGTGTTTGGGGTGAACAGAGATCTTCCCCAGGATGCCAGAAGGAAGAAAGGATGCAGTAAACTCACTGCGGATCACCCTAGTGTTTTCCTGATAATGCCTCATTGTGAACTACATATTTGTGTTGACATTGGCAGGAGGAGAGCTACTTCACGTTAGCTGTAGGCAACCAATGGCCGCAACTAACTGCTAACAAAGGTTGCAATAAGTTATGTCATGATGCTTTCACGCTCTCTTAGGTAAAAATAAGTATTGGGCTCAGGTAAATTATAATGTTCTCATATTGTGTTCAAATGTAACCTTGTAAAATGTAGTTTTGGCAATAAACTTATACAGTTGTTTGAAGGAGACCTTTTTCACAGCAATATAAAATGGATATTAGCGAGGTCATTATGTCTCCTTCAAACAACTGTATTTATTCAAGTTTTATATGTATGGGAAAAATACTCTTGAAGTAGTTTTGAGTGTTTTTTTTATGTTTTTCACCTGAGAGAAGGTTTTTCAAAAGTGTTTCATGAATGTGTATGATTGGATTTGTGCCTATTCAGTGGTGGTGTAATAATGGGCTGAATAACTTTAAAACATTTTTTTATAATGTCGATTTCTTGGTTTCCCTGGCACAAAAAGAGGAATAAATAACAACAAAAACAAAATATACCAGGACAACAACAACAACAACAAAAACAAGGGTTTCAGAAATCAGTCAAATTCCTATTTTAAACATCAGTATCGACCCAGACTTTCACAATCGGTACTATTGCAGGGAGAAAAGGTACAAAACAAAACATCAGCTCCCATGAGCTTGTTAGATTAAAAAAAGGGACGAGACAGATGTTGGGAAAACATCAGACCTCAAAGTCAATCTCGCAGATAAGGGGCATTTTCTGCCTTGTCATCCTTTGCTTTCTATGCCACAGGTATCTAAACCTAAGATGATTTCACATGTGAGGGACTCACTTTATAAAAAATATTTCATCACAAAAGCAAACACAGTTCCAATTCTCTCACTTCTCAGTTTCAGTAATCATTCTTACCTAACCGCTGGGGAGCACTGTCCAATAAAAAACTAGATTGAAAAAAGCCTATAAACTGTCACATCTTTGTTTCCAGGTACAAACATTGGACCGATCTGTTGCCAGCAGTAATGTAACATTGATAATTGATGTTAAAAAAGGAAGTATAAGATGAGAAGAAACAGAGAACTCCAAAGGTGGCAACTGTTGGCTTACGTGTATAGCAAAAGGAAGGAGGAAACGTGGAAGTGAGGGGTTTGGGCTCAGTAAAGGTCATGAAGTAAGCGCCTGTTTGACTATCAGGTCAGTTGCCTTTCTTTTTTTCTGCTTCCCAGGTGTGCTGTGTGTCACAGCTGTGTGACCTTTAGCTCCGAACCCTTCATCTACACCTCTCTTTCTCTCTCTCTCTATATATACCTTTTCGCTTTATGCACCTGTTCGGCATGCAAACTCTGCCAATCTGCCTGCAGTGATGATTTTTAATGGTCAAAATCAGGGCCAAGCGCACAATGCACATATAAGCATATTAGAAATTCAAGTGTAATTGGCCTAGTATGCTACCTCATTAGCCTTTGGAAGCTAACACTAGTATTAGTGCCTAATAAGTGTGAGCTTAATGCACTCCTAATTAGCCTTATAAGCCATTCACATTTATTATTTGCTTCTGCTTAGGTGAGCATTCAGTCTCGCTAGACCTATTACACATGGAAGAATAGCTGCTTTTGAATGCACTTCTGAAGAGAATCTCCAAAAATATCACAAGTATACAGTACCTGACTTTATTTTGCAAAGGAAACACTACTCACTTGGGCTGCCTCAGAATAGAAATTTACCCCAGGTTATTATGCTGCCTACAACGATGAGCAGAGTGCAATATTAAAATAATTCTTATAACCAATATATTTCAACATTGGTTGTAAAGTCACAACATGAGGACAACTGCTATAAAGACTACATAGAATTTTGTTTATAGAAGTGCAAGATCAAACTGTGCTTTCTGGCAAGCGCCATGATTAATAGGCTAATCTTACTTTGCAGTTTGTACAGTCTGTGTTTGTCTGGTCTGTGTCTTTCATTTCTTTTTGTTTCCCTCTAAAGCTTTTTTTCTTTTTGAAAAGTTCATAAGATATATAAATTTAACTTACTTGCGTATGCAGTTTAATTTATTCTATTTGCATGCATTATTATTTGGTGGCCACGTCTTGAGCTTTTGGTCTGACACGAAGTACTAGATTAGTTCAATGACTCACACAGTTGAGTTTTTCTCTCCCCCACAGAGAGAAAGTATTACTAATTTCAATATGAAGAAGAAACACAGATTACTCATATAGTTGCCTAAAAATAGAATTTTACCTTAGGTACATATGCTGCCAAAAACTATGAGTGGTGTGCAATTTGTGGGAAAGAAGTAGGGCTGTCAAGCATCGTTATTCTTTATGAGTAATAAATTGGACGTAGAGGAGGATGATCTGAAGACTGCTGCTATGTGAAAGACGTCTCTATGGATTTAGCATGTCTTTTGTTAGGATTTTTGTTCATACATATTGTAGAAAGTGAGAGCTGAGAGGAGACACTAAACAACATGACATCCTGCGAACATCTTGCATAATGACCACTAGACACTTGCAGTGACATTTTATCACAACCTTGGTTTGATAAGCATTTAGACCTGAAAGGGCTGGCACACTGACTAAAGGGCTCATTCCAGAATGAGCCGGCAATAAAGCGACGAGAGAAAAGCCGCTGTCCAGAACCTTTCTTGTTTTATTGCCTGGAAAGAAATGCATGCATTAAAGCTCTATCCTCCTGTCCAAGCACTCTGAATGCAGCCTTACAGGCTGTGATGACAGTAATGTAACTTCTTCTAGCCCGGCAAGCTACAGCTGTCTTACCGCCAACTGCAAAGTGGTGTCAGTCTCACAAGGGAAACGGTGAGCTAGCTGCACTAATCATATCGTGCTCCGAGCTCGGCTGGTGAGACTAATTGGCTGGTCAATAATCTGAACAGCTGGGAAGGGGAGTGACCACCAGTTGCTCAGTTGAAACAAGGGGTGCAACAATCATCACAAATCAAGCTCCTCATTAAAGACATGATCTGTCAGCCATAGTTCAAAGAGCTTTCACGTACTCTTCTTGTTTACTTCTAACTAGAGTAGAATCAGGCTAGGCTTCTACTGCATTCCAGCTGGGGGTTTGTCAACTCTGGGATACAAATCTTTTTCAATTTAAACACATTTTACTATGATTTATGTAACCATACTCTACATCCCAAAGTTATATTATTTCAGCTGAGAATATGTCTCCAGTCACACAAAATGGAGAGACAAATGGACAGAAAATGCAACCCAGCTGCCATGTACGTGTATGTTTGTGCCATAGTCCTCAAAACTGTCATGGCAGGGGTGTTAAAGTCACCTCTCTGATGACTCAAATGATGACAAATGATGGGTCAAGGCTATACTTGGATTTCACCTGTTTAATTCAACATGACATCCCCAAAGCACGAAAATTAGAATTGTTAGCATTTAAAATCATTCATACATTTGTCTGATTTACTACTCATCAACACAAAATGATTCACTTCCTTTCATTATGTAACTTCTCCCACTCCTCAGCTGGATGTTAAGTGAAGTGATGATGGGCTTGTTGGAGGTGTTGAAAAACAACTTTGCCTCCCAATTTGATACTTAAAGCATGCTTACTGAAGTGATGATGTGAGTGTGTGCCTGTCATTTATCTGTTGATGATGCTGAGGTTTGAAGTGATATCAAAGCTGCTGATTTAATCACCGGACATGAGAAACACAATTGAAAATAACCGGCATTTGGTCTTCACAGGGCTTAATGCTCTAACTGTGCCAGGGTTTGTCTGGATGAGTGAAATTAGTGAAGAGAAACGTATATATATATATGTACAAAGGCTTCAACTTTTTGCCTCTCTGTTGTGGTTACTGTCACTGCAATGATATCAAGTGACTTTCCAAAAGAGTTAAAACAGTACAGACAAAACAGGTATTGGGAAAAGAGTGGGAGTGAAAGTGAGAAATTGAGAGGGAGAGAGAAAAAGACCAGGTCTGACACAAAATGGCATTTAGCATTTATCCTGACTACAGCTTTATGCTAAACTGCTTCAGTTCATCATGTTATATTACCGAATCACTGTGTGTGTGTGTGTGTGTGTGTGTGTGTGTGTGTGTGTGTGTGTGTGTGTGGAGGCTTATTTCAGTATTTCAGGGCTATAAATAACCTGTCAGTTAGACAGGCAACCTTAGACAGAGTTGCATTTCCTAATAAATCTCAAGGCAACCTGCAGAGGAGGATGAACACTTTTCTAACTTTTTCTTTCAGGACGTAATGATAATCAACAAAGCCTGGTGATTACAGATGCCAGCCCCTCACCACAACTGCACCATACCCTCCTCCTGCTGCATTTATAATACTGCTCTGTGGTCAAACATCTCCCAGGTGTGACGGTGTTTGACTGAGCGAATGAGAAGCAGGAGATGAGCGAGAGAGACCACAATGTTTATTTGACATTCCCAGGACAAATACATGCTTTCAAAATGCTATGTTAACATAATTTAATAATTCATAACCAGTTTGATTATTTCTAGGTGTAGCTTTACCTAACAAGGACTCGCTCCGGCCACGAGAACACGGTCCTCGGGTCAAATGAGGTTATTGCAACTTGGGAAAAAGAAATCTGCCTCTCTCATTTTCTCCCTCCCGTTTCTCTCTTCTGTACTTACCCTCTCATGACAAGTGTTTTCAATAAGGCGGTCTTAAGACAGCCTCTCTACCATGCAGAGAAACACAAAGGAACACACACGCACACACACAGAGGCATGCACACACACATTCGCAGTCTTTAGCCCTGTGCAGAGTGTTAACAGGCTTTCTGCCAGTGAAGCAGAAAGACTAAGAGTTTAATAAGACAGAATCATCAGATATCTGTGACAGGCAACATGCGCACACAGATCCACTATATGGCTTTCAATCTAACGAACTAGTACAAGACTGTGTGTACGTATGTGCATATGTAATAAAGTGTGTGTCTGTATGCGTTTCTGCGTGTAGCTCTGTGTACGGATGTGAGTTTGTGTGTGGCCTGTGAACCGTCACAGCGACACAGGTCTGTCTGGGAGGATAAGAGTGAGACGTCTTATCAGCCACAAGCCAGACAGACACACATTCTCAGACACACACTCGCACACTCACACAGTGGGATAATATGCCACCTCATATCAGCTATACAGCTAGGTCTGTCAGTGTGTGTGTGTGTGTGTGTGTGTGTGTGTGTGTATAGGAAGAGAAACGACAGCAAGGAGCGAAGAGGGAAGGGAGTAGAGGCATGGAGGACGAGGGGGGAAAGTTGAAGGATAAAGAAAGAAAATGGAAACTGGAATGGTATGAGAAGAGAAATGACAGAGAACAGAAACAAACACAGACGGGGCAAAGGAGAGTATCCTACTGTTATGACAACACTTCCCTGTGGAGATAAGAAATGATGAAGAAAGGTCGGGATGAATGATCAGACAAGAGGTATAGTAGCCAGTAGCAGTTAGACAGACCAAAAACTCCTACTATCTCCACTTTTGTTCTTCCTGATTTAACAGCCAGACAACACTGAGATTTCCACGTTTCAGTTCAGTCTGGTATGTAGCCTACAGGGTCAGCCTATCAAACATCTGAGTGCTCATGAATCCCCAACTTTTCCCACTCACCCTCTCACTGTTATTAACATAGTGCAGCAACGGCGCTGAACGAATGAGCGAGGTCCAATTAAATCGCACTTGAGTTGAGACCTTCGCCAGCCAAGGCCAATGGTGCATTCAGCTGCTCCTGTGATGGTCGTTCTTCCGACTTTGGTGTGTTTGTGAGTTTTAGGTTGTAATGTGGTGACAGCCTGGATGCTACAAAGATGTGTTGTGTTTTATTGCTCAGAGTGTTTAAACATCACATAACAAAGAGCAAAGGAAATGGATCAGGTGACCCATAAAGTATGATGGGGAACTCATTTTTCAACTGGGATGTCTGCTTGCCCCTCAAAGAACGACAGGTTGTTGTTCAGAGGCATTTCTGTAACATGGTATTGACCTCACATAGCCTGCCTACACTACAAAATAACACATTGGTTCAACTTAAAATGTATCTTTTGTCATTTTAACTCGGAGTCAATCCTATGAGTTTTTCATAATCTGACAAACTCAATTAGTTCAGTACAACCAACATGATTTGCTTTGACCTCGAAAAACAGAATTAAGTTGAACCAACATAATATTTATCCAAAAGTTGATATTTAGTGGTCAAAGTATTTTATTTATGATATTCTAACTTATTTATTTGAATTCTGTCCTACTCAACTTCTTAAAATAAGATGTCAACTGACTAAAACATGTTAATGACACAAACATAATTTTTTTTATACTGAAAAACGTCTTCATTTTAAGCGTTATCCACTAACCCATGAATAATTTTTTAAGAGTGTATATATAAGTGGCATGCTGAATAAATGCATAAAAATGAATACTTTATCTGTATTAATGTACACTTATACATGATGGCTGGTAATGCACTGAAGAGACGTTTTATAGGGTGGGCAGCACTACCTTTCAATCCTGCACTTACTATAATGGAGTGTCACGTAGAAACTGACAATATATTTTGCAAAAAGTAAAACTCTAAAGGCTCAAAAGGTTCAATACATTTACATGTATCAACTTGAAGGAACAGATGCTGTGAAAAGATCGGTCTGCCCATCACTAATATGAAATAGATAGTGGGAATTATAAAGATCTCCATGTTACTTGCAAGGGTTCACGTCATCTGACAACTCAAGACAATGGTAGAGTGAGTCACTAGGTTTAAAATACTGTGCATTGACAATTTAATGACAATGTGGTTGCTGAAATAGGCCTACTTCAGCACTTCAGCTACTTATATTTATTGACCACATTTTGTTGCATCGACTGTTCACATTAGGGGCAGCATGCAACATATGACCGTCAGCAACTGTACTGCAATATTTGATTTGCTGTGGATCACTGCTACAGTGAAGCACTGGTACTGGTAATCAAGCTGGGTACCACAGAGGTGAATTTTGCACTAACTGCACAGAGAGTCTGTGGTGAGTGTGTGGGGGCACATTACAGGAGCAGATCAACCTAAAAAGAGAAGAGCACCTTGAAGGTATGGTTAAAAGTGAATCAGAGATGACAGGGAATGACCAGATTTATTACTTGTTGACGGAAGCTGACTAACATATAAGTAACTATGAAGCTGTACTCTCACAATAAGAAATATCGTCAGAGTAATTGACAGACAGACTGAATGGCGGTTAAGAGAGTAAATGACTCATTCACTGAATGGCTTATTGAGTAAGTAACTGAATACCTGATTGTGTAAAGGACTGACTCAGTGGCTAACTAAACAAAAGACAGGAGGATATGGAGGGGTGAGGGGGCTGCCCATGGACAGGCACCCCAAGCGGTTGGGGGGTTCGGTGCCTTGCTTGAGGGCACCTCGGCAGTGCCCAGGAGGTAAACCGGCACCTCTCCAGCTACCAGTCCATGCTCCATATTTTGGTCCGGGCAGGGACTTGAACCGGTGACCCTCTGGTTCCCAAGCCAGGTCCCTATGGACTGAGCTACTGCCGTAATGTCCATAACAACAAGGAAATGTCCTGCACTCCTCTCAGATTTAACAGGGCTGGCCCAGAAATTAGCCTCAGAAATGTCAAGAACATGGCAAAAGTAAGTAGAAAGGGACAGGGGGAGCCGAGGAGTAAGCAAAAAGAACAAGGGAAAGACCCAACGGAAGAAGTAGTAGTAGGGAACAAGGTAAAAGAAAAGAGAGAAATAATTTCATGACATGACATAATTATTGAAATGTCAAAGGGGTGCACAGAGAAGGGTGGTGGAGGTGACACGGGAGGGGAAAGGGGTGGACAAGGGGATGGACAGCTGGAGATGGAAATCCTTTTGCCACTCAGAAAATTTGTTATAGAAGTGTTGGAAAGGGGAGGGGAAAAAAAGGAGGAGGAGAGGGAGGAATAACAGAGGAGGAAAATGACTTGGGAACACAGGCCATCAGTCATTGGGAAAGCAGGCCTGACACTACTGCATCAATAATTCAGATGACTACGGCTAATGAGCGAGATCCAAACAAATCACCCCTGAATTCACTGAGAGAACATTGAAACATTTCACTGCGCAAAATATGGCACCATTATAGCTGCAGTTTGGGCTGTATTGGCAACACACAAGGGAGTGGGGGTTGGATACAAAATTCATCTCTCTTGAACCCTTAAATCATTCACTTTTATTTTCATGAGGAAAAAGGGACAGTGAGAATCAACCAAGACCGTGCATTAGCATGCATGCATGCACAAAAGAGGAAAACCAAAAGGAAAAGACCCATCTGGCAAAAGTCAAAAACATAACAAGACATTTTTAAAAAGACTGTGATAAAGTAGGTGGAAAAGAAAAACAGGAAAGGAAGCAATGAAAAGAGAATTTGTTGTCTCTGTGAAAGCATTGACAGTGGAAACGGCTGGAGTGCAGGAGACAGAAAGACAAACCCAGATAGTGCTATTTGGTAGCACTAAGCCTAGATCAAACCCAGTGTGGTGTCTGGCATTGGACAGATGACTGTAACTAACACGTACTAATACACACACAGGCACACACAGTAAACAACTTCCTTCCTTCTAACTCCACACACTGACAAAAGCACCTACACAGCATGGAACAATATTAAAACTACAATCCATGTTTCCCACACAGCATGATAACAGGCACTCATTTATACGGCGGGGTTGTTTTTAGTATCACACTAAAGTAGATTGTTCGGTGATCATGCAGTTAGTAAAAAGAACTCTTTTAGCAATAGCAGTCACACTATGTTAGCTCCAGTCTGAGAGGATCAGTCTAAATACAAACATGACACAACCCTAAGCTTGTATGAGCTATTTGTGAATGTTAAAACTCAAATGTTAGCCATAGTGTTACCTTAGTCACTTCTGATGAATATCCATCCTATAAACAGTACCCCTATGGTGTCGATAAGCATTTGATCAAATAGGGCTTCCCAAGAACAAGAGACCAGGGACTCACTTGTGATGTCAAGACCTAAAACTGCTCCATTCTTGCTCTCCAAACTTTAAGAATCCTAGGTTTATTGGTGCGCTTTAGTGCTAAAACCAACTCCCAAGTCTGCGGAATGTTGGAAAGTAGTTGAAATAACTCTTGAGCCACTGGGACAAATTCCAAAACTTTAAAGGGTCTACTGAAAGTAGTAGCCTCATTATTATTGATGGGGCATCTCCATGCCCTAGTGGTCTTGTTTATATACTATGTGAGTGCAAAGTCCCAAGTTTGATTCCTGCCAGGGACCTTTGTTGCATGGTATGCCCCCTTGCTCTCTTCCTACGCTTCCAGGCAAAGTATGGAAAGGTAAACAGTAGGAGAGTAACGATCCATCAATCTGGATCAATATATTGATTAAATGCTTGATGATCCAGTATCATCAATGCAAAGTGAACAATCCATATCGTCATATCTAGGATATGCTTTTATTTTGAAAGTCTGTGTCACCGTCAAACAGCGGCAAGAGAAAGACGATGACAGTAATGTCATTTATTCTGGAATAAATAAGCAGAGTGGAAATATTTTGGATTTCTGAGAAAATACAGGTGAACAGATAGAGCACATGCTGTATGTAAACAATGTTGTTATGATATAGGACATGATGTACCTGCCTGGATGGGCATCTCACTCCGCTCACATCTCACTACAGCAACATTAGCTGTTCTGTTTCAACAATGTTCAGGTGATAAACTGTGATTCAGGCTGAAATTCAACCGAGCTGTTTTCTCAGGAGATGCAGTGACTTGAACCAATTGTGAGTAGGAAAAATAATAATATTACATGTAGTTTGTTAAGCTACAAGTAAAGGGAAAAAAAGTCCACTAGCTGCTAGGCTAATTCACGTAAACATGCTTAAGCTAATAATGAGGGACTAGCAAAAGTTAATTGTTTTGTCCATGAACGTTTACAGTTATTACTGAGCTGAATGTGATACTTTTGTTGAGTCATCTTGCTGTTTAATGGCTGTTGAAAGAAGTTTGCCTTCAGGGCTTTAAGCCAGATAGCTCTGAAGTTTTGTTTTAATTTATTCCATGTGCTGTTTTTGTGTTAGTGGAGTCAGTTTAAAGTAAACTTCACTGCACTTATCGGTTATGTGTTGTTTTTATCTTTTACAGTCAAAAGTAAAAAGGAAAGGGGTGGCAGTGTCTTCTGTAACAGATTGCGTTAAGTGGCATTTAAAATTGTCTAAAATCAATGGCAGATCCCTGAATCGTATTGAATCAAAATCCTATCGTGGCAAACTTTGTAATATCAGAAAATATTGTATCATTGTCCAAAGAATCAATATAATGTTGTATCATGATGAAACTGGTAATTTACCCCCCTAGTAAACAGAACTGACTAGCTTATACCTTGACATACACTACTCATTGGTTTTAACGGTATCTCATTTGATTAAGTCATGAGAGTCACTTGCAACAACGGAGCTACTCCACACTCAGAATGCAGAGCTGCTTAAAGCAACAGCTCTTGTCAGGGTAAATATTTGGAGAAAATGATGCAGGTGTAAATATGTAAACCGCATGCCACCCATGCCAACCACCTGAGCATGGATAACATTAATTTTTTTTCAAATACCTGTTTTGTCGCTCAGCAAGCCATCTATTTAATAGATCAAATCACGATGTTTGTTTACAATAACTTCTTGGCAGAAAACCCCTGTGTCATGTACATAAAATGAAACACCGCTGAGCAGATGCTGCCTCAATTAATTAGATTGCAGCCCCCTAAAAATAGTCCCACCTCAAACAAATTAAAGATGCTAGCAAAGCAACACAGCACATAAAACAAGCACAGCAGAAATGTTGGATAGGGCGGACCACTATCTTTAACTGTATATGTTTAAATGTTACAGTTACAGCTGAAGAAGACAACAGAAATAGAAAAGTTTGAAGGTTTCACATTACTTTGCGATTCAAAACAACTGACAGTTGTATACCCTGAAGTGTTAGCGGGACATTATAGTGATTTGGTCTATTAACAAATACTTGTTGAGGACAGCAGGACATAAAACTTCCAACGTTGTCCCATAGTCAGATATTTTCAGTTCCTCAGACGTCAACAAACTTATGAACTTTATATGTGTTGGGAAATTGAAATTAAGTGTACTATTTATTTATTTATTTATTTATTCATTCATTTCCTTTTTTCTCATTTGGAGATGGATTAATTTAATACAACAAATACATTTTAATATGTAAAAAAAAAAACAAAAAACTTGTGCATGACTGGGAAGAATTACTGGGAAAAACCATTTTTTCCCACACAGCACATGCCTGTACCTTAAAATCCATGAGCAAAGACCATGTAAACGGTGAACTATGGTTTATTTTCCGATGAGCAGGTCAGACAGAAAACCAAGAGTCAATAGTGCTTACACAGTGTTTAGCTTCATAAGCCCCAGTCTAAACTCAGCAAGTGGCTTGGGTTATGCCCTGAAGGGCCTACCCGGCAGTTTATTGCGCCTCTGTGTGCAGAGGTAGCAGGCTCTTATTATTCCTATCCACTTATTAGACTGGTCCCTGGGTGTGGTAGCAAGCCCACTACTTTAAAATCTCTATCTCTCTGTAGATATATAACTCTCTAGATATATAATTCTCCTTGCCTCAGACCTGCTGCCCTGGACTTTTTTTTCTTTCTTTACCTCCCCTGACTCCATAGGCCTAGGTATAGGAAGTGCTTACATTGGTTCTTTCTTTGTGCTGTAGTCAGCCTAAAGACAGAAACACAACACGAGCTAGATATAATATCTAGCAGAGCTGGGGTGATGAACGAGGGAGTATTGAAGGGATATAAATATTCTTTCTCTCTCTATGACTATTTCTTCCACTCCCTGAGGGACATATAGCAGGATTTAAAAAAGGCAGGGGTCCACCACTGCTGCCCCAACTTATTTTTTCCATTTTTTTTTAAATTTATTTATTTTTCGCCCCCTATGTCTGTCACAATCTTGCTCAACTAGACTTTTTCCTATCTATCCCCCCACCTGTTCCTCTATCCTAAATAGGAAAATAAGGAAAATATAAGTGCCCTGTGCTTTCTTAAACATCAAACTTTGTAGCCATATGGAAAAGTTTTTAAAAACTGCCACTATTAGTGCTCTGGGGTCTGGTTCTGACAGTAATACCATTTTCCTTCAGCATGATACACCACATCTTTGCTGCGAAGAGTTGTGCCGTACTGTCCTGATGTAAAATTTCACTGCAAACTTATGCAGCAAGATTACCAAGCTGGCCCACTCTGCCCTCTATGCAGAGCTAAAGTGAGCCTGTGCCCATCCTCGACTGAACCTTACTGTCAGTCAAATGACTTGCAAAAGACGTGATTTAATGCAGACAAGAAAAAGAGATCCAAGTCAGACTGATGCTTAATGCAAGGAATTAAGGAGAGTCTAAAATGTAAAGATTTCATCATTGATAGCATCACAGGCAACACTAAACAGGTATCGTACATGAATCAAACATTAGACTTTTCCATGCAGTCACCATATCAAGTTGTTTCATTCATGAGCTGGCATTAAACTAACCAAAGTGTTGTTAGAGGCACCTGTCACCTAAAGTATTGAAGCCTTCAAAGTAAAAAATTAGCTTTATGCATGCCCTGGGTAATATGTGTGGCTGTTGTTTAGAGTTTTCTTGCCTATATTTCTGCTCTGAACAGATAAAAGTATCAGTTCTCCTGATCCACCCCCCTCTGACTACACCTTCAAAGTTGTAATGAAGTCCATCCCTTCCTCATGCTGTTAATGCTGAGTTACAAACTCAATTTTTTTGTACTGTTCCTTCCTGCAAGTAGAAGACTTATAGCAGTGCACCCTTACTTTATATTGTAAGATTTCATTACATTCCCAGCAGTGTTTTAGTCCCATTTGATTATGGTGTATGACAAAGAAATTGTGAAACAACATTATGAATTCAATTTGACTAAGAAGGTTTAATAATATCAATTCCAGCCCTTAAGTTACTGGAAGGCTTTTACTGTACATGAAGCTCATGCAGGGGATGATGAATTAGCCACCACGTGCCAACTCTGCATGAATTAAGTTTTAGGCTAAATTCTGCTCCAAAAGAAGCGTAGATAATGGGAGTAGATAACAACAGACAGGCTCCTCTGTTGATCAGATGACACTATACAATGAGTCGACAGAAATAAATGCCAAACAACAGCAGTTTCTACATTAAATTCAAACTTAATCCAAAACCTGGCACCAATAAGTTAATATCAAGCATCTCCTCTGCTCTCTATCTGTCTCTGTATCAGCCCTCCCCTTTCTCAGCCTCTCTCTACACTGCAAAGGAAGACTAAAAATGCCTTTAGTGCAGCAGTGAAATAAAGACATGATTTAGTCTGCCGTGTAGCTGTCACTCTACCCACAATAAGTAAGTAAGAGAACCAAGGAGAGGAAATAAGATAAGTATAAACAAACAACGCCTTGAATGCTGAAGATTAAGATTTAAATGTTGAGCTTACAAACACAAATTTGAATGTTTTCATGTTTCATGACAGCCTTAATTAACGTAACATTTATCCCCACCCAGCCTTACAAGTTTCGAGCCACAGCTTGTGGTGGCCACGGCAAGACGAAGGGCAGTGAGGGAGAGCAGAAGTTGGTGAGATGAATACAAAAAGCTGCTTCACCATTTTGTCCATTTTCAGCTAAATAAGATCTTCTTCCGCCTCCTCCACCTCCTCTGCCATGGCCCCAGGCAGGCAACTGGGAGAGAACATTTCTCACATTATAACCCCTCAATATCTCTCCTGTGGCTTATTGAAAGTATGTCTGTCTATGTGTGTGTGTGTGTGTGTGTGTGCTAGTGAAGCACGTGTGGCTAGCTCCTGTCTCCTGGTCCGAGTTGCACTCGGATCTTTCAGACAGGACGGACCAAAGTTTAACGTTGGTGAATAAAATATTGAAGTCAATGGTTTAAAGATAGTGGCAATGTCAATGGCAAGAGATGCAAACTAATAATAGCCGGATACATTTCAGCTAGGTAAGTGATTGAGAAATGCTCTCTCTGTTGCTCATTAGATAATGCAGAGGTGTCCTTGAGCCGGTCAATGCCTAACAGCAGACTGTGGCTATAATGGGCAGCTCCCTGGTGTAATTTTGTGAATGTGAATCAAGGCACTGCTGAAAATAAGCACTGATGTCAGCAGACTGTCCCTGGGTAAAAATTGTTAAAAATAGGAGATATTCATTAATAACTGTAAATGTGAAGGTTTAAACTCCTTATCGCATGTGCTGTAGATGTTATAATTTGGTTTAATTCATCCAGAGACTGCTGTAGGCCTTTTTCATTGAAGCTTTGATAGACATAAAGCAGAATGCTGGGAACTTTTCCAATGTCGAAACATGTCTAAGGATTGCGAAGTAATGACACAAATAGACCACATTTATCTATTGTAAATATGATGGCCATTATATACATCCGCTTGTTATGTTTTAACTTACAAGACCAATAATTGTATATATATACATCTTATATGTTCATAAATGAAGTGAATCAAATGAATGGTGGCTTTATATAGTCATTTAGCCTGTCTCTATAGCTCACACAGTGTCACAAAATGAATGTGGCTAAAGTTGTTATTGTATTAGTCACCTCACTTGCAAGTTAACTTTACAGGAAGTGAGAAATGCGTGTGCATTTTTGCACAGCTTCACTCCAATGGTTGTGACACATTCATTATGCACACACCTTGCAAGACATCAACATTAGCGACAGAAGAAAAAATGAGGTGTTTACAGCGAACTGGAGGGCAAATATGTCAGTCTCAATTATTCATTCAATCTCTCTCTCATTCAAATGCTTTTTCAGTGGTTAATCTGTCCATTTATTCATCAGTTTATTCTTCCCCTCAGTCAGCTCTTTCTTCATCCATTCGTGGACATGTTCAATTCTTTATTCATTCATTCAAATATTTGTTCACTTGTCATGTATTTGTCCTTGCATTCCATCCTTTATTAATTACGCAGTTTGTCCATTCAATCAATTTTCTATTCATATGCTAAGTCAGCAGCAAGAAAGGTGCAGGTGTGATGGTGCAACAGCAAAATTACAGCAGCACAAAGACTTGGTTGGAAGTACTTGGTTGTGTGGCACATTCTTAGCAAGGGCTGTCCACTAAGCATCAATTATTTGAGGCCCTAGTTTAAACCTCATGTTGACAGCTGAAGCATCGGACTTTCTCTCTTGATAGAACAGTGTAAACATGCATTATCATGATAACAGCATTGCAGGCTACAAAGATGTACAAATGTGTTATTGTCTTAAAATGATGTGACTGCAAACTTATTTTAGAGAGAAGCTGGTTGGAAAAGGAATGCAGAGCAGCATGATGTGCACTTTGTTTCATCCCTCTTTTCTGGACAGCTAGCAAGTTCAGCTTTACTACCTGTGTACAAGACTGTACACTAGCGCAGCTTTGTATACTGCCATCTAATGCGATTGCCACATTGGGTAAAGCCACAAATTCGAGCCCTGTGTGCGGGGGTGCCAATACAGAGGGCACAAAATAAAGCAGAGTCCTCCGGCAAATGTTTAACGAGGCTCAATTTTTGCTGCAACACTACGGGATACCCTCCAGCAAGGTGCTGCGCTGGACAATCAAATACATCGATTGATACAGACTTTGTCACGTGAACGCTGCATTTCTACTGTTCTATCTTGCAATTGCTGTGATAACTTCCTGGAGTTGTATAATCCTGTCTGTGTGTATTACAAACCCCTGTGCAATGTTTTAGAGTCTGATAAGCCTTTAAATCCATTAATTTGTTACTCCAACTGGACTTCCTGGAGTATTTCATTATCTCACCGGCACCAAAACAACTTGCCCCCACCAACGCAGCCCCCTGCGTTGCTTTATCGCAGGGCTGTTTTTTGGACTGAATCCCTAATAACAGTGCTGGCAGGAGCCATGTGGGAGAGGTGCCCCACAGTGTGTTAGGACTTTATTACCAAACTATAATGAGGACACAAACTTTTTATTTTACTTTTGACTGAGTAAAAGTCACAAATGATGCTCATGTTAGATGCCAGCAAAGACACAGAAAAAAAACTGTGACTTGACATGTAAGCTGTTAAGTGTGAGACAGCTGCTCTGCAGGTGAGCTTGACTGCGGTGTAATTGGACAAAAGCCATAAGTAATATAGTTTGACAAACTAATCTCACAGTCTACGTGGGATGGTTGAAAATGCTGGAAAAGCTAATAAATGTGGAGTAAGATTTGTTCAAACTGCCATTTCCAAGGTCAAAAATTAACAATCAAATGAATAGTATCTGTCATAACACTAGGTAACAGAAGTGCATCAGCAATGATGATTAGTATTTTTAATCAAAAACAAAATAACAAAAATATCAACTGATAGCAAAAGGCAGGGAGGACCAGCACATAACTGAATAAATAAAGGCAATGTTTCATGTCGCCCTTATTACCATATGAAAGATATAGTGGCTTTGATTGAAATTACTGAAAATGATGCACGAACAGATCAATAATCTGAGTAATAATCACAAAGAACCCTGTTCGACCATCATGAGTTAATTACTGCACCTCCACTGTCAAAAAACAACTTCTATTAAAACAGCTAGAGACCAATCTGTCACCAAAACAATACACATGTGTTTGTCATCACTGCTGTACTATTAGCGAGCAAATTACTAAGACAACCAACAACAAACTCGAGCAGTCACTCCTGCTGTAACACGGGATGTTAGCAGACCGCTGTTTCCGCCCTGTGATAAATGTCAGATCATGCAAATAGGACACAGCCTCACTTCCCTTTCAGGAGAAAGATAACTACACTCACTTTACATAAATAACCTCAGGACGGGCTCTTCCACTAAACCAGCAGTAGTTATAGGCTGTTAAGGTGCAATACAACAGCATATTGACTGTAGCATGCAGCTATCTATTGTGGCTATTTTAAGATTAATGCCAGCATCGTCTAACGGCACTATTAAGCTCCCGAGAGGTAAACCATAGCACTTCCTGCACTTACGAATTTCAAAATAAAATCCTTATTGCCTACACAAGCGTGCACGCTTGTCATATTATTCAGAGGGCTAACAATGCTTAATCACACAAGAAAGAGTCCAACACAAAACGCAAAAAAGACAATCTGTAGGCAATGTCTCTTCATTTACATCATACGACTTGTGCTTATTGTAGGCCCAAGGAGCGGCTAACAAACGTCGCTCCGTCAGCACTTCCTGTCTGTCCTGACTACGCTCACTAGCTTAACGCACAGCAGCAGATTCAACTTACACACTCGTTCCTTTAAACAGCACAACAATATTCGCTGAAAATTTCATTTAAGCGGTTGTAGCGTTACCTCCTTCTTCTTTTGTCCTCCCCCGGGCGGCAGACATAGCAGCAAGAGGAAGAAAACTGACAGGACCGGCAGGTGAATGGAGGATTTAGCCCAAACAGACGCCATGTCGGAAGGATGCTCTGCCTGCGGGACACGTCTCCGACAAGTGATTGGATGCTGAGTCGACCAATCAGCGGACAGAGGTTTGAAGTGCGGAAGCTTCTGGGTTTTGTAGTTTTTTTTTCAAGGCCGACAAAAATCTATTAATACACTACTTTATTTTCAAATCTAGAGGTCATACTTATCATTTCGACTTTCGGGGAGGCATCTTTTAGGAAAATAATTATTATATGTACGGCCTGGATCGTACCAATAGGTTTTTTAATTATAATACACAGCATACATAGCTATATCATACTTGACATGGCAGCCTGGCCTAAACAGTGTACTGTTATTCTGATATATGCAGAAGCTGAAGGATGGGGGGAAAAAAGACAGGCAACAAACATTTATGAAAAGGCCCCTTTGTCACTGATGAATAATTAAACTGATTTTAATGTTGGCTAGAAATAGATGTATGAAGAACAATACAATGAGGTAAGTCAGTTGCAACAGGGAAGTTTCTTGTTTTCTGGTTGACTTCAGAGCAAAAGAAATGTTACCTGTGTTCATTAGACAGGTTTTAGGCTGCATTAAAAATGCAGGAGCCTTTAATTTTTACCCACAACATTAGTTTGACTAAATCTGTTTATTAAATTTGTTAGGCTTTGTGGCTTTCCATAGCACATCAGCTGTCAGACAAAAAAATATATGATTATGTTCATCCTAAGTCAGTATATAAAATTGTCAGTACTATTTTAATCTACATGCTGTTATTTTTTAGTTTACTTCATTCTTTACTTAAAAAAATGGGAATGTGTTTCACTCTCAGAAAACAGAGTGACTGAGATGGCTGAGTGAAAAGTTCCCCCTGATTAAGTTACTGGTCTGCAGCTTGGCCTGCTATTTGTCAGAAGTGTGAACAAATGTGACGTCTGAACCAAGGACTGCAGAATTTGTCTCTCTGTTTCTCCCTCTCATATGTTCAGGGAGTGGTGAGATAGTCGCACACACTTCATAGAGTTAATTGAGGGGGACAAATGATTTATGTGAAATCACTGGGGGTGACATGTCTCTCTGTCTCGCCATGAAATTACACCTCAGCACTTTGTGACTAATGTAATGCAGTACATTAGCCTTGCAATAAACATTACTATTACCTGTGTAAAACTTTTCATAGTCAGAGCAGTGATGACTTTTTGTGGGTGGAGTGTATGCAGATGCTGTACACCTTTCAATATAATGTAGTCTAATGCAACGTCACAGGAAAGCTTCATTATCTTGACACACTCTCAGCGAAAGTGACTTAATGGCCGAACAAGGGTCAAGGTTTTTTGTGATTATGCAATACAGGTTTGTACAATGAAATGCAGCTGTAGCCCCCTCCACACTGGACTCTGATTTTCAAATATCCAAATCATAATAAAACAGCAAGAAAGGCAACAAAAACAGTATATATAAATAAATAAATGAAAAGGAAAACAAAATCATGTTTAAAAAGAAGCTATACAGTCACATGGAAAATATGTAAAATACAGTACAAGCGATACTGTACTGGATTACAATACATTGGAAGAGGGTTTCTATCGTTTAGCCACTTGGTGTAATTCTCTGGCTCTCACCCAAAGACAAGGGAAAGGAAGTAGCTAAATTAGTTTGCACTGTTTCATTCACTTTCTGTGGTGCAAAACAGCTTTCAGTCTGTCTCTCTGATTGTATGCCTTCTCAGGAGGTACATCCATTACTGACAAATTCTCTTAAGTAGCCAAATGATTTTACTTCCAGGTGGTAAGTAGTGTTGAAAATGCATTGATAGACCTTTTTCATGTTGAATAAGAAAAAAATACACACAAAAAAAGGTCATTTCTTGGGAGGGGAGGAGGGTGTTAATGGCCTGATGCCTAAGTGGCTCGTGCAAGTCTAATAACCTGCTAAAAGAAACTATTGCTCTAGAATCTTCCGCTAAATGGTGGTGAGAGCAATACTTTTGAAGTGAGACTGAATGGCATATTAATAAGACAAGCACGCAAATGAACACAAAATTGTCAATTACCAAGGGATAAAGTGAATATGTATGAAAGAGGGAAGTCTAGTCTCAAACTCTTTCAATTTTTCATTCTCTCTCTCTCAAACACACACACACACACACACACACACACACACACACACACACACACACACACACACACAATGCTGAAATGAAACGCATGTTGGAATATTAAAGCCAATGCACCGTGAAACAATCAGTACGTGTTGCAGTCTTGTTAAACCACAGTTCATTCTCTCTATAGCAGCTCAATCATGGAAACATCCCCAGCCTTATTGGGTTTGGTTGCAGAATTTGTCAAATGATTCCCGTGCAATTTCTTCGCACAAGTTGCTGAAGTTTTTAATGCACAGGTCACATAAGTTCATAGACCATACTGCAGATCGCATCTGGTAAATATTTTGTTTTAGTGACGGCTATCCAGGCTACTTTTTCCTTTCTTTTTCTGATTAAATATTTGGTCTGTGAGAAAATAATTAAAAAATCCCATCACTAGCCGGGCATTCTTAGTTTTTCTCTTTAATTTTCATTTCGATTATTTTCTTTCAGAAGTACATTTCCCAAAACCCAAGATGACATACTGAAATTGCTCGTTTTGCCCAAACACAAAGATATTGAGTTCACTAAAGAGGACTAAGAAAACCAGAAAATAGTCACATTCAAGAAGCAAAAGTCAAAGAAGTTTTGCTTAAGAAATGACTTAAACATTTAATTAATCTTTAAACTTGTACCCATTACACATTAACTCAAACACTTGATCTAACATTTTGAAATCTTGTTATATCTTAACGTTGTAGTTGTATTGTTGTTGCTGTTATTATTGTTGCGATGACTTGATGTTGTGTTGTTATGCTACTGTTATTGCTTAAGCCGTTGTGTCATGAATATATTATATTTTGTAATTGTGTTTTTTACATAATAGTGTCTTTTAGCAGAGAAATTGTTCTCTGTTTCCTCCCCAGGGACTACAGATAAAATTAGCTTATGGCTAACTCCGGTGCAGCTAAGTAGCTGTGCTTGTCCCTTTTAAATAAATAAAATACATAAATAAATAAACTGTTTAAGATTCATTTTATGCAAATCAACAAATCACATAATAGACTTACCTTTTCAGAACGATAACTGCTCTGATAATATTGCTGTCATGGAGAAATAACAATAGAGAGACCTTTGTAAAGTTCACAAAGATTTCTATCATTTGTCCGACCACCATTTGATCAAACAGAAATA
This sequence comes from Cephalopholis sonnerati, assembly GCA_019142605.1. NCBI lineage: Eukaryota > Metazoa > Chordata > Actinopteri > Perciformes > Serranidae > Cephalopholis > Cephalopholis sonnerati. The sequence goes on from JAGQAX010000003.1 coordinate 16,395,164, forward strand.
CATCTTGCACATCTGTTTTAAGATATACTGCTAGTTTATGTTAAAGTACTGTGATCATGACAGTATTCGATACAGACCCCCATATCCTTCTTAAATAGCAAGCAAAGCGATTGCCAGTGTTGGAACCCACTGACTATTGTCTGTCGAAGATAAAGCCTCTGGGGGCAACAGCCAATATTTCAGGAAATCCCTGTAGCCAGCCATCTCTTTAGACAGATATTTGCATATGAATGTTGATACGTTTTTTATAAAAGCTGATATGAAGCTAAGTTGTCATCAGACAATAACCAATGAGTTCCAAGATTTTAACTCGGCTGGTGCGCTACGCCTCTCCACACGGACTGTTTGTCTGCCTCAAACATGATTGGTCAACACTACTCAGAGTGCAAACGGAAACTAGAACACTTATAATACCATAGTTGTCTCCCATTGCCTGTAGATTCTGCATACATATGCAGACATCTGTGTATAGAGATTAAGGAATCCCTAACTTTCTCATCTTTATTTTACCCAGTGTTATCTCAGATTAGCCACAGTGACCAGTAAACTTCGAAGTCGTCGTCAAACTTTGTGCTGCAGGGACATTTTTTAAAAAGTGACCCTCCCATAGGCTTTTGCTCTCTCTGTAGCGAGCAGAGCAAACAGCTGCACTTTGCATTTAAGCAGAAGAATAAAGCTCTTATCTGATCACAGCCTGGAAGAGTGTTGTAAGAGGGAGAGAGCAGAGGGACGGAGAGGGAGACAGAGAAGCCTGTTAAAGTCGGTTGCTGCTGCTGCACAGCTGCATCGTGCCTCTGTAAAGTGGCGGGGCAGGTAAAATGACACACTACTGGTGGGGATGGATACTTCAATATAAAGTTAGCAATTGTGAAATCTGAAAAACACATGTGCCTGTGTGAAAAATATCCCATGGGGAATGATGTTTCACATGCAATATATCCCTATGCATTTTCATTCATGAGTGAAATGACATCAGTGTGGTGCTTATAGCTACCTTTGTTTTTGATGAATAGTTGTGACAATAAAGTCGTAAGTGAGAGGGATTCTGTACATTTGCATTTGTGTAAGCAGCAGATATATAAAGCCAAGTATAATGAGAAACAGTATGGAGGGGGAGAAAAACTGTTTATGGTGTTTTAAAATGCAGGGGGAAGGCAGGGGGAGGATTGGAGGCAGAGGGGGAGGGAGAAAGAAGGAGGGGGCAGATGGGTGATGTCATATCCAGCTGGCACAGGACTGGGTGCCCGTATCTGATGTCAGCCGCTCCCTTATAAAAAATAACGAGTCCTCGGAAAAATGATTAATTGCCCGACAGCACAAAGTTTATAGAAAAGAAAGAGAGAGATGGTGGTGGGGAGGTGGAGGTGGTGGGGGTCCCTGAGTTACAGAGGAGCAGAAAATAGCAAAAGAGCACGAGTGAGAGAGAGGTTGAGAGAGCGCAACATCAAAAGAGAAACAGAGAAAGAGAGGGAGAGATGTTGGGGTAGAGGGGGGGGTGGAGGGAAAGCAGTAACAGAGAGACAGTGAGAGGGATGAAGAGGGGAAGTGAGAGGGAGAGAGAGAGAGAGCGGAGAAAGAAAAGCAGCAAAGAAGAGATTCAGACAAACAGAGAGGGAGGAGCGGAGAGAAGGAGTGAGGCATTCATTAATATGATGTTCGTTATCTCTGACCGACTCCCTCAACAAATGTTCCTCTGTGTTCTCTAGTGTGCTATTCAATAGGCCTATAGTTGTGCGTGTGTGTGAGTGTGTGTGTGTGTGTTTCATAAAGTGTATGAGCTCTGTACAGCACAAGTGTGTGAATGCATGCGTGACCACTCTCATAGGCAAATCCATTAAGTTGAACACACGCTTATTGCACTTGGAGTCTATAGGACGTCGCACTAATGTGAAGTGGAAAGGACTTGAAATTGTCCTTAATATAAAGGCTTTGAAGTTGCAGCAGAAATCTTGTAGCCACGATGATGCCATCTCAGAGGAGTCATATAAATCAACAACACAATGCTGAAACTGAAGGAATACTGTACATTTGGCTCCAGATTCTGATTCTGTCCAATTCACAAACATACATCTGTAACTGCACACATTATATTATTGGTTTATATTTATTACTTAAGTTACTGTGTTACTTATCAATGGGTACATTTTTATATCTAAGTAGTAATAGATTCAGCATTATTGAGTTACTGGTAAATTATTATTTCATTGTCATTGATATCACTTTGTATATTGTTTCATTTGTATTTTCATGTGCAATGTTTAAGTGGAGTCATTGTGTTCCCTTGGTTACGAGCTAATTGGTTCCTACCCGCCCTTGTTTTAAAAAGACAGGTATGACTGATACAAGAGAGAGTGAGTGCTTCGTGCCTTAGTGAAGACAAGTTGCTGTACCCCTAAGTCTGGAATGTGTTAGTACTGTCTTGCCGTGTTGGTAAAAATGAAACGAAGAGGAAGAAATGAATGTCGTAGGCCGCTAAATAATGATGGCACCTCACCATCGTGGAAGTTTAAGAAGTAGTCTTGTGCCATCGTTACAGGCCACATTAAGTCTTTGCCTATTGCTCTTCCTATATTCTTTTATCGTCCTTATTACCCACAGCCTGAAAGAACTGGGGGACACCAACAATCAAGGAAAGAGGTTACACATCCATAAGTTCTGCTGCATCCTGCTGTCCATTTACTTCACATTAAGCCTAGACATCTAAGAAACATATATATTTAGTGTGTTCTTTTAATTTTATACTACACTCTGGTATATCAGCCCAGACACCAGAATAAAGTGTTGGCATTACACATTTCTGCAAACCATTTGCACATTTTGTTCATATGATATAGTTCAGATTACGTGTATATGGGCTGAGTTTCTCACTGGAAGAGGAGGGTAAGGTGGATTATGTGACGCTTACACAAGACGGCTGCTAAGCAGCAGACAGCAGCAGACCACTGTATCAGACCAACAAAAGTGCATAACAACAGGTCAAGACATTTCCAGCTGTGTTTGTACTTTAAGCCAAAACATGATGTTTTCCTAACCCTTACCAAGTGTTTATGTGCCTAAATCCTAACCACACATTAACAACAGCCTTGTCACAAATGTAAAGTTTCAATATATCTGCTACATATCTGTGTTTTGTAGAACCATACAATGCCAACATTTATTCTAATGATTGAATTGGCTATACACTGTTTTTGGAACTAAAAGATAACTGCAGCTAAACACACAGCGTCTGAGCTTTGCAGACTTACAGAGTATTGATCAGTTATAAAATGGATAATAAGTTTTGTGGTTTACATCCTCAGCAGAATGTGATTGGCTGAAGTGATAATCATATCCCTTCTTGTTACAGCGTGGCAAGGTGTTTTCCGCTTGGCTACAGCCGAGGAGGTCCGAGTCTATGGGCAGACATTATTCAGCATATCCTACCTGTCTTGTCTCGCCTGCAGTCATCACATCTAATACGACAAGTTGGGAGGACAGTAGTAAAAGTTTATTTGAGTAAATTGCAACTGATGACGATAGCAGAGGTCTGCAGATTGTACACTGCGGTTGGTAATTAAAAAACAAAAATTAAATCTCATACTTGTCTTAAAAATACCGCTATAATCAGTTATTCAAGGACAATGAAAATATGCCCTCCATGGACTAACTAATAACTTATTCTTTGTTTTGTTTTTCTTACACAATATTCAGAATAGTGTGACATTTTATCACAAAATGCAGGGCGTGTACCTGCACCATAGACCTCGAAGAGAACAATCTGCCATAAACTGAGGTAGCAGATTGTTGTTCAGAACTTTGTCTCTATCAGAGACTGAGATTGAAGGGCTTAGGGTTAGACCTTCACTACCTCTTCTTCTCCCTTTGTCAGCTTACCGTGTTTCTTTTCCTCCTCTGCTCTCCTCTCCTGTTTTTGTTACCACATTTCCTTTTCTCCTTTCCTCTCCTTTGCCCTCTTTTCTTGTCTCCTCTCCCTTTTTTTTCATCATGGTCTCCTCCCCTCTCTTTGTCTTATCTCCTCTCCACTGCTTTCGTCTCCTCAATTTGTCTCCTCTTCTCCTTCTGTCAACACACCTCCTCTCATCCTCTCTGACCCACTCTTCTCCTCTCCTTCTCCCCACTGCTCTTCTCTCCTTCATTTGTGACCTCTCCTTTCTTCTTTTCTCCTCTCCACTACTACCTACTACCTTAATTTGTCTTCTCTCCTCCTCTTTCTGTCAACACACCTCCTCTCATCCTCTCCAACCCACACTTCTCTTCTTCTTCTTCTCCCCACTGCTCCTCTCTCCTTCATTTGTGACCTCTCCTCTCCTCTCCACTGCTATCTTCTCCTTAATTTGTCTCCTCTCTTCCTTCTGTCAACACACCTCCTCTCATCCTCTTCCCTTCTCCTTCTCCCCACTGCTCCTCTCTTCTTCATGTGTGACCTCTCCTCTCCTCTGCTATCTTCATCCTCCTCTCCTTCTACCCACTGCACTTCTGTCCTTCATTCACAACCTCTCCTCTCATTTCCTCTCCTCTCCACTGTTCTGCTCTTCTCCTTATTCAGAGGGTGTGTGACAGATAAAGCCCTGGTGGTCGGCAGGCGGCGACACCTTATTATGCAGGGGAATGATGAAGACAATTTGCACAATAAAAAAGAAAAATAGAAAGAAACAAAGGAAATGAAAGAGAAAAGAAGGAAAGTTTTTGTCAGCCTTCTTAAGTCAATATGATCTGTTTATCTTTTTTCTTTACCCACAGTCACAATGTGATTATTTTTCTGTAATAGTCAGAGGCACACTGTATCAGTTCAGTGCCCCTCTGTTTGTGTGCACACACAGAGAAACACACACTACACACTACACACACTGAGGCAGCAACCAGCCAGACTTTCTGCAACAGCCCTCCAACAGCCTCTGCATTTAAATCTCTTTCTTGTCTTCAGTGGCAAAGCAGCATTTTCGATTCATCTACTTGATTAGAAGGAGCCTTTACCTCTCCCCTCCCTCCCTCTCCCTCTTTCTCTGTCACACACACAAACACACACGCACACGCACACACACACCGGTGCGTCAGTCATTGGAATAATATACAGCATAAACCTTCCTTCCCTCTCTCCTCTCGTCTCAACTCTCGCAGCTCTCCTCATCTCCTCTCTTCAGCATTTCTCCCACCACGTCTCTCTCTCTCTCCATCTCTCCCTCCCTCTTTCTCTCTCTGACCCCCTCTCTCTCTCTCTCTTTTCCTTTTCTTTCGGGGAGAGCTGATATCTCTGGCGGTTTGCCGCATGGAAGTCGCCCAGGCAAGGCAGAATATCATCTGTCTGATCCGGACTCCTTCTCTCCAGTTGCCGACCACTGCGCGAGCAGACACAACATCACACTCACATTTACTGGGATTCAACGGGATATAACGGCATTTATCCGCTGACCGACTGACAGGAGAGTCTAAAGCCCGGCTTCATTCCTGCAGTGTGGGGGAATATTTCTTACTCAGATGTAGCAACAACAACTAAAAAAGACGTATACCGGATCGTCAAGTGTGCAAAAGCCGCAGCTTGAAACATTACGCACAGCTAATCTTATTCTATTTCTGTATATTGTTTCTATTCTCTCCATCCCCTGCACGGACAAACCGGGGACCGGAGGTGGGGGGGACTTCCACGGTATGGAGTCCTGATTTTACCAAGCGACCCACCGGGAGGAATGAAACTGAGAAAATCCGTCGCCGTGGTGGAATATTAATAACCTAATCCTAACAATAATTCAAGGGATGTTGCGGCAGAGTTTGGGACTCTAGAGAGCATTCCAACTTTTTTGGTCGTTTTTAATCTCTTTCCCTCTCATCTTCCTCGCCTGTGGGACTTCTATTTTCGTGACTGATTTGCAGCACTTCACTTCTCTATCATGGACCGGTCGACGTCTTTGGATATAGAGGCGCTCAAGGTAAGACGCTCGCAGCCGGTGCAGCGCGCACTTGTTCCAGGAGGGGAGAGTTGCGATCTTCCGCTGGGTGGGTGGATGACTGGGTGGCCTGCTGGGTGACTGGGTATGATGATGGGTGGCTGGTCGGATGACTGTTATCACTGGGTGGCAGGTTGGATTAATCCGCAGCAGAGTGGCTGGTGATGGAGGGGAAAACTGCTATTCTTGGTGACTGGTTGGTAGGCTGGGTGACCGGCTGGCTGGTTGGGTGACCCAATGGCTTTAAGATGCTGGGAGGGCAGCCGGATGTTGGATGTCTCGAGGTGCAATAAACAGATGGGGTTTACCACTGTCGGGGTACCCAGCTCTGGATTGTTGCAACACGATCCAAGAGCATCTCTCCCGCTCTGTGTCTCCATCACACACACATGCACAAATCCACACTCTTTTTTATATATCGGTTAGGGAATAAAGAGAGAAGGAGAGAGAAGGGGGAGTGTGTATGTCAGTATTCGGAGCGTGGGGTGAATTTCAATATGCTTTGCTTGCACGGAGAGTTGTTGCAGAGAGCTGTTGTGGGCGTCGGTGGGACGCTCGATACACGGGACGGATTTTCCCGACGGGGCGGCATCTTCGTGCAGAGGGTCTGGGTAAAAATTTAAGAGAGGAGCACAGAGTGAAGGAGGAGATGTGACGCCACCTTTCTGAGTTCATTTCCCCTTCATTTTTATTTAGCAGCTCAGTGTAATGTGTGTCACCTGCCTTAAAGTGAAGTCTGTTTTCTAACTGTCAACACAAAAATAAATATTCGACCTGTGTGCGCTTGTGCCCGTCGGCTTGTGTATAGGCTACGTGCCTGTGTGCGTATTCCTGAGTGTGTGTGTGTGTGTGTGTGTGTGTGTGTGTGTGTGTGTGTGTGTGTGTGTGTGTGTGTGGACGCTGGGGGGTCTTGGTCGCTGTTAATACAGATCTTCTCTCTCTCTCTCCGGGATGAAGTTTTGCCCCCATCTCCTAACACCACCATGTGGATGTCATATCAACGTGGAGAGGTAATTTGCGCAACTTCCATTTTACCAATGATCTGTAGTCCAAATGATCAGGTAAAGATATAGCCCATGCACAGGTGTGTATGTATGTGCATGGACTGGGTTATCGTGCACAAACATCGTAAAATCCATTTGGAAGTGGGTGCACCAGGGGAGCATTTAGCACCTGTTCCCTCTGTACCAATAGTTTTGAAATTTATGCAAATCGCTCATTCCTTCAACATTTATTCAATGCAATTTTCTTTTAGACTTAAAATATACCGGATGTTTGAAGGGTTTGGTGTTCATGTGCTGCTGTATTTGTGTGCGAGCACACGTCACTGGAAGCCATTCATGTTAACATTTGAGCACAGTAATGAGAATGATTGAAACTGCAGGTCCCTACAGGAATAGAAGCTCATTGTTAAGACTCAAGAGCACACATTGTGGAAGCATTTCAGCGATACAATTATCAATAATAAGCCAACAAGTTCAAGCAGGTCACTATTAGTACTGACATGAAATGCCACATGTGTACTGTAAGAATGTCACACTTTCAACAGGGAACAGGAAATGCAGGAGTAAATGTCCATTTCCTATGTGTTGCTGCTGTTACTGATAACCAGTGATTGAATAAATCAGCAAATCAATGAGATTCCCCAGGGTGTTTGACATTTCAAGTAGCATTTTATGTGATCATCTCTGAGAAGTAAACGTCCGTACTGCCATCATGCAGAGCTCCAAATTGACTTTGACTCTGTTGGCTGGTTGCAGATTTCAGAGACGAAATTGACATTCTGATTTAAAAAAATTACCTTTGCTGTAAGCCAATGAGCTTGACCTGTAGAACTGTGAGAGTATTGATGTTTCTATTGCAGGTATGGTCTTTTCTGATGTCATGTTTGGTACAACCAGGCAACTGTCATTATGATTACAGCATACTGTAGAGAGTAACACACAGAGTTAACATCTTGTATTTAGTCCAACATAACTTATGTTACCAGGCTCTGTTGGACTTCTCTTTCAAACAAAGCTGTGTTATCCACACACTTGTCATCTTCAAAGCCACTCATTCTTGTGTCATGTTCGAGTGGACTACACAAGGTAGCATTAAGAACACCAAGTTTTGCTGCTGCATCTTGTCGGCTGCTTTCTGGCAGGTTGTCAGGAGCTTTAAGGAGACTACGTTTAGAGAAAATCTCTTTTTGTGTTTGGTCATGAATTCAGTGTGTACGCAGCAGCAGCCTCGGGTTGGCAGCTGGAAGCAGACGGGTTACCGCGAGGCAAAAGAGCCTATCATGGGAGTAAAGTGGAAAATAAATACATGAATAAATAAATAGAGTTACCTCTGTTTTAAACAGTTATCATGTATGAAAAGACACAGAAATGAACGCTGTAAGCGGACTACTTGGTGACTATAAGAAATGTTTTTAAAACCGCATATATATAGGAAGCAGCAACTACAAGCAGTTTCCAACACAACACATACACACACACACACACAAATTATGTGTTGGTGTTGCCTGGGTACAGACCTTCAACCACGTTGACTGATTCATCTGGCATCGTGACATGAAACAGCAATGACTGCTTGGGAGGGGGGGACTACAGCAGGGCAGCACCAAAGGCGGGACTAATGTTATTGTCAAGCTTTTGTCAAGCGGTGCACCAGCCAAGGTAGATGCTGCTATTGAGGCTGTTCTAAATCGACATGTCTTCTATCTGTCTATGTATCTGTTCTATCTTTTGCCAAGCATCATATTTTCATTTTACTTTGCTCCTCTGCACTCTTAAAAAAAACTGGTGTGTTGGCATGGCTATGCATCAGTGTGGACATAAAATGATGTTATGGTGAATAAATGGGTCTCTAACAACTGGTTAGAGATAATCTAAACCTCCTCCCACATGAGAATCAGCTACAGTGGACACATTGTCAGACTGAAGATGGAAACAGTGTAGCAAGTTGACAAATCTGTCTGATATCAGGCAAGTGTAGCTCCACATTTGGAGAAATATTGCCATTGCCACTTCTTTTTAATAAGTGAGTAGTCAATATGATTGTGCCAAATCTCCCTCTGTGGGCCCCAAGAACCACCTTTTACCCCCCCCAAATGTCAGCACTGGGTGGGCACCAATCTAGTCTCAACCCTGGCAGTATTAGTCCATCGCTCTGCCCGTTGAGTTTAAAGAATTTCCATCCACTTCCACCAGTCCATCTATCCATCCATCTGCTGGTTGTTTTTTGCAGAGCTGGTGTCATATCCTTGGCAGTGCAGACAATCCCTGAGTCCTAGTTCATTGGTAGTTGGCACTCAAATGTACACACACACACACACACACACACACACACACACACACACACACACTGTCTCCTGCTGCAGTGCTCTCCATTTGAAGGTCGCAAGTGTGTGTGTTTGCCATGTTTATCTATACTTGTGAGCATCAATCCTTCACAACCAGCCATACTTTTAAATATTAATGTAAGTCAATACAATTTCCTTTCAAAAATAGCAAAACTGCCCATGTGTGTGTGTGTGAGAGAGAGAGAGAGACAGAGAGAGAGCGAGTGTGTACAGGTTTAGTTTTGCTGGCCAACTGGCCTCTCAAACTTTGAAAGTAAACTGGAGACAAACAGACACACTCACTGCAATCCAATCTAATGGAAAGCCTTTTTTTTTTCAGTCAGTCAAGTGTGTGCGTCTGAGTGTGTGTGGGTGTGTGTGCCTCCAAGAGCAATCACAGGAAATGAACAGCAAACAAGGACAACATTGGGACATTGGGAAGTCACTGCATTATATCAAATATACAAGTGGTATGTGTGTGTTTGTGTGTGTGTGTGTGTGTGTGTGTGTGTGTGTGTGTGTGTGTGTGTGTGTGTGTGTGTGTGTGTGTGTTTGTGTGTGTCTGGATTTGACCAAAGACCTATCTGCTTGTAAATCAGTGCAGGTTTCAATATCAATGGAGCAGTTTAAGTGCTATTGATCTTTAGTAATAGCTGCACCATAAATTATATGCAGTATAATAAAGGCAGTCAGATTGAATTTGACCCTCTAGATCAGAGGCTCTCAACTTGTAACAGGGACAGGTACTGGGAAAGCCAAGAGTAGTTTAATTTGGGGAGTGCTAGATCAAAAGTGTAATTTAACCCTGATGTAACCAGGCAAGAACAAACAAAAGGAATCCATACCCCGTCGTGTGATAGCAGGACACAATGTTTTGTTGACTGGTCACTGTGATGGGCAAAATGTCACAACATACACAGCTCTTCGCCAAAGAAAAATTAAAGACCCAACATTAGAATAAGACCTCTAAATGATGGTTGGCTACCTGACAACGTGGCTGCCAGTCCAGACATATTTTTCAGAGCCTTTCATTCTTCACAAGCCAACTAGATTTTCAAAATAGAGCAGAACCTCCGATTGATGGTTAGTTACCTGCCAAAGTGGCTGGCAAAGTAAACCAACTTATGGTACAAGCCTCGGCCAGAATGAACCAGCATTTGCATGGTGGCTGCTTTCCCACCCTGGTTGCACTCTTTCACACAACCCCATTTGGTAACCACCCAGTGCAGCCACAGTTTTGCATTTCTGGCCACTGAGCAGCTCAATTGGAGCAATTGGGGGTTCAGTGCCTCTTCCAAGGGCACTTCAACAGTAGCTGCTGAGGGATGGGAGAACATTACTCATTCATTTAAGCCAGCCAGCCCCAAGCCTGCCTCTCTAACCTTCAGGCAAGCACAATTCCTCATCTGTGTATTAGCAGGCACCCGTTCAGTTTAACCATCCAACACACACGCACAGGCATAAACCACGCGTGAACTGATGACTTAGCGTGCTGCAGTATTAAATATATTATATTTTGATGACAGTTATGTTTGTTAAAGCTTCCAATGTGGCAGCTGCACAAATTGAAAAGCGGGCGCCTCACTCAGAGCCAAACAGACTTCATTCCTGTTATGGTGGAGCTGTCCCAAACATCTGCATGTGAAAACCATAGCAGATAGGCTATGATGTATTGAGTTTACTGAGGGTGATATCTCATTAATAACAAAGCCTTCAGAGTGCCAAATGATCCTACAGCTGTGTATTTATAAACAGTCACATGAGAGTTTAACTGTTTGGCAGTTTCTCAACAGTTTGGATTGGGACCCCATATGGGATCACCTAATATGCAAATAAACAGTAGAAAACTTTAAGGACTGATATATTGATATACTGATGTATGTCTGTGTTATTTGTTGTATGAACAGACTGGAAATAATTGGCATTCATAATTCATTTCGAGGTCCCTCAACACTTGCTAAAAGTATAGTCAAGAATGCCATACCCCAAATAATGGCATATTTAAAATTAAATATACACTGAGGTGGTGTTAATTAATTAGTCGACAGATTTAATAAGCCACTTAAGACCAGCTTCATGCCTTATGCCATTTATTTGCATGTACTGATATAACATCACTCGAGAGGCATCTAATTAGCAGTGTTATAAAGGCCACTGACCCGTGTTTAAAGGTGCAGGAGAGACTATGTTGATTGCTGAGTCTCTTTTTCAGGTCATCAAATACAGATGCTTTGGGTTGGCGGTTTGGTCAGCCTACCAACCCAACCCACTAACATGTTGAGAGACAGTTGTTTGAACATCCAACTGGAGCCTATCCCAGCTGACATTGGGTGAGAAGCGGGGTACACCCTGGATAGGTCGCCAGACTATCACAGGGCTGACACACATTGAGACAGACAACCATTCACCACATTCACAACTATGGCAAGAGTAGTTAGCTAATGGTTGCAATAAAAAGTTGATTTAGTCTCTTATCACTGTGACAGTTTTATTCCCTTTGTCATCCAGGATGAAACAAACATCTCAATCAGACTGATTAACATTCTTCCCATCTTTACAACAGCTTTCAGACTGATATTCTCTCTCTTCATTGCTATTTATCATTCAAATTGAAAATCTTTGGGTTCGCCAAAGTAAAACTAAGAAAAAAAAGAGACTAAACACATTCCCTTGCAAGCAGCACTTGTTACTGTCACTAGTGCATTTATCATAGGCACTACTGGCAGGCATCTGAAACTTCGGAAGCCGGTCCTTCGATTTGTCACGCAGAAGTGCATCCTCGTCCAGATGTCTAGACTGAGCAAATGTAACATTCTAGGGTTTTACTATGCTGAAGAGGCAGTGCAAGGAAGCGCTGAGAATGTTTGATCTTGTTTTGATCACGCCCCCTTGAGAGCTGCAAAACAGCCCGAACTTGATTTTGAACAAGTTAAGAACGTTGAAGTGGACAGACAAAATGTCCTTACTGTAAAGGCAAGGTTGCATAGGAAGCCGTCCTTTCCTCTAGGCTTTCTCATACTTTTCCTTACTTTCTCAACCACATACACGCACCTACACACACGCACACACACACACACACACACACACACACACACATATGCAGCCTAGAGCATGAGCATACAGTACTCAAGGTAAGTTGCCAAGTCCAGTAGTCAGTCACCTTCTTCATCCACATCAGTCCATTTTACAGGTAAATAGCTGTTCCTTGCGGAAAGGCCACCTCCATTACACAGTGGTGTGTGTGTGTGTGTGTGTGTGTGTGTGTGCGTGCGTGCGTGTGTGCTTGTATTTAATGAGAAAAACAAAGTAAAAGATTCTTACTTTAGAGCACTTCCTTTATTTATGTGTCTTTTGTGTGTGTGTGTGTGTGTGTGTGTGTGTGTGTGTGTGTGTGTGTGCTGCTCAAGTAGCATTGTTAAAAGGTCTAATAGCTAGCGGGCTAGTGTTGGCCTTCTAAAGGTTAACTTACAGTATTTAAACTGTGTGTGTGTGTGTGTGTGTGTGTGTGTGTGTGTGTGTGTGTGTGTGTGCATAAATATGTGTGTGATAGCAATTTTGTTATGTTTGCTGAGCAGCAGAGTGAAGTAATTCACACTGTGGGACCCCTCACCTCAGCACTGCCTGCAAGTGTGTGTTTTCTTTCTGTGTGTGAGCTCCACACCACTCCAAATAATGAAGTGGCTGTAGGTTAACTTAACCACAACATTTTGGGAAGTAATATTATATGCTCTCTTTGTGGGAGTCAGTTTGAGATCAGTTTCCTCCCTGTGTGTTTTCTGCAGACGTTTCTCTGTGATAAGTTTTAGCTTAGCTTACCCCAAATGGTGGAAACAGAGGGAAAGAGCTAGCCTAGCATTTGGCAAATCAGAATCATTCTAAACTGAAAAGCACATGCCTGCTATCTGCAATCAGCATACAACCACACCCCCATTTCTCTATACAGGAAAATATGTCTGCCCAGAAATGTATCATGGAGAAAGCAGTGATGATGTCTCTACGTATATCTAAAGGCCCTGGCACACCAGCGTTTGACTGTCAGTGATCAACTGTGAATGTGAAAGCAGTCAGAAACAGCGGATAAGCTGTTCATAACTCTAAGCAAACATGTTCAAACATGTCAGTCTCTGACATGCTCTCTCCTGAAGGCACAGACTGCAACATCTTCCAGCAACATTAGATATGTGATAAATGCGTGGCGGTAAATCACAATCTTTGATATACCTATGTATGCTTATTAATAGGCTACCAATTAACCAGCTGGCTACAAAAGAACATATACACAATTTCTATTCAAAAAACTGGGACACTTTGTTTTCATAGTTGGATTTAATGGATGAGGATGAAAGGGCATCACATTCATAGTTAGCTAATACATTTGAAACACTCATTAAAGCCTTTTTAAATTATTACAGTTTTATGGTGATTCTTAGATGTATTTTGGGCTAGCTTGCTGACTAGAAAGATACATCATGTGAAAACCAAATTTTGGGCTTGTTTGAAAATGTACCTTTTTCTGTTTGTGATGCCTAACTTTTTTTCTGTTTCCAAACTGTGGTAAACTAAGCCCAAACATGGCCTGGACCTTTTGTACACTCCGTGTACTGAAAGCACAAAGTCAATCTTTTCATCCAACTCTTGGCACAGCAACAAACTGTTGTATCGCCCAAGATGTTCCAAAAAGCTGTTTACGGCTTGTGACAGGCACACATGCACACACGTACACAAACACAACGAACCCACATCTTTTTCCAGCCCATTGTCATTCCCAGGGCACCACACACTGATACTTTGGCATGTGATATCAATATCAAAGGCACCCTTTAGCGTCTTCATGAGATGCATTGGGCTTTCAAATAACTCCATGTAAAGCCATATGTGAAAATACTTGACACTGGGGGCAAATGACACGGTTTAAAGAGGACGTCTATGTAGGGCATAAGCGAGAGGAGCTGGATGGGTCAAACAAAACTCCACTTTCACCCTGGTTACCACAGTTTGTGTCCTATGTAAAACCAAAAGTTAATGTTGTTTTAGCTTAATATTCATGTACAGTCGTCGCACACTGACATCATTTGCATGCCTTATTTACTTTACGTCACTTTATGTTACGTAACTTAAAGCATGATCTTTTTCTAAACCTAATCAATCGTTACAATATGTTTTGGCTGCACATAGATGCGCTAAAGAGTGCCCTAAGAGTCACTATTAAATGCAAAAGGGCATGACAAAGTGTCGGTATTTGACGACCTGGGAGTAAGAACCGATTGCTTTTTTAGATTTTTGACAAACGCACATGGAATTGTAAAAATCAGAATGACAATTAAATGTATATCAATCCTTTGTTGGACTGATGCATTAATTTCCTTTAACATGTCAGTTAATGCATTACAACAAATGAGTGCCAGCTGACAATAAGCACATTCAATTATTTCCTTTTGTTTTTAGGACTACATCCACGGAATTAATTTCTTGAAACTTGCCTTAGGCGGCATACAATATTAAATGTGAGTTTTGAATGTGTGTGTTGGGGAGTGCACTGAATATTTTATTTTTGGTGTCCGTATTTTATAGTGTTTTTCCCACAACTGATTATGGTTGTGTTTAATTACTTTAGCTACTGTTAATTCTATAAAGGCCTGTGGATGGTGGTGGTTTAAGAGAAGGACACCTAGCTGTCATTTGCCAAGGGTAACTAAAACCCTGAAATACATTTTCATCCTGATGAGGCTGGTGATTGGCATTTTGAAGCTTATCAGCCCAGGTCCTTGAAGAACTAGATGGGCAATCATGTTGTTTTGAGGGGCTGGATAGCCTACTGTTTGTGTAGCATAGCACCCACAGAACAGATGTCTAATGTGGCATCAGCTGGTTACGTCTTTAAGACACCATAACAGCATGTATCATCCCATACCAATGCCTTTACAGCTCTTCAAATTCTGACAGTCAAAATTTATTTGGTAAAATTTGATGATAACTGGCAGAGAATGCAGATTCCCAGCTTACTTGGTCAAATGGATTATGGACCAGATGGGTGCTTTGAAAATCCTATGGATGCAGGCAGGTGGTGCATAAAGCAGCAGGTGTACGGGGGGGTGTGATGTTGAGAAAACAGGCCCGTGCAGACCACTAACCTACATGCCATCTATTACCATTATTAGTATAACGTCCAAAAGACTTTGGGGGTCAAAGAGAAGGTTAATGAGCTGCGGGCTGAATAGGGCAAATTTAATTATTTTCAAGAAATACTGGCACTGCCAGGCCAGTGTTTTACAGAAACCAGCGAGTGCTGCCAGTTAGACTGTGTGCTCCGCAAGTAAATGGTGTTGGAAGCTAAACACACTTTGCATGAAATTACACGGTGGACACTGGCTACATTCAAGTAGAATTTACTCAAGCTTCTGAGATGTTTTGGGGATGCAAGCAGCATCCTCTGAGTCACAATTACTGATATAGAGACCTTTATTATTAAATTATGGACAGGGTAGGGGGGGGGGTGTGGGGGGGGGGGGGACTGTAGAGGTGTTTTGTGAGAGGAGAGAAAACATGATGGTGTTGAACTTGGCCCTGGGGAAGCTTCAGGGTCCACATCACTGCACAGTGGTATAGTTACACACACACACACACACACACACAGCCCTGCAGACCATCACTTAATGCTAATAATACCTTGTGGGGAAAATTGCATGTGGATGCATTAACATATAACCCTCTGCGTTCACACAAAGATGCAGAGACGAACACAAACACATGTTTGCCTCAGGCATATTTACTTTGCACCTTGGCCCCAGATCGCCAGTCCAGTCTTAACAGTGACTGATGCTTCACCTCACTACCTGCCACTCAACCTTTCCTCTGTAAGCCTCAGGGTGTGTGTGACCAGTGTGCATGTGTTTCTATGTATGTGTGCCTTTTATTTCCCATGTTAGCTAACCTTGATTTGAGGTACTACTTTGTCCGTTCTTACGTGTGCATGAGAGCGAGCAACTGTGTGTGCTCCCAGAGCTACTGTATGAGCGTCTCCATGTATATACAGTAATTCAAATCATATAGCACTATACTCTCTCTGCAGCAAATTAGAGCCTATATAAAGCATCCAGTGTTACAGACTCTGCTCCTGCTCCATTTTCACATGATGATTGTTCTACTTGTTATCTGCACAGTCCTGTTTTGACTTTCCCTGCTGTCACTCAGTATGCTAGTTTTTTCAGTTCTGACAGTGTACGTGGGTGGGCTCAGCACCAACCCTTTAAGTGGCATCTCCTTGCTCTCTGTCCCGGCAAAAGCAAAATAGCTACAACCACAACAATAATAATAAACCGGTTTACACGTTTGGAGAGGATATGAGTTTCCCTCCATGACCAGGGTGAAATGTCTGCTGAAGTGCCGACTGGAGGTGTGTGTATTATTGCTTTAATAAACCAGTTACCCAAATCTGTCATTTCAGCTTGGCATTTGGAGGAAATGTGGATTAAGTTGGCCTATGGTTACAGCTGCAGTAGGCAAGATTTTGATATGCAATTACAGCCACCCTGCTTGCCTAAATCACAACGTAGTGCTGCAACAGAGAATAGCTGAATGAATAAAAACTTGAGAGTAAAATACAAGCCGTCACTGTGCTCACAGCAGTGAGCGAGCACTCCAAACACAGAAAGGATGGCTCAGCAGCACTAGATCTGTTTCCTTATTTCTTTGGTATGCTGGGTTGGATGCAGTTTACCTAAATCATCAGCAATCCTGGGTAGTTTAAAATGGTTACACAGGCCTCGCCACCACTTGGAGTTTAAATCATCCAGTTGGAATCCAGATAGAGTATACAAACAGCATCATTCTTACACATCATTATATCATGTTACAAGGATTGCATGTGCTTAATGTGGTTTACTGCTTGTTAAAAACATTATTACAGGGATCATATAAAATGCTATCTTAGATTCATATATTTCAGGGATACTTAGTTTACAGAGATGCTACTAAATGCCTCCAACAGCATGACAACATGGGTTGGAAATGCCATTAGTTTAGCATGTGATCGGTCATGAACCAAGTGCTGGACATAACCTGACATCAGGGAATCACCAAAATGTTTACAGTTCATCCTGAAGGTTACATGAATGTCTGGACCAAGTTTCATGGCAATTTATGCAATAGTTGAGATATTCCATCCAACACCACAAATATCAACCTCATGGGAGTGCTAGATGAAAAGTCAAGGGATCACCAAAGACAGCAGGATTCGTCATTTTGGGAAATATCTCACTGGATAACTGAGAGCTTTGGACTACTGGTGGTGCCAGAGGAACACTCAGGTGATCATCAAAGTCATTACCATGTGCCTGCGTCACCAGTCAGCATTTGTTTGTGGGGCCCATGTGGGTAGTAAGTGGGCTGAAAGATGGGCCCTATATGGATTTGTCCATCGGTTCGAATCGCCCACATGGGTGGGTTTATCCAAGTGGGCCTTGGATAAGATGCCCATTTTGGGCCCATACCCACTTGGTGCCCAGGCAGCCTTGGAATAACCCATTTCTACCCACATGGGCCCCACATACAAATGATGGCTACACATATTGACTGGCCCATGTTGGGTTTCTGATAATCTAGCAAAACCGTAACCAAAAAGTTGCTTCAGAGGATACCTCAGGCCAAACCATAACTTCAAACTGAGATTTTTGTTTGTTTGTTTGTTTTAGCAGTCATCAATTTACAAAGACACACTCAGATTTATGCTTCTTGTACTGCTGGCATGGCTAGCCATTACTAACGTTAGACTTCCCTGCAGATTTTCAAATGGCTTTAACCTGACTGCTATTACATTCTGAAATTGACCATCATAAAGTTATACTGAAAAATATGTACAGCTAAATGATGCTAAAATATATTGACACTGACATTAAATACATTATGTCCAATAACAAAAATCTGCTCAGGTGGAGGGGTCTCTGTATTCTGATATCATGTAGTATTTGGCATCATGCCCAGCCCAAGCAGGCTTACAAGGCAGACTATCAGTTTCCATGTATATTAGCCTGAGACCAAATATACAAGTGATAGGAAAACATGTTTGTAGGCCTTAATACATTAATTTAACTGATCTTTTAATTTTATGTGTTTACTACTCAGTCTAGTTTGCCTAATTTGTCAAGCTTTAGAAGTTAAACTAGTCCATACTGTGCCACTCAGTCCACCTTCTCATTTTCATCATGTTTTGCCTTTTAACGAAGTTGCACGCAGGTTAAATAAAGTATGAAGCATGCACTGATGAATCCTACAAATCCGCACCCATCCGTGCCAGGGGATCACCAAAGTCAGTAGAATTCATCCCACAGGGACCATTATTGACTCTACAAACTTTCACCAACCTGGCACTGCTGCACCAAAAGCCATGCTGCTAGGATGACTAACAAACCTTTGCTTTATCTCCTAGAATTAACAAGTTGCCAAAAATAAATGAGACCATACAAACATTGTCTTTGCTAATAAATGGGTGGGATATTTTAGAAATCCAAACTTTTCTTTTTTGGTGAACTAGTTTAATGAGGAGCAATATCTGTGTGCTGATTCAAGCAGTCTGCACTGGAATGGCACATTAATGAGATTCCAATATTAGTGATCAAGGCTCGTGGCAACAGTCATCCTTGATATGTGAAATTGGTTGATTGCTTGCAGCCGATTTAACACCAGCACGATCTATTGCTCTGATTCTGGCATTGACAGTCAAATGCTTATATCAGCTGGCCTGCCACCGACATGCTGCATAAATTGTTAATATTGCAACTTCAAGCTATATTTGCTGACAGCCAGTCTATACCTTCTGCATGACATTTCAGTGAAAGATTTCAGCTGCAGGTTTTGGGTTACATCTACATGAGCCTTTCCTCCTGCCTCCCTTTAAGTCCTTTCACAGCAAGGTAATAATTTTGTTCCTGTCCATAAGACTCCATTTCATTCGCAGCCCAAATCCATGCCCCTGCCACAATCCTGTTCACCACATATGGAGTATTAGACTTTAATATGAGGTGTATCCCACCATGAAGGGACATTTACATTTGTCATTATGTGCACTGCCGCAGGCTATGTCCCCCTGTCCGGCAATGACAAGTTAATAGACTGCTTTGCCCCGGGGCTAAACAGGGACTTACATTCATTATTAATCTCAGTCATTTAACTCTGCCCAAATTGCCATGATCATTTGGAGATTATTGCAATATGACTCAATTTGTCAACAACATTATAGGTCGAAATTAAATTATGCTACAATGACAAGGTAATCATGATCCGGTAATTATTACCTGATCCTGCTATGACAGGTTAATGATCACCTGTGTTTTTGTCAGTTACACAAATCAATGCCTCTTTATTGTGGCTTTATTGCAAACAGAGACTGATTAAGCATTTTTGTTAACTGAATTATAAATGAGGGTGAATGTTTTTAGCTGCTGAGGCACATTTTCTTTTCTGTTCGTTAATGTGTACTGTCTGTAAACTTAATTATATTTAAAATAAAAGTACTGTAATGTTAAGGTTTAGGGAGCTTTTTATCAACCAAGTGAAATTATGATAATATTGCTTTCTTGTGCACTGACTCTGTACAGCATTTTACTCATTTCTAACCAAAGACCTTGAAGATCCAAAGTGCTCTTCCCAGATTTATGTTAATGACATGGGAGATGCACATAACTCAAAGCCGAAAAGCGGGTTGTTGTACCTTTTTCACGCCCCCGTTTCCTCAACCTCCAACTCACACGTGTGGCACTTTATTCCCCCGATAACATTTAGTTTGTCATTTCCCTGCAGCAAGCCAGCTATCATGTGCCCCCAGCCCGGCTATCAGTTACAGAGACTGTGGAAGTGACACCAGAATGACAGGCTAATATTCGTCTTTTCAGCCGCCATCTTGTCCTGTCTGTCACCATCCAAGCCACAGCCTCTGCTGCCACTCATGACATAAACTCAGCTCAAGATCACAGTCGAAGAAACTACTAGGGTGGCAGAATTTTTTTGCCGTGGTGATAATTAACTATCTTTCCACAGTCAACAAGGAAGAAAAAACAATCTAGTTTAGTCTAGTTCAGACCAGCACAGTTGTGTTCATTTCAGACCAAGAACTTTCGTGCCCTTAGCAAGCCGTCGTCCATTATTTTTGCAGTCTATGTCCTTGATTCACTAATGTTCAAGTTAAGCTTGTTTCATCTAGTTTAGTTACATTTCTTTGGAAGAATAATGCATTCACTCTGTTTTTCTAAAATCAATGAGATTATTTTCACAGAATTATAAGAAAAGATCTCATGAATTAATGAGATAGTTATCTTGTAAATTCAGAAAAACAAGAGTAGAAATTGTTTCTCCTATGAAAACTTTTTCATAATTCTGAGATAATGATCTCATTAATTAAAAACAATAAATGACACTTGTACATTTCTGTTAAGTCCAGCCAGTTTATTCAGCCCTGTCCAGTCCAGGCAAGGTTAGATCAGGCCAGGCCAGTTTAGGTCCTCATAATAGTCCTGTCCAGTTTAGTTTTAATAGTACTTCAGCTTTATTTGACATTGTGCAATGAGTACTTTCAGCCAAGCATCATACCACATGATCACTTGAGAATACCTCTCCAGGGACAAGAGTGAAATACAGACAGAAATACCAGAGAGACAAGAGGGTGACGTGATGTGAGTCCTGATAAAACAAACATGTGTCCCAGTTCACTCTGCATCAATGGTCCTTCACACTATACTGTATATGTCCCAGCAGTGTACCTAGCATCTTTACATTATCCCATCAGCAGCACAGTGCATTTATCTGCACACTGTATCTGCCTTCCTGTCCCTCAGCCCCCTGACAAGTAAATCATCTCTTCTCCTGCTGTGACAGCACAATCCTGATGTCTGTCACTTCCACGGACCAGGCTGGGCCACACACATGCTGAACATACACATATACAACGCCGCACAGGAACAGGCAATCACTTTACACACGCGCCGGCATCCGCACGCGCACACAAACACTTTTTCGTCAGAGGGGATTCTCGCCCACTCAAGGGCAGAGCGGTGACACCTCATCATGAGCCAAATGAAGCAAGAGTGGCAAGGAGAGGAGGAGGAGAAGAGGAGAGATGGAGGGATGGATGGAGCGGAACGACGGAGCAATATGGAGGGGGATGAGTGGAGCTATATGCCAGCGAGGCGACCGGCGCCAGGCGGCAGATTTCAGGGGCATGAAATAGGCTCTGGAAAACATGGAGGGATAGACAGGGAGGGAGAGAGAGTGTGAGGGTGGGGAACTGGGAAGGGTGGGGGTGTATAGTGGTGAAAAGTAAAGGATGAAAACCTAAAATGTAAATTAAAGCAAATTAACAAAACCTTTCCTTAAGCGCATTAGGTGATTTGAAGGGGGCTGAGGGGGGCATGTCATCCCCCTTGTTAGCAAAATGACCAGAATGCATCAGCCTTGTTTATATGCCATCCCACTCCACCCCCACAGCATTTCTAGCCTTTACGTTACTGGTTTAGTGGCCCAGGAAACTTCACATCACTTCAGATCACATCACATGATACTATTCAGGAAGTCAATCACCAAAATAAAAACATTATTATTAAAGAAACATTATTATGTAGTGGATACACTGAAACTTTACATTTTTTTACATTTCAACAATGTAGTTAATATTTGGTTAGGCTTAGGCACAAAAAACCCTGGTTATGGCTAGGAAAATATTGTGTTTTGTTTTAAAAAACTAAGTTTTGGTAGCATAATCGCAACTGGAAACGTATCAATGACTCGCTAAAAAACAACTGGTTCTGTAGTTTGTTACTTTCAAACAGTGGTGTGTGGTTGTCTGTAGCTTGGCAGCTGTCTCTTGCCATCCACCATCCCCTTCACTTCTCAAGGACAAAATCGACTCATATACTACAACACTTTAGAAATGATATAATCCATATGAAATGTAAAAATGTAGTGTATCTGTGGTTTTCAGAAAAATACAATGCCAACATTTTTTCTGGTGGCTGGGCTGTACTCAGCCAATCAAATCATGGAAGCTGGGGGAAACAAAATGTTAAAAATGAACTAATCTAACATGGTCTCATGCCAACTCGTCAAATACCGCCGCTTTGTCAGTGGACCTCCACATCAAAATATGACTCACTAGGCACTCTCCTGCATCCTTTGTGGATGTTTAGGGACAGTGTGTCAATTTAAACTTATTCTATCTTTTCAAAATTCACTTCCATGTTCTCAGGAAATGTACAGTTTTTGCTCACTAAATCTCTACAGGCTTATTTTCAAACATACTTACAAAGTAGGTTATACACAGTTGGTTTTTAGGTTTACTCTCTTAAATTTTGGCAGTTAAGTTCAGAAAAAACATAATGGTTTGGCCTTAAATAAGTATGGATGTAACGTCATGTGACATGGTGTGGTACACATACTAGCACACTATGTTGTTATTAAAAAAAACTTGACTGACCTTTGGTTTTACATGAGTAATGAACAGCTGGTTCCCATGTGAAAGTCTGGAGTTTGTTCAACCTATCCACCTCTCCTCCTGCCCGCTTTATGAGGACTTTCTTGCTCTTTATACTAAGGTAGTTGCCCACAGAGTCAGAAACAGCTGTGGTATGGTAAGTATCATACCACCGCAGAGTGCCTCCGTGTGTCGGTGTCCACTGACAAAGTGGTGGTATTTGATGAGTTAAGAGTGAGAATGGGCTGACATATCGCCTGCTGCTTCGTTGCATGAAAGTATCTCAAGCATAATCTCAGGGTGTAGCAGCCGCTGCAAAATACAGGCCAAAGTATCAACACCAACATCTTAGCTGGGTAGAAAGAACATATGGGAATGAAGTAAGATGTATTGTTTGTGAATTTCAGCAAACAGTAACTGATTAAGTGATCATCTAGTGTGACATTTTGAACCATTCTGTTATTAACATGACACTGTCAAGGTTGCCGTCTATCTGGTTTAATCATCTGTCGTTTGCTTCTGTTTTTGCTTTTGCAGTGATTTGAGCAGATTTCATGCCAGCAAACTATAATTGACTTTAATCGAGAGCGAGAGGGTGGAAGAATAAAAGACGATAGGGGATAAAATCATTTCATATGTGTGTGAGCCAGACAACCAGACTGAGAGAAAAAGAGCAAGAAGAAAGATAGGTTGGTGTGTCTTCTCAGCTCACATTAACATGCTTTCCACACTGTGCTTCTCCTTTAATTCACTTGGATTACATTCACACCTGACATTAAAATATGCCTCTTGTATACACAATGAATTGGATTTCTATTTCCTTCGCTAAAATGCAGATGTCACTTCCTTTCTAATATTCACATCATGTAAAAGTGATTATAAGCATATCTCATTCTGCTGGTGCATGTACCGATATCCTGACTATCCATTCTGACAAGTGGGCTGCCTGATGCCTGTCTGAATTGCATTAGTGTTTTGATTGAATATGTGCATAAAGATTGATATTTTTCACACAGTCTATACGTGGAGTGGGTTTTTAATATGGCCAAATGCTCCTGTGATTACGTTCAGATGTTGTTTAGCTCTGAAATGCATTTTAGAGACATTTAAATCAGCATTTATGGTGATTACACTTTGATCCTCCAGAGCTTATATAATCAAAAAAAGGGGACACAGAGATGGAGGAACTGAAAATATAAATTGTACATAAAAGGAAAAAAAGTCAAAGTGAATGTGTAAGAGAAATGAAGCAAAATGGGACAAGGTCCTTGTCATCACCTGTCCCCGTCATTTCGGAAAGAGAGAGTGAGGGATCGGGAGAGATGGAGTGATGGAGAGGAGGACAGAGGGCTGTGTTGCGCCTCAGAGAGCCACAGATGGAGAGTGATGATATTGCAGCAATAGACAGAGGACAGAGAGAAGAGGAGAGAGGGATGAGAAGAAGGGAGAAGATGGAGAGAAAGAGGTGAGCACAGAGAGGTTTAGATAATGCAGGTAGAGAGACAGAGCTGAGTTCAAGGTAAGTAAAAAAGTGAAGGCCAGAGTTAATAGACTGGAGCAGGTGTCCAAAATAATGAAAACAGGACATAGACAATATAACTTAAGTGAAAAAACCCACAGCTAGCATCGTCATCCCTGTGGGTCTGTAAAACTTAGTGCATTGTTTGCCAAATTTAAACCTGATTCTAGCAGGCAAATTGACAGAGACTTTGTAAACTTACTTGCATAACCATGTGTCTCATATCTAGTTTGATACCCGATTTATTGCTGTTATGAAAATACAATCTGTTTCCACATATGTTATTTGGATAATGATCAGTCTGATCATTTCTGTTGCATTGGAAGCTGGTATTTATTAGCAATCTCCTTACGGTCCGCTAGCTGTCCATTCTGTGTGTGCACTACAAGAAAAATCTGGTGTTCGCACACACCTAACAAAGTGACTTGGACACTACCATGTGATGTGCACAGATGTGCACTATATAAAGAGAAAGGCAGTGGAAGTGAGAGGGATAGTAAAACAGAGATTCTGAAGGAGCACTGACAGGAGAGGGGTATTTTTTTAGGGTGTTGACTTCAAATGACTGCAAACGGGAGTGGAAATATCCCAATGTCCTCTGCTGCTGTCTGCTGCTGCTTGGCATCCATGTCACCTACGTCTCATGCCAGTCATCATCCTCTCTTCATCCTGATGAGAAACATTATATACATTTAAATCGAACTATGTCTCTTTAGAAACTGTGATATGTAACACATCCGTAGTCTGCAGAAACGTACAACGCCAATGTTTTATTCTAGTGACTGGGCTGGTATTATGTGGGAAAATGAAGGCACCATGATCTGTAACGAACACAGCAGGTGTAGGGCGCAGAGATGGGGAGATTGAAGCCTGAATTAAATCTTCATTTGAAATGGGCAGAGTCATGTTTTATCACTCTTTTGAAGGAGGCAACAGAAATGATGAACACAGCTACACTTTCCCCATTGAGGATGAGGGAAATGAGTAATGACTGATGGGAACAGATCGTGCATGAGCTCTTCAGCGAGTGGCTGGCAAACTTCAGAGTGAGGCTTCTACCCAGAGGGCAGGACTCTCTCGCAAATGAGAACATCGAGTACTGAGCGCACACGCTCCTGGCTGAGATCTGACCACCCACAGAGGTGGTCTGGCATCACATCTCTTCGCATTTTGATTGTGGATGGAGCCGTGTGTGTGTGTGTGTGTGTGTGTGTGTGTGTGTGTGTGTGTGTGTGTGTGTTTACACCTCCTATGTACTCCTGTTTAATTTAAGATAACCAGCTACAAAGACAGATGCAAATTCTGTTTGATAGCGTGTTTGATGTTGTGGATGGATTGACATGAATGTACATCACCATGAAATCATATTTTAGTCCTCTCCTCCTATTTTTTTTTCACTTGTTAACATCTAGTTTGATCCCACAACAGTCAAACAACCACAATGAAAAGTTTGTAAAAATATATATATACACAAGACAAACAGTATTTGAAAGTCCTGCGCCTACTAATGAACCCTTCCCTTCATTTGAGGCAGCAAATAATGCTAAAAAAATGCAACAGATGAACTTCAGAGGAAGTTAGATGGTAGTTAGTGGTGGAAGAAATATCAGACCTTTTATTTAAATAAAAGCAATACTACTAATAGTGCTCCACTAAAAATTAAAAAAAAATTAAAAAGTTTTATTAGCAATTTATTAGTTTTCTTTAATCATTATTCCAGATGCATTGATGAAGTAGTATTTCATGATTGTAGTTGGTCAAGGTGGAGCAAATTTTGAGCACTTTTTAAACTGTTAAACCTGCAATTACTTGATAATGTCATTGTTTTGTGTGTTAATTTGTAAGGTACCAGTAACTATAGCTGTTTACGTAGTGGTGTAAACAACCCCGTCTCCATCCGAAGTCGTCAAAGTCTAGCACTTGGACAATGACTTGTGGTGTCAGACACTGAGGAAAAAGCCGTCCTTTAATGTCGGCTTGATACATGGCTGTTGGCCGTTATAGTTTAATGACCCTTGGCGGCGTCAGAGGGAAACGCAGCAGGATACGAATGAAAGTTAAAGCGATGAAAGTCCAAGTGGGGACGGCAGGAGTTGTGGTGGTTGGGTCCAACAAACATTGACTTGCACCTGGAAGAGCTGTGTTCGCATCCTGTAAGATTGTAAAGCCAAACCTTGTTCTTTTTCCCTAAACCCAACCATGTGTGTTTGTTGAGGGCAAAAAAACACTAATTTGTGGTGTTGTACCAATGTAGTGCATTTATTTTGAAAGGGACAGTATGTAAACGGTAAATTTCCTGTGATAATGGAAGTGTTTTAATTAAAAAAAAAGATGAAGAAGCTTAGTGCATAGTGTGGCTCTGGCCCTAAATGTTTTCTCAATAGCCCTGAAACTTTGAGGTTTTAAAATACCTTCATCTTTGAGTCATTCAGATAATAATATATACCCATGTTGTTTATCCTGCTATCTTATTCCCTAAAGAAATCTTATATAATTGAGTAAATGTTCTGCTGTTGGCCAGTACTCAGTTCAGAGTATTAAAGAACATGTTTACTCAGCTTTGTTGGCGATCTTTGATTTGCAGTTAGAGCAGCTCAGATCATTATGGCTTTGATTCAAGTGTAGCAGATTGTCCACTAAACATTCATTCTGTGATCTCTACTCCAGCGTAGTAAAACAAAATAGGTTTCAAGATAAGTAAAGCTGTTTGCTTAATAACAGAAACACCAGACAATTTTTGCTTCTATTTAGGTGGCAGGGGTGCAAATTAAGCATACTCAACATTTGTTGTGTTATGGTTTCAGAATGATGATGACAGGTGGAAGATAAAAAACTACAAGATATCTTGTGGGCTTGGCAAAAAGTGCATACAGTTGCTGTATGCATCATATAGGTTTAGGCTGAGCCCTGTCTGGCTCCGCCCTTGCTGCAAGATAAATTTATAGTCAGGAAAAAATAAACTTCAAGCACATGTATTAGTGACCGCACACTTAGCCTATGAAAGTATATGATCAAGGGACTTCTATGAGTAATGATGCGACGGTCACATGAAGACGCTCCCATGTTTGATGTCCCCCATGACCCTAAAAGCAGCAGTGTCCACCCCAGCTCTAGGGATTATTTCATGTTGCTCCCATTGTGTCATTATGTGTGCAGTATGTGTGCGTGTAGTGTGTGTTCCAAGGAGTTGGAAGATTAATCTTCGCTTTAGAGATCAATTGAGTAAGATGTAAAGAAGAAAATAACAAAGCAGGAACACATACAGTATGTGGAACCACCATGGTGTTAGATTGGAGTTTGATCCATGTGCTGCTGCTCCATGTTATTACTTCTGCAATTGTTTGCTCTAAAACAGCTCTACATATTGTTTGTGCCACAAAAGAGGATGGGCAGCTCATGTGTCTTTCATTCTTGAGTTTGAAAAGTGCATTGTGGGAAAATAACTTATTCCCTTTTCTTCTTGACATGAAAGAGACTTATTTTGATATTGTGTTGTTGATGTTATTTCATTTTTTTTATGTTGAGATTCTCTTGATCTTGTCCTCATACCTGCTTTTGATGCTTTGTGCGCATTTGTCTGCACAGTGTGTAGGTGTGTGTGTGTGTGTATGTTTATGAATTTGCGGGCATATGCCTGTATTTGAATGGTTTGATGTCAGTTGTTTGTTCTGTTTGTATGGGTCGAGCTTTTTCTATCCCTTCTACCCTTTCCATCCCTTCCCAGCATGCCGCAAACAAATGTGAACTTGTAAAGACTGCAGGCGTTCTCAAATCAAAATCTCCAGTCATCTTTGAGAGTGGCGCGCTGCAGCCTACCTCTCTGTCCCAAAGTCACCCCGACTTCTCTACAAAGAAAGCCCCTTAACAAGGGGATTGTTCCCTCTCAGCGGCAAACAACCGCCACTTGGAATAACAAGCCTCTATCAAGATCTACAACTGAACAACACCTCCTGTTGCTGGTTGCGATTGTGCTGACAAACGGCACCATTGCAGAAAAAGCCAGCGCAATATTTAAATATATATTTATACGTATATTTCTCTCATTTTTCTTCCAATTACCAACCATCACACAGACATGAGCGTGGGATGGCGCTTATAGCTTTTGCACACGAGCCAAGTGTCACTTTCCATCTCCATATCATCCTCATTACATTTCATTCCAAATATGGCTAATGATGAAGCTTTTCTACTAGGCTGGACTGGAAAAAAATGTTGGCACGAGGCATAGCAGATTTTTCCTTCCTACAGAATCCAGCAGTAAATGCGGGCTCAGTCTGTCTCTGCAAGACGTGACGCAAAGTTTAAAAGCTTAAAAGGTGACCATACAGAGAATGAAAGACATGAAATGTTCTAAATCCATATTTATTAGAGTTTGCAATTCAGTTCTCATTGAAGAGCATGTAAGGCTGAGTGTGTGCTTAGCCTATATGTCTGTGTGTATGCCTTCAGAGCTACATGTGTTCCAGCTAATTTATGTTCATGTTATACTTAACACGCCAGAGAAATAATCCATCAGAGTTGTAAGTGCACCACCGTGTGTCTCTCCCTGTTCCCACCATGACTCTCCGCCATATCCCCCACTCCCTGCCTTTTATTCCTTTCATTGCCAGTTTCAAACCTATTCTCTTTATTGGAGGCAAACAGAGCGAAGAGAGAGAAAAGAGGGTGAAATGGCTTTGATGTGTAATAGATACTCTACTATTCCTTTTGAGGGGCAGCTCCTTAGAAATAATGCTTTTTTCATTCTTCCTTCCTTCCGTTCTTTCTTTCTTTCCTTCTCTCCTCTTGCATACTTTTTGTCTGTATTGATTTTTCCTCAGACATGAAAGCGGGTGCAGATAGCGTCGGTATCGGATGGGTTTGATGTGCGTGTGTGCCTCTACGTGTCTGTGTGTGTGTTTGACTTTCAGTTTGCATCTGCGTGAACGTGTGTGTGTCTTGCATCCCTACACTTCTGCCTGATTCCTTTCAAGGGCATTATGCATACAACGTTTGTAATTTTACCAAGAAGAGGCAGTCTTTACCGTCTTCCTTCCATTTGAAAGTGATGCCACAAGAAAGGAAGTGGCTTCTTTGAAAAAGCCTAAAGAGTTTTCCTTTTTTTTTAACCTTCGCAGTCATGAAGGGGCATTCATTCAGCGGTATGCTTTTACTCGCCTCTCAGAGGCCGAGGTCTGGGAACAAAATAGTGCTGATGACTTTAGATGTGTCTGGGAGGATAGTGGAGGGGGGGGGCTGCCTCAGAGCAAAATAAAAGCAGAATAGTGGAGTGGTTTGCCCCGCTTGTATTGGTTGAAAGGGAACTTGTGATTTTTGCCATGTCTATCAATCTGTCTTTGTAACAGCATTAAACTCACACACACAAACACACACACACAAAGATACATGCATCTCTCTCTGTTTTTGAGTATGCCTACTAGCTAACTAGCACATGTATTAAAAACTCAAAGCACACAGCATGTAAATGTACATGAGAACTCCACTTTACCTCAGTCATATATGAGGATTTAGAAGTGCCATGCTTTTGTTCCAAAGGCCCAAAATTCAAAAGCCCCATTAGTCTGAAAAATGCCTCGATCGATTAAAGCCCATTCCTTCGCGAGCCTGTTGCCCAAAAAAACAAATGGTCATTGCTCAAAAGTCCCATTTTTTTCAAAATACACACTCCCTACAGTTACATCCAGTTTCCCAGTGATGTTGGAGCCACCAATTTTGGGTGTTTTCGTCAACCCTTTGAGACATTTCCCAGCAGCATTTGAGCCACCGAACCTGAGCGTTTTTCACTGACCACTCTCTGCTTTTCTAAGGCTTTTGTGCCACCATATTTGAAACTAACTATAGGGTGTGTGTGTACTTAAAAAAAAAAAGGGACCCCTGAGTATGGCCATTTGTTTTTTGGGATAATGGGCTAATGGAGGAATGGGCTTTGTGCCATTGGGACATTTTCGGACTCATGCGGCCTCACCACAGCATTGTTGAAAAATGTAAAATCTTAAATTTATCTGCTACAAAATAATGTACAAATGTAACATACCCATCATTGACAGAAATGTACAAAATGCAAATGACAACACTTTGTCTGGTGATTGGGTTGTGTAACTGCAGGTAGTGTGTATTTTTTAGAGAAACAGGATGTTGGAGCAACGGGTGTTTGCTTTTGAGATAACAGGCTGTCAGAGAAATGGATTTTTGGTTCGATGGGACATTTTTTGGACTGATAGGGCTTTGAAATTTTGGTCAGTCTAAACAATGGGAAGTCCCCTATTTGGCATGGTACGTTACTTCGATGCAATGAGACTCCTATGTTTAGTATACATGTGTAAAAACACACACACAGACAAGACACTAAGTTTGGAACATATTAAAGTGATGTAGAAAGATTCAAGGTGCTCAAGTGATCACACACAGAAGCAAAGCTTCCAACAATGCCAGGGGTTCTCAAAAATGATGGTAATATGAAAGAAAGTAAATTAAAGAAACAGTGAAGAGGCAAGGATGAAGGGATAGAGGTATGGGTGTATAGATTAAGAAGGGAGAAAGAGAGAGCACTGTATGGGAGCAAAGGAGTGCTGTATGCAAGCCACGAAACAGTGACACATTTCTGTGGGATATACATAAAGTGTGTGTGTGTGTGTGTGTGTGTGTGTGTGTGTGTGTGTGTGTGTGTGTGGAGGTGGTCAGGCAGTCAGGAACAGTGTCATCCTGTTGCTATGAGACAGCTGGTCTCACCAGAGGGGGCGAGAGAGAGGGAGTGAGAGATAGAGGGAGAGACAATGGCAGGGAGAGAGCGGGAGGTTTGGCAGGACCAGCTGTACACTTTTAGAGCCCCTCGGCTAGATTTTCTTTGGAGGCCAACTTTGGGTTAGAACTTACCAATTACCATTCAGTAAACATGATGTTTAAAGCATTGTGTTTGTACAATGACACATTTAGAGAACAAACAGGTACATTTGAAACCTGAGTGTCAGATTTGCTGCAGTGCTGTGACACCAATATGCCACTTTTTTTTCTTGTTGTCACAGTTACTGACAGCTTATTTTTGCATTCTGACATACATGCTCTATAGCATGTACTGTATATGTTTCATAACTTAGTGCTATGACCCAAATATGCTGTTTCCTTATCAGCACAGAACAAAAGGATTGAGATATCCCACAGCATATTTTTTTCCATTAATGTAACATTACCCATTGTATGGTAATGTGATAAAGAGGTATGTGATTGGATCATTTGAGTCCCGTTTCCTCCAAACACTTTCAGTATGGTATCTTTGGAACCAAAAGTAGCCCTTCAGACTTGGTACCTAGACCCTAGTGTTTCCGGTGGAAACAGTACTCTGTCATGTGGGCGGGGTTGTTGTCACTCACTGCTCCATCCAGCACTCACTGTATTTCCTCCTTTATCAGTCTGCACCTCATTTATCGTCCACACAGCAATGTCGGATTGCACGCCGACATTTTCAGAACAAAACAGAACAGGCTGCAGTGAGATTCTGTCTCAATGACATATTTAAAAGTAGTGGGTTTTTGCATTTAGTCCTAACTTTACAGCAGAAATGAACATGTTATCAACCTGGTACGAAAAACGATTTAGCCTCTTTAGCTAATGTCCCCCTTCATAGCAACTGTATGGAGGGAAATTTTCATGTAACTTACTCGTGTAAATGTTGTTTAGGTTTAAAGTTATGCATAATTAAGGACCTGGCTGCTTTAAGTGACAGGTGGTGAACAAGACGGGACAATGCTGGTTAGGTAACAGAGTGTAGGCACTATGTTGCTATTTCAGTGTGTTTTAAGTTCATGAAAGTTAACTGTAACATTTTTGGTTGCCTGAAAAAGTTTTCCTCAGCATGTAGTTGCTCTAAAAGACCCTCTAAAAAGTCATGTGTTAACTTTTTCTGCGGAGTACATCATGTTTTAATGGTTTTAACTCTGTTCATCACTTGTGAAAATTAGCATTATCACAATTAACCACAGCTGTAAGTGCTATTTACTGGTGTGACATTCAGAGTATTTTAAAAAAAAACAATAATATTTTCATGATTATATTCCAGTAAAGCTCACTGAAGTCATTCTGTATTTTTTTAACATAACCAACAAGACATAAGACAAACATGGGAGCCATTCCCTTTCTCTTCTCTCCCATTCACCACCCACCTCCTGCTTCTGTCGAGCCCCACTGTCATCAGTTGTTGTTACTGTAGTTCTTGCAAATGTCTGAAGTGGGTGGGTTGAACTTAAGTTCAAATTCTAGAAGGGACTGATAATAAAAGTTCAAATTCAAAGTGGGTGATAAAAAAAGAGGAGAAAAGTTGGATGGGGGGAGGAAATTATGAAAGCAGCCAAAAGATGAGAAGGGAGGAAGGAGAGGGAGATGGTGGGGGGGTAGACGGCAAGTAAATGGGAAGTGAATTCGAGGATTTAAGGAAGAGAGAGTGTGCGTGTGTGTGTGTGTGTGTGTGTGTGTGTGTGTGTGTGTGTGTGTGTGTGTGTGAGGGACAGAGAGAGAAAGAGAGAGAGAGAGAGAGGCCGTTAAACTGTTGTGTTCATATCTCCCTCTCTCTTTCATCTCGAGCTGAAGGCAATAATATGATGATTGGGATATGATCTATATAGGTTTGGCCTTGAGCAGGGATTGCTGTCTGGTTAGACTGCACACACACACACACACACACACACACACACACACACCTATACGGGTTTTTATGATTTAGCCGGACAGTTTCTCCAAACCCGCCCGGTGGTGGTTTAGGTGGACTACCCTTTCCCGAGGTCCTAGAGCTATAGGAGTTAGACTGAAACGCTCCAAAAAATCTGAAAAAAATTTAGGTCACTTTAGCTTTCAGATACACCCTTCAGAACTCGATACACATCACCCTAATTTTATTGTGGTTTACGCAGACATTTCTCTTTTTGACAAATATGTGGCTTATACGGACTAAACAAACACTATCAGGACTTTAAAGGGACAATGACATCACTTTTAAATGACCCCTCATTAACATAAATACACACTGACCTGACTGCACCAAGCATTAAAGGAACAGGACATTTATATTTATTTATGTACTATATAGAGCTGAAACATCACTATAATGCAGTGGTGACACTGACCAATAGCCAGATAGCAGCCTGAAACAGCAAGAAAACAGCCTTTCACACAACACAAGGACCTTTTTAATTCCCCTTTTTTAACTCACAAACATCCATGGTTGGAACATGTTGCTATCTACAGCATTTAAGGATGTCATCATTTTCTGACTCTGAGTCGGGTATGTATTCCTTGTCTGACATCTCCTTATCCTCATCTGACAGCTCATCCCAAGAGAATTTGGTAAACTGTTGCTCCTGAAATGGTAAGAAAGCAAATTGTTTATGGTGATGGACATTTTTACTCAGTTCAGGTCCAGCAAATATAAGTGGATACTAACCTGTGATGGGTCTTGGAGGTCACTTTTTCTAATTCGTCTGAGGCAGGATTGATGCCAGACCCCTGAACAAACTGTAACACTTTTACAGTTAATCATTGTTAACAGTCTATTTAAGTTGATCACCTCTCCTAGCACTGGAGTAATCTGGAATACACAAAAAAGCAAAAACTCCTCACTCTTCAAGAGATATTTAATTGATTTTCATGTTTGCATATCCAAGTGCAATACAAAGGTGGACTAGCAGAACCTGCATCATTCACTGCAATCAATCTCCAGCTGACAGATCAAGATGATTTGACTGTGTTTAATTCCATCATGACACCATTTTACTCGTCAAAAAATGACAGCCTCTTCTGTCATATGTGTTCCATTAAAGTGTTTAATCTGCAGTGTTGGGGTGGTTAGTAAAAAAAAAAAAGTAATGTGCATTCCTTGTTAATTTTAAGATCAATGCATTACTTTACTTAAAACTCATTCAAAAACCCATAAACTTTGAGACGAGGGAAACCGAAGTGCAAAAATGCTAACTAATTTCCTGGTTTTAGGATTTATTTCTGTGGTACCCTATCCTTCACAGACATGTTACACCCTCTGGTTTGATCTTTGTGGAGGAGGACTGATACTGCAGCAGGATAACTATGCCCTAAAAATAAAACAATATCAATATATAAAACAATATAAAAGCAGCTGGTGTCTCTCTCACAACCTAGTACAAATATGAATTGCCTAAAAATAATATCCATAACAGAGACTTTAAAAGGACAGAAATGTTTAAATTGCCTATGAACCACAGGTGACAGGCTAAATGCACTCAAACGCAAATGCAACAAATTAACTCCCGTCACTCGCTCACCAAACCATTGCGTCATAGTAGACTTGTCCAGTTAATTTGACATATTTATCACGTAAGTAGTGGCTATACCTCATAGGGAGGAGTCTCTCAAATCACCTGTCCCTTGGAGTTAGCACAAGACTGCCCAGGATAAAGAGCCTTTCTATGGGTGCAAAAGCCGATGTCACTGTGTTGAATTTCATGGGTATATAGTCTTTATTGTAGAGCTCAGGCTGTTGATGTGGAGAGGGACAATAAAGAGACAGGTACAGGGAATGTACCACCAGAAAGGATATCTCTGGTATCTCTAGATAACTTTATAAGATACAATATAGATATTGACGAAAATCTATCAATTATAAAGATATACCTCATCAATATCTTCAACTGTGGATGGGGAATTTGAGGCCCCACAAACTGTTGAATGCATTTCCTCATCAAGACCCTGCAAAAAAAAAGAAAAGAAAAAGAGAGGGATATCTTAAATATGTGAAGATAGGATGTTGCTTATGCAACATTACAAGAAAGGTATCATGGCTGTGTTTCTGTGAGTCTTTTGTAAGAAACAAGTCCACTCTGAAACAGTTCTTAAGTCACTCAGCAGACCACATGACTACAGTCTGTAGATCACAAAAACTACTATCTTATATTTAATGTTGACTGATGAACTCAACACCGGATTACTTAATTGTTTATCTACTGCAGAAATGTAACTAAAGAACCCACCGTACACACTGAACCAAGATAAAAGATCAAATACAAGTGGTGCAAGTATTCTTAAAAAACAAAATGATGCTACTTTCAACTCCATGTGGAGACAGGACCTTATAAACCATATGGACTTCACAAGTCACATTTGGGTGGGTCACTGTTCGACACACATACACTCAGATATTATACTGACTGACGCTTTGAAAAGCATGTTATGAGAGAGTCCTTATATACTATCGTCCACACAAACCATGTCCATACAAACCATACCACTGTCCATACAAACCATGTCACACTCATGTCAATACACACACACTCACAGACACAGCACCAATGAAACGTGATTGCAGTATTGATATTTTGCCCAAAGTTACACAGTTAAGCAGTAAATTGGATTTAATTTACCTTTTCAACCTTGTTGGGTGGACTGAGCACTGGACTTGTCTGATTCTGGTCACTCACAGCCGTCTGGATCTGGTTGCTCTCAGTCGGCACCTGTAACAGATAAAACAAAGAGGAGAGGGACAATAAAGAGACAGGTACAGGGAATGTACCACCAGAGAGGATATTTGAGGCCTGGATAAAAGGAACCACCCTACTGTTGACAAGGAGACAAAGAGGAAAACTTTGTTTTGAATCTATAGATAACTTTGTAAGATACAATCAATGCAAGATATTAATGAAAATCTATCACTTATAAAGATATACCTCATCAATATCTTCAACTGTGGATGGGGAATTTGAGGCCCCACAAACTGTTGAATGCATTTCCTCATCAAGACCCTGCAAAAAAAAAAAAGAAAAGAAAAAAGAGAGGGATATCTTAAATATGTGAAGATAGGATGTTGCTTATGTAACATTACAAGAAAGGTATCATGGCTGTGTTTCTGTGAGTCTTTTGTAAGAAACAAGTCCACTCTGAAACAGTTCTTAAGTCACTCAGCAGACCACATGACTACAGTCTGTAGATCACAAAAACTACTATCTTATATTTAATGTTGACTGATGAACTCAACACCGGATTACTTAATTGTTTATCTACTGCAGAAATGTAACTAAAGAACCCACCGTACACACTGAACCAAGATAAAAGATCAAATAGAAGTGGTGCAAGTATTCTTAAAAAACAAAATGATGCTACTTTCAACTCCATGTGGAGACAGGACCTTATAAACCACATGGACTTCACAAGTCACATTTGGGTGGGTCACTGTTCGACACACATACACTCAGATATTATACTGACTGAGGCTTTGAAAAGCATGTTATGAGAGAATCCTTATATACTATCGTCCACACAAACCATGTCCATACAAACCATACAACTGTCCATACAAACCATGTCACACTCATGTCAATACACACACACTCACAGACACAGCACCAATGAAACGTGATTGCAGTATTGATATTTTGCCCAAAGTTACACAGTTAAGCAGTAAATTGGATTTAATTTACCTTTTCAACCTTGTTGGGTGGACTGAGCACTGGACTTGTCTGATTCTGGTCACTCACAGCCGTCTGGATCTGGTTGCTCTCAGTCAGCACCTGTAACAGATAAAACAAAGAGGAGAGGGACAATAAAGAGACAGGTACAGGGAATGTACCACCAGAAAGGATATCTCTGGTATCTCTAGATAACTTTATAAGATACAATATAGATATTGACGAAAATCTATCACTTACAAAGATATACCTCATCAATATCTTCAACTGTGGATGGGGAATTTGAGGCCCCACAAACTGTTGAATGCATTTCCTCATCAAGACCCTGCAAAAAAAAAAAAAAAAAGAAAAGAAAAAAAGAGAGGGATATCTTAAATATGTGAAGATAGGATGTTGCTTATGTAACATTACAAGAAAGGTATCATGGCTGTGTTTCTGTGAGTCTTTTGTAAGAAACAAGTCCACTCTGAAACAGTTCTTAAGTCACTCAGCAGACCACATGACTACAGTCTGTAGATCACAAAAACTACTATCTTAAATTTAACGTTGACTGATGAACTCAACACCAGATTACTTAATTGTTTATCTACTGCAGAAATGTAACTAAAGAACCCACCGTACACACTGAACCAAGATAAAAGATCAAATAGAAGTGGTGCAAGTATTCTTAAAAACCAAAATGATGCTACTTTCAACTCCATGTGGAGACAGGACCTTATAAACCATATGGACTTCACAAGTCACATTTGGGTGGGTCACTGTTCGACACACATACACTCAGATATTATACTGACTGACGCTTTGAAAAGCATGTTATGAGAGAGTCCTTATATACTATCGTCCACACAAACCATGTCCATACAAACCATACCACTGTCCATACAAACCATGTCACACTCATGTCAATACACACACACTCACAGACACAGCACCAATGAAACGTGATTGCAGTATTGATATTTTGCCCAAAGTTACACAGTTAAGCAGTAAATTGGATTTAATTTACCTTTTCAACCTTGTTGGGTGGACTGAGCACTGGACTTGTCTGATTCTGGTCACTCACAGCCGTCTGGATCTGGTTGCTCTCAGTCGGCACCTGTAACAGATAAAACAAAGAGGAGAGGGACAATAAAGAGACAGGTACAGGGAATGTACCACCAGAAAGGATATCTCTGGTATCTTTAGATAACTTTGTAAGATACAATCAATGCAAGATATTAATGAAAATCTATCACTTATAAAGATATACCTCATCAATATCTTCAACTGTGGATGGGGAATTTGAGGCCCCACAAACTGTTGAATGCATTTCCTCATCAAGACCCTGCAAAAAAAAAAAAAGAAAAGAAAAAAAGAGAGGGATATCTTAAATATGTGAAGATAGGATGTTGCTTATGTAACATTACAAGAAAGGTATCATGGCTGTGTTTCTGTGAGTCTTTTGTAAGAAACAAGTCCACTCTGAAACAGTTCTTAAGTCACTCAGCAGACCACATGACTACAGTCTGTAGATCACAAAAACTACTATCTTATATTTAATGTTGACTGATGAACTCAACACCGGATTACTTAATTGTTTATCTACTGCAGAAATGTAACTAAAGAACCCACCGTACACACTGAACCAAGATAAAAGATCAAATAGAAGTGGTGCAAGTATTCTTAAAAAACAAAATGATGCTACTTTCAACTCCATGTGGAGACAGGACCTTATAAACCACATGGACTTCACAAGTCACATTTGGGTGGGTCACTGTTCGACACACATACACTCAGATATTATACTGACTGAGGCTTTGAAAAGCATGTTATGAGAGAATCCTTATATACTATCGTCCACACAAACCATGTCCATACAAACCATACAACTGTCCATACAAACCATGTCACACTCATGTCAATACACACACACTCACAGACACAGCACCAATGAAACGTGATTGCAGTATTGATATTTTGCCCAAAGTTACACAGTTAAGCAGTAAATTGGATTTAATTTACCTTTTCAACCTTGTTGGGTGGACTGAGCACTGGACTTGTCTGATTCTGGTCACTCACAGCCGTCTGGATCTGGTTGCTCACAGTCAGCACCTGTAACAGATAAAACAAAGAGGAGAGGGACAATAAAGAGACAGGTACAGGGAATGTACCACCAGAAAGGATATCTCTGGTATCTCTAGATAACTTTATAAGATACAATATAGATATTGACGAAAATCTATCACTTACAAAGATATACCTCATCAATATCTTCAACTGTGGACGGGGAATTTGAGGCCCCACAAACTGTTGAATGCATTTCCTCATCAAGACCCTGCAAAAAAAAAAAAAAAAAGAAAAGAAAAAAAGAGAGGGATATCTTAAATATGTGAAGATAGGATGTTGCTTATGTAACATTACAAGAAAGGTATCATGGCTGTGTTTCTGTGAGTCTTTTGTAAGAAACAAGTCCACTCTGAAACAGTTCTTAAGTCACTCAGCAGACCACATGACTACAGTCTGTAGATCACAAAAACTACTATCTTATATTTAACGTTGACTGATGAACTCAACACTGGATTACTTAATTGTTTATCTACTGCAGAAATGTAACTAAAGAACCCACCGTACACACTGAACCAAGATAAAAGATCAAATACAAGTGGTGCAAGTATTCTTAAAAAACAAAATGATGCTACTTTCAACTCCATGTGGAGACAGGACCTTATAAACCACATGGACTTCACAAGTCACATTTGGGTGGGTCACTGTTCGACACACATACACTCAGATATTATACTGACTGACGCTTTGAAAAGCATGTTATGAGAGAGTCCTTATATACTATCGTCCACACAAACCATGTCCATACAAACCATACCACTGTCCATACAAACCATGTCACACTCATGTCAATACACACACACTCACAGACACAGCACCAATGAAACGTGATTGCAGTTTTGATATTTTGCCCAAAGTTACACAGTTAAGCAGTAAATTGGATTTAATTTACCTTTTCAACCTTGTTGGGTGGACTGAGCACTGGACTTGTCTGATTCTGGTCACTCACAGCCGTCTGGATCTGGTTGCTCTCAGTCGGCACCTGTAACAGATAAAACAAAGAGGAGAGGGACAATAAAGAGACAGGTACAGGGAATGTACCACCAGAAAGGATATCTCTGGTATCTTTAGATAACTTTATAAGATACAATATAGATATTGATGAAAATCTATCACTTATGAAGATATACCTCATCAATATCTTCAACTGTGGACGGTGAATTTGTGGCCCTGCAAAATGTTGAGGGCATTTTCTCATCAACAGTCTGAAAAGAGAAAAAAAAAAAGTTATCATAATATCTGAACACAGTATGTTCTCTGTATAAAATAATGTGAAAGGTATAATGGCTAATGATTTTTATGTTAAGTACATTTCTATTTGATTGTGCTAGCATCAGTATCAAAGCATTTCAGTCAATGGCTTTTAGTGGCATAGTACAATTAACAGGGTTTGCATGTTCTAGATGTCAATATACAACAAACCATGCACACTGTATCTCTGCTACATGTAGGTGACAGCATAGGTGTGTTCACACATTCTTTGTCTTCAAGTCAAAATGTGCTTTTGTTTTTTTCTACCTTAAATTATCAAACCCTGTCATGTTAAGTCTAACTGACAAAAATGACAGGTGAAAAACTAGGACATGAGAAAACTGATTAAATGTGAAGATAGTTTCAAAAGAAATGACTTTTTGACCTCTGTGTAGGCACATTTAGACAAAAAGACAGGTGTTAACTGGGATCAACTAACAAGCCCATTGTGAGTCCTCCTTGTGTAATTATTCACAGCATCAGCAACATTAAAAGATTAAACATTCAAGATGAAATTTAAGAGAGAAAAGTTCAATATATTGACACCCACTATCTATAGGTAGCTTCAAAGCTTTTATAGAAATCATAAAACACATTTAACTTACCTTATCAAAGCTTTTGAGACCAGTTGCTGCACCTGCAGAGGCCTTTTTCTGACACTGACTTGCTACTGTAGATGCCTTTTGAGTACTCATAGAAGGCTCTGATGTGGGTAGTCCCTCATCAAGCTGCCCCTTCAAAGGCTTTCCTCCAGGTTTCTAAAGATTTTACAATAAACATCAGACCAATGATATCCCAATGAGATCAAGTAAAAATGCATGTTCTAATGCAGTCATTACCTAAGATATGTGTTTGTGGCAGTGTATTTAACACTATACTCAACTTCCAATGTGAGTAACAATTTAAGTGCTTAAATATCATGTCCAAATTGAGCTACATTTACAATATACAGTACTGATAAACATTAAATTTCCTATGGTTAAGAGTATTTCCTTTATGAGAATTAAAAGTGAAATTTTCATTACCTTGCATCTCCACGGCCAGTCTGAGTCACCATAATTATAGGTGATCTCCTCTCCTGGACTAATGTCTCGTATTGCAAACAAACACAGATGGGGCTTTCCTTGCACAGTTAAGTACTTCATCTTGGAATTTGGGTTGATATTGTCGTCATTTACAAGTCTTCCGAGTGACCCATCCTCTTTTGCTGCATCAACACTACAAAAACAAGTAACAATTTTTAAAATAGTTAATTCATATATTTGGGCAGTGTAAATTGGCCTGATTCAAGAACCATCTATCAACAATTTATGCATGTTCAGAAAAACAAAAGCAAAGTGTCATATAATTCTTATTAGACTAACCATTGACATAATACGCACCGCCACAGTTTTCCACTGAAATGGAACTCGAACATCAACACTTTAAGGTGGGCATGGTAAGCTCTCTGCCTCCTCTCACATTCTTGCTTGCTGATTAGTTCACCTCTGTACTCCAACAGAAAGTCTCCTTTTGTAAATGGAGCAGAGGTGAAGATACCATGACCTAGTTCATACACAAAGAACAAAGAAGTGACAAAAAGTCAATTGATATTTTTAAGTTTCATCATGATTAAACAGTCAGAAGATACACCTTACCTTTGAAGGCATTTATGTATTTGATGTCAAGTCCCACTTTGTCTTTTCCAGTAGTAACATAAAATTTTGCATCTTCCTTTGGATTAATGCGTCTTCGCCTTTGCATGTTTTTCAGCCGGTGTCAAAACCTGAATTACCAAAGATGATAGACATGCATGATTAGACAAGCCAGATTTTATTAAAGATGCTTAACAAATTAACAGATTAATTCATTACAATATGCAACAGGAGGAATATGGCCCTTGCTACTCTTCCGATAAAATGCTGTTCAACAGTAGGCAAACAGGTTCACATTTGAAAAACCCATTACGTTTTTTGACTGTGTAGTGCGTGTGTCTCTCCCTAAGTGGAAAAACACCTCTCCACTACAGAAATACGCTGTTTGGAGTCTGCACAACATTAACAGGAAGAGGATATGTACAGCTGTGCTTGACCACATTAAGACTGAACTGCATTCTGCCACCCACTGCATTATTTGTTACATGTTTTTTGATAGTGTACAAAGTCCCCCACAACATGAAACAACTCCAACTCCAGTGGACCTCCAAAAGAACCACACTGACAAGGCTATGGCAAGGAAAAATATTTTAACTGACGTCCACTAGCAGCCATGGATATTTTTCCAAGAAAAAAATGTAAATGTTGTTCAATCTGACTGATTCTCTGCATCATCATCCTCAGTCTCTAAATCACCACTTCCTTCTCTCACTCTCCTTCATTCACTTTAGATTACTACAGCAATAATATTGCACGAATAAAAATATAAGCAGGTTAGCAGCATTATTTAATTATTTATCTTGTGATATGACAGTGATAGGAGCCACATTATGGTTTTGGGTTCAAGACCTTTATGACATTAACAAGAACCAGGGCTTGGAATGTTATCACTGTGGTGCTTTTGACATCAGATTAGTTTCTGATTGTTTGATTCTTATTAAAAGAATAAATAACTACAAGAGACTAACTACTGAAAGAGTTCAACTAGACACATACTTCAAAAAACTGTGAAACAACAACAGGAGAAAGACACCCTACTCTGCTTGTTCAGTCTCTCAGTCCCATACTGAGGAATAATAACAACTAGTCTAAACCACATAATTTAAAGCAGGCTCAGTTAGCTGTGTGCTGATTGCTCAAAACACCTGCCCCTGGCCTCCTCAGCTAAATAAATGAACAGTTTAAAGACTGACTTTAACAATACATGCTGTTTTAACTTTGAAATAGCATTAACACTGTGCACACTGCACCAGATACAAGTCAGGTTTGTTTCCTCTCATGTGTTACACATTGATCACTGTTTTAATTGGTTGATTAATGTAAATATCAATTATTATTATCTTACATTTTAGTACACAAGCAGACCTACACAATATGTGTCTATATTACATATAAAACATCACATGATGCTTATAAGCTACTCACTCATATTGATTTTGTCTATTCCATCCTTTCTGTGTCACTGACAGCATCCCAGGCAATATTTGATATCACTTTGGATACAAAAAAAAATGATTGCATTCATAAAAAACAACCAAAAAATAGTTGTCTGTGGCAAAAGTCACAGAGGTCCACACCTCAGTAATCGCAATAGGAGCTACAGCTGTGGATACAGACATGCAAGCAGGCCATGAAAATTTAAAAGTGGTATCTTAACATCAAATAAACGTTACAGTGTAATACATCCTCCTGTGGTTCATAATTTTTTTCCCCAAAAGCCAAACCTGAGCTGCCAAGCTGCTGTCTATGTCCTCCTCTCCACCTGCCCTCTGTATACACACAGCAGAAGCATGCTCGACGTAACGTTAACGAGGCTTAATTAACAACCAGGTGTAGCTTGCTGCACACACAGAACACCTGAGCGGTCACGCTGTTGTCTACTCCTCCTCTCCCGTCCTCTGCGTACACACGCAGCGAAAGCATGCACTACGTAACGTTAACGAGGCTTAATTAACAAGCAGACTGTAGCTTGCAGCACGGACACAAAACCAACAACGGTGCCATATCATATACTGGTGTATAACTTTTAAATCCAAAAACCAAACCTGAGCTGTCGACTACCGTTAACGTCAGTTGCTTCTGTCCTCTCTGCGGCTCTGTCCTTGACCTCTTACCAGCAAAGAGTTATGCCATAGCAGCGTTAGCTACTGAGATGTAGCTAGCTCATCTAACCTTACCATGTGCACAGAAAACAAACATCGATGGCTTGACACAGGCCTGTAATAAAAGCATACCATCATACCTCTCAAACTGCAAGTTCCCATTTAATGTTGCATCCGCTGCGCATAGCCTCCTCTCAGCTAGCAACAGCTAGCAGCCAACAGATAGCTGTCCTCCCTATCATAAGTTATTCGGGTAAGCTAACAGCTAAGTTGCTAAGCTAGCTGGCAATGCCCCGATACAATTTCACACATGGTGGCTAATTTGTATAAATATCAATAAGTTAACCCCACTTGATTTTATTCAAAATAGACATAGTAAATATATTTTGTTTTACACATGAAGCATATTATTTACAAGTTACTGTTACTTACTGTTGCTACATTGAAATCTTTTCTTCAGCAAACAGAGGCTAAATTATAATTAAAAATGCTTACCTGTCTGTGTTTACTCCTTTAGTTAACCCATGACGCAGCACTCCGGCTTTCC
Organism: Cephalopholis sonnerati; assembly: GCA_019142605.1. NCBI lineage: Eukaryota > Metazoa > Chordata > Actinopteri > Perciformes > Serranidae > Cephalopholis > Cephalopholis sonnerati. The sequence continues at coordinate 16,439,465 of JAGQAX010000003.1, forward strand.
TCATCCAGTGTTTAATTTTTAAAGGGCCTGAGGTCTGGAGACAGTGTGGGCGGACCTTGGAGTCGACGTTTTGTAGGTACCGCCCACTGACAAAAACCAGCCAATCAGAAGAAAAGCCCGCCAAATTTGACCGTGTGTATCGAAAATGTGTATGAAACTGCAATTCTGCCACCGGCCAGTGGCTACGCTGTCCTATACACTGGGATACACTCAAAAATCAGGTTACTGGTAAATAAGGACTTGCGACGAAAAAAAGAATACGTGTTATTTAGACACTCAGGAACACAGTTACACTCTTTGTTTTATGAGGACTCTGGCATAGTCCGGCTAATCCCCTTAGGTCCGTGGAGCCCAGGTGAGATGTCAGGCGAAATGTCCGGCTATACCATATAAACGCACACACACACACACACACACACACACACACACAGAGAAGGTCTCTCTTTAATCTAGCATGCATTTAGACGAGACAGACGATTTTGTCTTGTCCTGTAAATATGTCAGCCGGTGCTTCTCTCTCCTCCGTTTCTCTCATTTACTTTTCTGTCCATTCTTGCTCTCCATCTCACATCCCTCTCTCCCTCCATCCTTCACAGATTTTTTTTTCTTCCTCTCTTGCCTAGTTCACCCTTGTGGCTGCTCTGCACCCAAGCCATCTTCACCTTCTCTCCCTCCTTTCCACCTCTTCCTCCTTTTTCCATCTAATCTCTTCTTCCTCCCTTCCACCACCTTTTTGCCGTCCTGTCATCCATTTATCTTCCTACCCCCACCTTGTGCACACCACATGTACGTGCGCACATACACACACACAGAAGTGACGAGAAGGCCAAGAGTGTGCATGTGTGTGTGTAAGTCTAAGCTTGTGTGAGCCAAGATTCTGTCACAGCTTGAGCGGTCTGACTTTTCTTGCCGTGGATCAATGAACACAAAGAATGGTGTCCCACACTGCCCCTAGGAATCTGTGTGTGTCAGTGCGTGTGTGCATGCGCGTGTTTGCTTCTTGTTTGGATTGAACTCCCCAAACAAGTATATCTAACATATTTCCTGTCAACACTGCTGTAGTTAGAATCGCCGTTGTGGTTTTTTTTTAGTGTGTGTGCCCATATGTTTGTGTGTGTTTGTGTGACCAGTGACCTATGTGGTTTGAGGCCTGTAGCAGTAATCCATGCTGGGGGCTGGAGAAAGGAGTGGGAGGGTGGTCACTATATGGATCAATATGTCAGCAGCACACTGTTGTTCTCTGCCTCTCTCCTTCCTTCCATCATGTCTGCCTCAGTCCCACTTTCCCTTCTCCATCGCCATCTCTTCCTTTTCTGCATCCCACCTATTCGCTCATTTGAATTCTCTCTTTTCCATTTCATTTCACTTCCTTTCTACTCCTCCTCCCTCCTCTCATTTTTCAACTCTGCTCTCCATCTTTAAACCCCCCCTTTCCCCCCCCTCTTTACTTATCTTTCTTCGGTGCCAGCTTCCTTCCCCACATTCCTCTCCCATGGCCACTTGCCATTCCGTAAATCTATTTATCTCACTCTAAATCACTGTCTTCATCACCTCTTGCCATCCTCCATCTCTCCTTCTTTCTTCTAAGCTAGCCAGCCTCCGTCTTTCCTCCTCACTCCCTCTCTCTACTCCTGCTCTCTTTCGAAGGCGTGAGTCTATTTCTGTGCATTACCAATCTGTCATTGCTGTCCTCTGACAAAAAGACATATTCTAGTTTTATCTCTCTCCTTCCCTCTCTCAGCTCACTTCCATAACTTCGTTGGCACGACTGTTTAGCAGAGTACAAAATGCAAATGAATGTCTTTCCTCATCTTCTCTATCTTCTTTATTAAACTGGTCCAACAGCATCACTACAGTCCTGTTATGTCTCTTTAGGTGTGTCCGTGGTTCTTTAAAAGTGTTTTTGTAGTGAGCGGTGATGACATTTCTTATCTCATCCTTGTCTCTTATCCTTATCAAGCCTGTCCTCTAAAGAAACCTCCCCTTCGCCTAAATAATTGAAAATAATTGGAGGGATCTGTGTGGTGCTTTTAAACTTGAGAGGGCTTGTTCCAAGTAAATAGCTTGTTCCATACAATCAATGTACTCCTTCAAATTACAGCTGTTTATTTGCCTTCTTAAGGGAAAGGACAACCAGCCTATCTGATGAACATCAGATAACACACACACCTAACACACGTATATGCAGATACATAAAACATTAAAGCAGGATCACTGTACCAGTATTAATATATGCCCATCAGATCATTAGTAATAATTAGAGCTGCCCCCTAACAGTGGACCAAACATTAGTCGACCAGAAAGGTCAGTAGTCGGTGAGATTTAACTGGTCACTTAGTCGCAGAAAAAAAAAAAAGTGAAACTCTATTAGGAGCTGCACCTTGTCAAAGTAAATCTAAACCTATATGACTGGACCATGTGGGAAATTTAATTTGAAAGGACAGGCAGAGGAAGTAGCCACATGCACATTAGCCACTTAGCACAATCATTACTGCTGTGCTGACAGCGTCATTAACAGGCGGCTCGCTCAGTGTGTGACGTGCACTTGTAGATAAAATATAGGCCTATATTAATGAAGGTTCATTAGGATGGTTTTGTATTTCTCTGTAATGTAGCACAGTGTTAACAATGTTACTGATACTATTCTCTCTCAGACCTTCAACTCAAACCATTGTGTTGCCCCGCCAAAAATATATAATTTAATAACTAAATTAATATCGTAAACATGTGGGCGACAAGTCTACTAATGGCCCTAAATGACGACTATTGGTCGACTAGGAAAAGTGTTAGTCAGGGGCAGCCCTAGTAATTATAACTGTAAAATAAGAAACATAGATGCATCACAATGCGATTTCTTAACTCTCATATTAACATCATTTTCAGCCTTTATACTATGAGAGCTTAATCGAATTCCTGAATTTCAGTAATGGCTTTTGGTTTTGATGTGCCACCCGAAAACTGACATTTATTTTCAGTGGCCCCATCTGACCACTCACATGAAAAATATTTGGGCGGCACTAACAGGAGGCCACTGACCCTTTTTTTTCCTTCTGTTCATAACCAAAAATACCTAAACCTAACAATATGTGTAGTAGATCAAAAAGAAGAGATGCTGAGAAGCCATAGGATATAGTGGACCTCCCCAAAATGAAATAAAATAAAATAAATGATAATAATTCATCAATTACAATAAAATCAGTTGATTAAAAAAAAGATTAAAACAGGTAGAAAATACGAGACAAATTCACTCAGTATGTCTGGCTTTACGGAAAATAAGAACATAGTCTACAAGGAATAGATTTGAGAATTACAGTAAATTTGAAGTTACCAAAATGTGATGAGATAGTGACAAGTTAATAATTTGTAATTATACATATAAGCACATGCCATTCATATTTATGTTAATGTTATTTTGGTGTATTTATGTCAATAATTAATTTCACTATATTTGTGTGCTTCCCTATTAGCTGATTTCTCTGTTTTTTTTACAAAGCATTGTTGCTGCATTGTAGAAAACGTTACCCAACAATCCCTCTGTTATTCTCACCTCATTCGCTCTCTCCATCCCTCCTTCACTCCTTGCCCTCCCCTTTGCTGAGGTCCTCCATTTAAAGTGCTTTTGAGGAAAGAGTGAAAAAGAGGAGATGTTTGATCAAAGGAATATTTTGGATAAGACATGACAAGCCAAATCACTGATGACTGGTGCATGCACACACGGGGCAGGTGCATATGAACAAGTGTAATGCACTTACACACTCTTTCACGTCTCACATTCTCTCGTTTTTTTTGTCGGAGGCAGATTCAAAGATTAGCCCGAGGCACTTTCTCTCCTTCAACACCCCTAGCCTCTAGTCTTCTCTCTCTTTCCAGTCCTATCTCTCTCTCTCGGAGACTGTGATAGTGATTATTTAACTCCATGCTCTGAGATTCTGACACTCACATCTGTGACTCATGCACACATGCTCACAAATACGTGCACATGCTTTGACACCCTGCATGAGTATACATGTTTGTCATATGACACCATATGATCATGCAGTCTGAGATATGGCATCTCTGGGGCTCCACTCATACATTTTGACTTTCATCTGCTCTTCTCTCTCCTTTTGTTCCGCAGGGACAGAGCTGCTTATGCTTTTTTAATTCCAATGAGCCCCGAGCAATGTTTTCTGAATTAATTACTCTTTCTGACATGCAACATGAAGACAATGTCCCTTAAAGAGACAATTTAAATATACATGTTTTTTAATTTTGTTTTTAATTAAAAATAATAATAATTTCTATAAGGCAATCATTCAACACCCTGATATTATCCGCTCTGGAGAGCTACAGTCAGTATAGCTGAGACTGTTTGCATTTTAAATATCATATTTCTACCTCATATATAAACATCTCCAGGTCTTGTATGTGCTTCTGTGCCTTTGGGCTCTATGTTGGAGTGTTTCTTCACGGGAATCACAAAAACATGCAGCAGAAACATCGAAGTAATGATTCCAGAACTATCCGTCATCTTGGTCTTGTCTCCTGTCCTCCATTGCGATTAATATTCTGCTCACTTCAGCTACAGAAACACACACAGTAACCTCCACTCACAGTATAGATGCTCCAAATACCAACAAAATCAGCTAGCTGGCTGCACAGCAAACACACATATGGAAAGCTCCTGTCTGATGTCTCCAGGCTAGCTGCTAAACTACTGTAGCTTCTGTGAGTCTCACACTGAGGATTTTTTTTTTCATTGTCTTTTTCATTTACTTTTCATATTCAGGACATCTGCTCTGGATTCATTATTTCAGTGTTTCTGCTGCATGTTTTCATGATTGTTGTAAAGAATGAGCATCTTTTACAGCACATCCTAGCAGGTGATGAAACCTTCATGATTCGAGCAAAATAAACAGTTAATTTGTTAGCATACAAAAAAACTACAGCACCAAAATTTACTTTGATAGCAGTGCATGTACTTACATCAGTGTTTGTTTTTTCAAGTTCTAACTTTCAGCTTATATTTACATAACTATAGACCAATTTCCAAGCTTTATGCTCGACTAAAGGAATACTTGTGCTTCAACATTTTATCTCAAAAAAAGAAAGTATTTCCCTTTATATTGCTTTATGTAAGGTTTTTGATACCGTTGACCATCGCATTTTATGCCAGAGATCATCAGATACAGGCCTGTCACACCAAGCCGTTGACTGGTTCTTAAATTACCTCTTGAAATGTGAGTAATGTGTGTAGTTCAGTGGTCTTTCCTCCACCTTTCTTAATGTCACCAAAGGTGTGCCACAAGGCTCAGTTTTAAGACCCACCCACATCACTGCAGTTTTAGCCTCTTTATACTGGCTCCCAGTATGTTTTAGAACAGATTTTAAGATGTTACTGATTACTTTTAAGGCTCTTTATGGTCTCTCTCCCAGCTATATCTCCAACCTCTTAGTAAGGTACACTCCAGGACATACTTTGAGATCCTCGGGGAGAGGTCTTTTGTCTGTTCCAGAGGTTCTGCTGAAAACTTAAGGGGACAGAGAATTTACTGTCAGGGTCCCGAGGTTCTGGAACGATCTGCCCGAGGAAATCAGGTTGGCCGAGTCAATGATCTCTTAGAAGTCCCTTCTTAAAACATACTTTTATCGGAGAGCCTTTCCTGATTTAACTTGAGTTCAAAGTTCATTTAAACTGTCTTTTATTTCAACAGTTTTTACATGCCAACTCTGTTTTGAAAAGCCCTTTATTATTTTAACTATTTATTTAAATAATGTGGGCCAAAAAATTAACGCAACTGTACATCTTTATGCCAATGATATCATTGTTTATTTGTGTGCAAGCACCATCCTAGTATTATACCATCTACAGTCTGCTTTGGACACTGTTCAGTGGCACCTGTCCCACTAGTGTCAAATACAGATAAAACCAAGGCCATGTTCTTTTCTAACAAAAAGAAGATGCCAGCTGTTCTTCCCTGCATCATGTCTTCACAAGGCAAAGTTCCAAGACTTCATGTTTAGTAACGTGTGTAATTTCACATGCCATTGTTATTTTTTAATGAGGTTTTCTTACTTTTGGAACAGATTTGTAATTGGGTCTACATGGCAGCCGTTTAGGCATCCACTTCCTCAGCAGCATAGGTAAATGAGATTGGCCCATTTCTGGATCAACCTGGGCCTCATACTGAGAATCTGTGTCTCGCTGCTAATTCTGAAGTAGGACACGCACGTTAAAAACAAATGCGAAGAAAGATATTATTCATTTTGATGTGGTGAACTACTTTGTACCGACAGCGGAATGTGGTCCGACTTGACGTTCATTAGGAAGCGTAAGTTGACGTGGCAGATGCTGCATCCTCTCTGGCCTTCACCCGATTAAGACAGCTGAGTCTGTGGTGTAAAAAAGGGACACGAGGGAACGGTGTAACTCAGCTGCTGACTAAGGTCTTCGGCTACAAGGAGCTGTTTTGGAAGACACATTAATTCAGACTCCTTCAGCTGTAGTTCATGAGGAGGTGAGTACATTTATAATGAAATGCTTTCTTTTTAATTAGCTGTACAAACTGCATGTCAGCATGCCTTTGTTTCCGGTCGCTATAGCTTATCAAGCGTGGCCCAAGCCTCGTCCTGTTTTGTCACAGAAAATGGAACCCAGGCAACGACCTCATCGCTTTTTTTTTTTTTTTTTTGGAGTTGTCAAACTAATTTCAAGCATTTGAAGACAAAAGGGATCAATTTGTTTGTGAGAATGGGCTCATCGCTGTCAGCAGGGTGCTATTTCAGGGGTAATGAAGAAGGATATGGCTTCCAATGATAAAGTGAATCGTCCTCTCATTAAAACGACATCTCTCTATACTGGAAGGAAGTAGTCTCTCTACAGCCGGCACAATTCATACAAGTTTGGGATCAGGGGAAGCATGCAGTAAAGCTTGTCTGAATTTAAATCCATTACCAACTCACACTGCTGTTTTTTTGCTACCCTAGATGTCTCCCCTTCTTGTAAAGCTCCCTCTGTACCTCCATTGCTATCTCCATCTTCCATCTCACCATCCCTCCATCCCTCCCACTCTCTGGCCTGGTTTACAGTCCCTCTCGCCATCTCCCTGTGAAAACAGTAGCAAGGCCCTCCTCCCACACACTCTTCCACACACACATATGTTCTTTTGGAAAGAGGGAAGAGGAGGAAGAGAGAAATGAAAATGAAGGAAGGGAATTATGAAGAGGCAGAACATTATGTGCCTGTACAGGTTAGTAAAGTTTTGCGATTTCCATCACCTGCCCATCAACTCACGTTTTCAGCACTGTGATGTCTTTTTATAGTGTTTATCTGTTGATGATACGTGAGTTGCTGCAGGTGGCCCTTTTTTCTTTGTCCGTTCAGCCATGATGAGCGTCACTGCTGAATACCCAGCTCTTCTTTTATTCATTCCAAACAAACCAAAAAATAGAAACACGTCACTACCTGCACACCCGACTCCCAGAAACCAGGCACTTGTCAATAATGGAAAGGTGTCACAGTGAGAGTACCAGTCATCTTACAATGGTTCTGGCTGAAATCAAAATTATATTTTTAGGTTGAGATATTTCTAGATTTAAGGACATATTTATGCAAGCGTGAAACTGGATGTTTATAAAAAGTAAATCTGGTAATTCTTCATGGTATAGATTCAAGAAGGTGCTGGAAACATTCCTCAGATGATCCATATTGACATGATAGAGTCAGGCAGCTGCTGCAGATTTCTCAGCTGCACATCCATGATGTGAATCTCCTGCTCCACCACATCTCAAAGGTGCTCTGTTGGACTGAGATCTGGTGACTGTGGAGGCCATTGGAGTACAGTGAACTCATTGTCATGTTCAAGAAACCAGTTTGAGATGATTTGAGCTTTGTGACATGGTGCGTTATCCTGCTGGAAGTAGCCATCAGAAGATGGGTGCACTGTAGTCATAAAGGGACGGACACAGTCAGCAACAATACTCAGGTAGGCTGTGGTGTTTAAACCATGCTCAGTTGGTACTAAGGGCCCAAAGTGTGCCAAGAAAATATCCCCCACACCATCACACCACCACCACAAGCCTGAAGTTAATGTAGCCTTGAGCCTCTAGCCTTAAGCAGAGAGGAGAAGCAGGCTACACAGGAGCATAATTCATGTGTTTGTATGATGTGCGCTTTGAGCGTTTCTTGGTTTGATATTGCTTGTTTGTGCGCTTGAATATTGTGTGCACACATGGGAGTGTTTCTAAAATTGTGAGGGTGTGTGTGTGTGTGGCAGATTATAGTTTTTCACCCATCTCTGAGCACACAGCACCCGTGGGCGCAGTTACTCATCCCGGTTCTTTCCCCAGTTTAGCTGGTAACGCACCATGGTTGCCAGTTTTGTCAATACTTATCTTACAATAGCAAAAACCTGCCAGTCACACACACTCTTTCACATCTCTTACAAATGTTGCCACATAAATGTTATTTATTTTCTATCATACACAACTCAGGACTGTATTTTTTTCCTGCAATGAGTCCATTTCCAGTCTTAGGTGCAGATTCTGTAATCCAAAAGCTGGGATAGTAATCTTATCAATTTAGAAATATGTTCCTGAGATGACTGTGTGAGACTGTTAGCTTCTTTAAAAGCAGGAGTAACACAAGACAAGGGCCTTAAAACTTAGTAATAATGTTTGATAGTTTTGAAGCAATCATCCAATCATAATAAATAACAGGAGAAAAGCGCTGATTGTGGATCACTCTGTGAATTCAACTCAGTAAACTAACCATGCTGATTCTCACTGCCTGAACATGAAGGGCATGAAGGACACAGCTCCCTGGATAAATCCATGTTACTGAAAAAGGCAGCATAAAGGAACTGCTGTTCAATAAATAATTATTAAGTATATAAACGTGTTAAAAATGCTATTTTTGGCAGATCATTATCTCGCCAGTTACTTTTGTGTGACACAACAAGCATCAATAAATCTGACTTTGTGTTGTAACTTAAGCTGAAATGACTCACTTCATTACTGTAAATTATTTACACTTCAACAAATGGCCATTAAATGTGTGAATATAGTGCCCCACATCATAACCCGAGCCACTGGTTCATACAGAGAGTAATTAGTGCAAAGACATGACCGAAATCTAATGTAATGGCAATAATGGAAGCAATAACATCAAAGGGTCAATACATGAAATGATCATGACCTTTTAACACTGTATTATGTGGTGCTGGCACACAATGTGTTGAAGTTACTACGGAAACAATGCCACTGGAAAGTCAAGTCTGATCCTTTGTCATGGAGGACACATGAATTAACTGGTTCAACAATGCTGTTATGACCCCATAGGTCAGGGGTAGGCAACCTATGGCTCCTGAGCCACATGCAGCTCTTGCAGAGAATAAATGAAAAAGAATAACTGTTATTTTTTCAACGTAGGCCTAAAGTGACTCTTTGATTTTTCTGTTGTAAAAATGTGGAGCCTTTACACAGGAAAAAAAAAAGTTTCAACATTTCATCACCTACAATGTGTGTGTTAAGCTTTGACAAACCTCAGTGGTGGTGGCTAGTACTGAGTCTTCCTAGCTAGGTAATCAAAAAAAAAAAAAGTCTCATAGAAAAATAGAGAATTTAATTCTGTGCAGACAGATTAATTTGCTTTCACCACCAATGCAGCAAAGTTAAAGTGCCTAATAATCACAAATAGCTCACTGCTCAGTAACCACCTCGCAGTAAAACATATTCACGAATGCTGATTTAGATCTGTTACTAATGTTGATGGGTTATTTCAGAATTAATAGGCCGTGTTACCTTCATTATAAGGCTCAATATATTTTACTGCTTAATACATTTACATTACATCTTACAATACATTTTTATTTAATTTTATTTTGTTTTATTTTATTTCATTTCATTTTATTAGGGGGATTAGGGAGGATGGGGTGGCAAATTGGTCAAACAAACATCGGACTTTTACCCAGGAGACAGATGTTTGTGTCCCGCCAAAAGTCAAGAGTGAGGTTTTTTTAACTTAACATACATATGTCCTTTACATTGTTATTTCACACTACATGATGTAACTTGATCTAAGATGATGTAACCATGATCTTTTTCTAAAACTAACCAAGTAGTAGTAGTGCCTAAACCCAACTGTGTTGCCACCACATAATTTAAAATACTACATGCCACCACCATGTGATGGGGCAATAACAGGTCATAGTCTTTGTCTGTGTATGTGTGAGATCGGTTTAAACAGAGACACACTATGGTGACAGTTGTTTAACTACACCGTGACACATCTGAAGATCAAGGAATAGAAAGAAAAGCAAAAAATGTAAGGTGACCAACAGAGTCCTCCAAATTAAATGACAATATGCATGTTGGTCCATGCACTTTAGAACAAAATATAGAAGTGTCTCCTTATTTGATGCAACCTATTAACAGAATGATATAATTTTATAATTTAAAACGCCTTTTAAAGCTGCTAAAAATAAAAAATATTCTGTTTGGTTAGGATGAGACATCAATGTGGCTTGGTTGGGTTTGGGTTAAAATCAATGACGCAAATAGGTGGACTTGAAACTTGAGGAAAATTATCAGCCAAAAGGTCAGTCAATAGAGCAAATTAGGATCATTTGAGCATGTGCAGTATCACAGTCAATTACACATGGACATGTTTCTTTAACCAGAAAAAATGAGTTGAAAGTCCATACATAGATCATGAGATAACTACGAAACCATCACCATGACGACAGAGGAACTCTATCCACCAAGGAAGACTGTGAAATGTGCTTAATGCTTCTGAAAGATGAATTTGCCCACATACTGCAGTATGTAGTGCTGTACATCAGCCTGCACATCAGGCAGTTCATACACATCAAGACATCAAGTACAGGTTGAGTTCTGTTCATAGACAGTCTTAGCCTGGTAAGACCATTCTGATGACATCAACATTTTGTTTTGCTTTCTGTATCAGTCTGGACTCAGTGCTACACCAAATTCTTTCCATAAATCAGAATCTAAATGGGGCCAGGGATCCCCACCATGGTTGATAATATAAGCAGCCAATCGGGGACTTCATTGTAGCTGATGAAGTAAAATGCAGGCTGCACCTTGCACAGTAGTGGTGGCTCTTGAAGAAACAAGTGCTCACTCTAGTAGACCAAACAGTGTTAGGTGGAGTTATTGATGGTGAAGAAAGTGTTCCCTGGTGTTTTGTTATGCTGATTGGCTGAGGGAATTTGTCTGTCAAGGTTAGCGCTCCACTGAAAGTGTTTGGGAACTGAGTCCAGACTGATACAGAATATTGAGCTCACGTCATCAGGATGGTCTTACCAGGCTAACACAGCCTGTAATACTAAGAGAAAGCAGTGTCAAATAGAACGCATAAACTAAACAAGGTTGTAGAATCAGTCTGTAGTGATGTGTTATGGAATTCAGTTAAGTACTGTACATGACTTCATAATTTACACATTTCCAACTGTCATACCCACTGTAATATGTTATAAAGGCACATTATTTATGAATGTAATCAGTTCCTGGTTGCACTTTAAATTGATTTTCATTTTAAATTGATTGAATTGACCCCCAGCCCCGGTGGAGACAGACACTGACTTGATGATGTAAGCGGGGGTCCAAATAGCAATCAGTCAGTGTCTATCTCAATCAGACCATATCCTGCCCGTACGCTGACTCCGGGAACTTCTCCTTTCAACTTATCTCTTCACTTCCCCTTGTCTGCCTGCCAGACTGGAAGAAAGAGCAGTGGACTGGGCAAATGCCTCAGCCTCTACAGGGTATTCAGACGTACAGTACACAAACACACACGCGCGCACACACACACACACACACGCACACGGCTATGCGGATTTTTTTTTGTTTTTTTGTTCGGAAACGGTTTCATCTCCAGCCTATTATTTACAGTCTGCTGGCGACAGCTCGCTACACTGTATACAGATCTGGAGCGTGTGTGTGTTTGTGTGTGTGTGTGTGTTTGTGTGTGTGTGTGATGTGGCACTCAGCACCTTGACTCCGAGTATTGATGTAAGCTTTCTATCTCTTTCTACACCAGAGACTGGGGAAAGTGCTTTTGGTTAAAAAACTTTCTGTTACAAACATGCAGAGTTGTGCATATGTGTGTGTGTGTGTGTGTGTGTGTGTGTGTGTGTGTGTGTGTGTGTGTGTGTGTGTGTGTGTGTGTGTGTGAACCTTCTCAGTATTTGAAAACAGATTATGACTTATGTTAGTGGACTAACAGTGGTGTAGTGGTAGATGATGAGGTGGGTGTAGACACTAGGTAGAGGTTACCAAGGACTGAGTGGGTATACTCCCCTATATTATTTTCCTACATATTCCAGTAGCTTTTTTGGCTGATAGGTGGGTATAGTGTAGGCTACCAAAAAAAGGTAGGTATACATAAAGAACATGTGTTGCTTGCAAACACTATATACTATGATATGATATTATATGTAGCTTTTATTCTGACCTGCTGAAATGAACAGAACACACAGAGTAAAAGATGAACGTGCAGTGAGAGACAGATGTTTCTTATCGATTTATGCACATAAGAGGCTCTAAAAGATATCTCTCGTTTTCTCAAGCGATTTACTTCCAATGTTCCCTGTGATTATGTGATCTCTGCGGGCCCCTTTGAAGCCCTGTTCTCTCACTGTATGTTTCATGCTTACTTTAGTGGATCAAAATGAAGCTGAATGCACGCACATTACACCACAGAAGATAGCAGCTTCACTGGGAGATTTACACAGCTAGAGTCGTGTTCTGAAGCAACGCATCTGTCATTATCTAAGGAGGGAGTATTTCATGTTCCTTGGAGTTGAAATGAATTTCCTCACCAGTTTGGGTATTCAGACACCCTACATAAACCTCACTTGTGGATTGCTACAATTGCAATTCTATCAGGTTGTCAAACATCAAATCAAGACTCGTGACTCACAGTTCCTTGGATTATTCTGTCTCCTAGTGCATGTCGAGCTCACGAAGACAGAATGACACCAAAGTAACGATGAAAATAGCTTTGTTAGCAAGTTTAGAGGAAGAGCAGGTGCTGCAAACCTATTTCATAGCAGCCAACTGGTGTATTGACAGCTTAATGCTTTAAAGCCATTACTGTCTTCTTACAGTAATAAGAAGCTGCTTTTACTGTGTTTTTCTCTCCATGGTGAAATGTACTTGTTTTAGTCACATTAAAAAAAGTCCTGGTTTGTGCTTGAGCTTAAAAAGTGAACTGGATTGATGATGTCATCTCGAACATGGCAAGCAACATATCCTCCTTATGGATGGTGTCAGCTTAAAGATGCTGTCTGTTAAACACATCCAGATGTTCTTGTTTTGCCATTAAGTAACACATTTGTATTTCACATCATGTTAATTAGTGAAATAAAAGGGAAATCTGTGAATGTGTGAACTTGTGAAAGCGGGGGTCGATTGCACACGTCTGTGGGAGAGAAAATAACAGGCACTGAAGTTGAAACCAAAGTATGCAAACACAGTCTCTCGTGGATTCGCCCTTAATACAGCAGCATCTGATCACAGTTGTATGGCGCTGGTCCAGCCATGGACTAGCTGGTTTTCATTGGTGATCTAATTCAGCTTATTCAAGTATTGATCAAGTGCATACTTGAAATACACCCTTGCCTTTACAAATGCCCTCCATGAGCACCTCAAGGCAGCCTCATCTGTCTATGTATTAGGCTGCCCGAAGGTCAAGGGATCAGAAAACTGTTTTTTAAATGCAACTGTGAAAATGTAAATGTAATGTCCCTTTGAGGCTCATGCAGTCTGCCAGAATAGGGGCTATAATGTAAATGGTAGACCTATCAATCAGCTTAATTAGGATTATACAACATTTCTATCCATTTGATTTCTATCACCGACTTAATGTTACTGGGCTCTTTGGCCGTCATCTTTCTACATCATCTCCATTAGTCCAGCAACACAGACACATAACGAGCGCACTATATTTGCCTCTTCTGACTGTTGCAGCCAATTAGAAACTTCCGTCCTGGCCTCGGCGCAGTATCGTTGTCAGTCAATAGTGTATTTAAATGTAACTTGGGGCACTACAAGCAGTTTGTTATATTTAATACATTTTGTTAAAAAACCAAGTACTGAACGTACTGAAGAAACATGCAGACTGTAGAGAGAGTCTCTCTCTCCTTCTGTCCTCGTGATCATTGTTTCTATTGATGAGCGAAGTGAGTCAGTACGTCAATAAGATCTCCAGTAAGAACTCTTCTATCGATTATACCGCCTGGATGAGAGGGTTGCTGAACAAGTGCAAGGATGGAGGGAAGCAGTTAGACAGAGAAAGAAAGAGACAGGAGGACAGTCTGAGGCTGGCAGAGCTCATAGCTCGTCTTCTCTGAAGAGAGTAGTGAACAAGTAATAACTCCACTCCCTCTAGTTGTCACTCCCTTTCCTCCCTTCCATTTTTTACTTTGTGAGGGGAAAGACAGACCTTATCAAGTACATCAAAGGCCATCCAGGATTTTTGCCTTTTTCGCTGCACTTTAATTAAAGTAAATGAGGAGAGAGGAGAACAGGTGATGAAGGGACAAAGAAAGGAGATGAGAGGAGGGAATGAGGTTGGAAGGAGGGGGAGAGGGAATGGGAGGAAAGAAGAGGAAGGGAGGGGGAATGAGAAGAGAAGAAAGGTGATGATGAGAAAGAGAGGGAAGGAGACTGACAAGGTTTTTTTTTTTTCTTCTTTTTTTTGCAGCGGGACTGTAAATGCATCTGCACCTGATTTGTGTTATCAGCCCATTAAATGCCCATTATCTGTGGTTTTCAGCCTCATAGATATGGGTAAGACGGGGCCTGCCACACCTACCACAAGGTTGAAAGTCCCTTATTAGCACATGAAATGACTGTTTGCAGATCAAACAAGGAGCAGTGAAACGGGAGCAGTTTTGTTAGGTTTCATTTTTGTTAGGTTCAGGCTCAAAAACTATGTGCAGCTTCACCTGACTTCCTCCTTTGCTCCTGTTGTAACTATTACAACTACGAGAGGTTGTCGCCTGAACCCAATAGTAGGTGTGGCAGGCCCATTCATACTCATATCTATGACATATATAACCATTGATAACAGCCATTTAATGGGCTGATAACAGCCAAACCAGTGAGTAAATCTAAACCAAAACAAAATTTGTCTGTTTCTTTGTGTGCAACATTTACAGTAACAGGTAAATTAATATAAAGAAAAATTTTTTTGCAAAGTCCAGACTAAAGCTTTTTGCATTGTGAGGCGTACCTCCTCAGGGCGACGTGGGAGAGTTGGAATGGAGGTGCAGAGGGAGGGACATGAGACAAAGATACTGCGTGAGGTGCAATTGCACAATTTGAGTCAAATATAGAACTCCTCACAGAGTCATAACTCAAATATAAGCTAAAAAAACAGCTTTCAAGTTGTAGTCCTCAGCTAACTTACTAAATGCATGGCAGCATTATACTGCTTGTATACACCCTCAAAGCATTATGGGAACAGCAGTTCCAAAACATGATTGTCTCTCAAATAGAAGTAAGACACAAAAATACAAGACATGACGAAAGTTATCTCTCTGGCTAAGACCATGATACTTAAAATTGACATAAGTAAAAGCCTGCGCTCATTTTTGTAACTGTAGTAAAAGTAAAAGTTAGAAATAAAAATATTAACAATAAATATTTGCTAGGATTACTGGCTTTTTCTCTCTCTCTCTCTGGGGTCTCTACACTTACGTGGCTGCTGAGTACAGTACATCCTCAAAGACCACTAAGAGAACTTACACGGCTGCTATCCTATATCCTCATATCATGTGGTTTATGTGGATAAAAGTGTGTGTTTGTGTGTGTATGTGTGTACGTGTGTAACTGATACTGAAGATACAGTATATATATCTTATTTACTTGCTCCCACTCACTGGCCTTCATAACAGTATTATGAGCGTGCAGTCAGAAAAAGGTGCAGGATATATTCACAATCCTGCTGCTGTCCTTTATGTTTCTCTTTTTTGTTCATTTAGGGAATTTGTAATGTGTTGTATGTAATTTGCAGCTGACATCATCTGTCATGTCTGCAGAATGCTTCAGCACCCTGGGAGACTGAAGCAAATCATCAGTAATGTATTGTGGATGCCAGAGATGTAGCACCACAGGGAGCATTTACTAGATTTTCTGAACATCACATTGTCTAGTTAACTGCGATACCTTGGTATAATTACTTCAAACAAATGAGACCACTGTGAAGACAATTTGTAGCTTCTTTCAAAAGCATTAACATTGCTACAGTACAGATCATTGACAAATTTGCCACCTTTTATTTTTTTTCAGATGAACATGCTTCCTGGTGCCCATCCTCCTGTTCTTTCTTTGACAAGATCAGTGATCAAGTTTGGAGCTTTTGAAACACAGTCACCAAAACAAATGTTGACATTGCATGTTCCTGCAAACTGCAGATATCTAACATATGTTCATGAACATGTTGAAATGTTCCTTTACGTTCCAACAGTGCTGTGGTTAACTTGCTTATGGTCAGGGAAAGATCATTTATTGGCTTAAAATACCCAGTTTTGGCAGCACAACACATTCTCACTTCGACCTTGTCACATATTGACATGCTTGGTCATGGGCTTTCCACGTCCACATACAACGTGCAAGGTACCCTGGGTGCATTGGTTGTTGATGTTCTGGGACAATGTGTCAAGTTCTGCCTGTTACATGCGTTGTCTTCTTTCAAAAGACACAGGCAATTTACCGTTTTCAACAAAAACACATGGTTTTGGCTTTTGAATCTCATGGGATGCGAACACCTCCCTCCCACATGGAAGTCGGTGTTTGTTGGGCCCATCCACCACCCTTCCTGTCTGCCCCACTCAGACTTTTGCCGCCTTATTTTCATTCTTGTCCCACCATGTTTCCTTCTGACGCCACTGGGTGCTGTGAAACTATTACACTGACCGGCTGCATATCATGCCAACGTTTAAGAGCGGCTTTTTTTGTTGGTGTCTGATACCACAAGTCACTGCCCGAGCACTGGATTTCACTGGATTTAGTTGGGCAGCATAATTGGGCTGGTTATTCTTGCCATAAAGCAGTCAGTTTCATGCCACCTCCAAATGACAAAGTCAGCTCATACACAGGTAATCAAAGCTATGTCACTTTGGAAATGTTGATATGATACGTATGAAGCATACAAATGTTAACATATCTCATATTTCAGCATGTTTGTTTTCCTGCTATACGTGGACACATTTAAAGCTCAAGAAAGGGAGGAATAAAATAATATAGGTTACCCTGCAAAGTCCTCCACATTATAAGACAAAATATGCCGCTGGTCCATGCACTCCAGAGGGCATAGACGTGTTTCCTGATTTGATGCAACCTATCTGCAGAATAATATCACTCTCTGCGCCTACCACAACTGCTGAAAATTACTGTTGTAAAATAAAACTGTTTGGTTGGGTTCAGGCAGAAAAACAACTTGGTTAGTTTTGGGTTAAAATCAATGAAGTAAATAGCTGGACTTAAAAACATGAGAGAAATTACCAACTTAAAGGTCAATCAATGAAACAAATTAGTATAATTTGAGCATGTATCACCATCAAACTCACATGGATATATATACTTTTTTTCAAGCAGAAAAAAATGGATTGAGCAGTGCAGTTCTACCAATGCTATCCTGCCATCAAATCCTTGTTTAAATCAGGGGTATCAAACATACGGCCCGGGGGCCAGAACCGGCCCACCAAAGGGTCCAATCTGGCGCCCTAGATGACTTTGCACACCTAATGTTGATGCACATGTGAAGGCTGAGAGGAGCATTTTAAACAGTGACAGATACTTCATGTAAAATGCTGCCTTAGAGGCTTTTACACTCTGACCAGAATACAGCTCTCTGAAATAACAATAAGTACTTTCTATGGTCATATTTACAGATATTGAACACTGTGCAAAATATAAAATATATAATAGCAGCAGCTTCAGCACAAAAGAATCTGTATCAGACTTCTGTCTTAAAACAGTATGGGTGGAACCCCTGCT
The DNA here is from genome assembly GCA_019142605.1 of Cephalopholis sonnerati. NCBI lineage: Eukaryota > Metazoa > Chordata > Actinopteri > Perciformes > Serranidae > Cephalopholis > Cephalopholis sonnerati. Next base: position 16,457,471 of record JAGQAX010000003.1, read on the forward strand.
GCTGAGGCACTGACAACACTTCAGATTGTAAATGGTTTGTAAGGCAAGGGATGACTTAACCTGCTTCTTCAATAGCTTCCACTTTAGTAGAAAAAAATATGAAATATCACATGTAATGAAAGTGAATAGTAGACTGACTGAGTGTGGAAAAACCAAGACAAGCTAATGAATTTGCACATAATTTTTCTGTCTTCTTTGTTTTATAAGTGGATGAACGTTTTCAGAATGAAAGAAAAATTTGAAGGGCTTGATATTTATAGGTTATTATGCAGTGGTTTCAGGGGTTCCACCCACTTGAGATCAAATTAGCTATATGTGCTCTGAACTAAAATGAGTTTGACACCCCTGGTTTAAATGTTATTGTTATTATTTTTATTTTTTATTATTGGAACTGTTTCAGAAAGTGCAGATTGACCACCTCTTATCAATAATCAGATTTTTTTCCCTTGCTGTTTTTCAAAGTTTTGAATGGCGAAAGAAGCCGTGCCCAAGTGCATTTGATAAATTTGTTCCACCAGCATCTTCCTGTATGTTTGTTTCATTTCTCATAATTGCCATATTTCAAATACAGAATCCCAACCAAAGGCTAGTCAGGCTGCAGGAGCATGAAGTAAAATAACTGACTCTTTCCTTTGCTGCATTTGTGCTTAGCTGTGCTTTACTGTTCATCAAGCATGATAGCAATCTTGCTTTGTGTGACTAATAGACGCTTGAAACCCCAGTTAATACATCAGCTCCAAAAAAACGATGACGTACAAGAAAGAAAGATGATTGCTTTTCATTTTTGCGTAATTGTGCACTATTGTTCAAGAACCACAGCAGCATTTTTGTTGATGAAATGTTTTTTTCTTCCATATATGCAAATGAAGCTATTCAGGAAAGCCATCATATTTGTATTGCCGCTGTAGTTTGTATAACAGAACTAATAATTTTTTTTTCATCTCAGATTAATTCTACTTGATTGTTCACGAGGCGTGACAGTGCATTCACTTAAAGACAAACAGACAAACACGAGCCTTCCGTGCTGCTGTGAAGTCCCAGATATGTTGCCATGACGTCGTCGTGAGCAAGACGTTTGTTTTATCTCCGCTTAATTGCTCGGTATTTATATTTCATGATGCCTAATGGGGCTCCCACTGATCTAATAATACTTGTTTGACACATTAATAAACACATCCGTCTTTCCAATGTGACCACGGGGATGCTTCAGAGTCTACAGTAAAGATTCTGATTCTATTTTGTTTTATGTAATTACTTCTTCTTCATGGTTCACAAAGCCTGATAGCACACAAGCTAGTTGATTGTTGAGGTACATTACAATGAGTCGTGACCTTTAATATTCTGTTTCTTCATATCTATCAGAATAACAAGTGTGTTACATTCTTTATGAACAAGTAATAGCTGTTTGTAGACAAGAAAGCGGTAATGAGTCATTTGCAGATGCGGTATAAATACCACCTTTCTCTCTTCTTTTCCTTTAGTATTCGTGCCCATCATCTGCTACATGGTTCAATGCATGATTCAGCAGTCACACTCGTCGTGATTACTTTGTCGTTATTGCACATCTGTCAGCCACAGAAGAACTAATTTCATCTAATGTTTCCCGATACGTTTTAATTATTAATGCAGCTCTATGACATTCTTGCATTCTTGATATTGACAATTAGAGACAGTTGCTGAGGGGTGCTTTCAGTAGCATTGCACTGAACAGCAATAGCACAGGTTTTTATTACTAGAAAGACTGCAGGATCAGATGTTTTCAGGGCTTTTGGCGAAACTAAATTCTCTCTTTATGACTGACGAGCATATCCTCTGAATTTTTTTTACCGTGGCGTAAAGATTACGGGTTGATTCTCAGCGCATTAGGATGCTTAAAGTAAAGTCTTCAACATCAGACTTAAGTAAATATCACTTTTAGAGCTGACGTCTTTTTGGCTCAGGCATCAGACATAAAGTTAATAATGCAGAAATCACATATCTTTGAATCATACTTCCTGAATACATGACAATGAGATTTAGAAAGAGAGAAGGAGATGAGAAGGAATAGAAGGGCTGTGCGTCTTCTGAGAATGCACTTAAAGCATTTAGAAATGGAGTGAAACATATCCTTTGGGCGCAGAGCCTCACCAATGAAACCACATAACTAACATTGAGTACCAATGTCCCTTTGACCTGATTATAACAGCAGCAATGATTGCTTTTAGGAAAAGAGTCGTAATAATGGAAGCTCTTGGAAGTGGAAGCGCTGCATCAAACTACTAATAAGGTGGTATTCATCCTGGCAGCCATTTTTGGTTTCATTTGTCTAAAATGTTGGGAGCTTTGGGTTACATCCAGTTTCATCCACTTTAGTTTTACGATTTATGGGGATGGTCTTAGCCCGTAGCCTTAAAACTCCTCTTTTCTTGATAACAATAAATATGACTAGAGTCAAGGACAAAGTCTAATTCAAATAGATGTAACTTCACATGGATGCAGAAAGACTCTTTATATGCAAATAAAGGTTTCATAACCTATTTTGCTTTCAAAATCCCACACCAACAGTTTTCTGCAAGTATAAGTTATGTAAATTATGAGTTTTCTGTGAAAAAGAAACATGACGTTTGCTTCAGGATTTTACATAATTTTTTATTCAGTGGGATGTATAATACTATGCAACTTTTTTAACCTTAAAATAACAGTTTCAACATCATTTTGATGGTACACTGACTTTTAATAGGGAAAATGGTGCCTCTGTCCTTCCCACTCCACCCCCTGAATGCCTATTCATGCCCTTCTTGTAACTTTGGTGAGCTGTTAGGATCGACTGGGAGAGGAGCTTAATGCATAATGTCACTACGGATAAAGTTGTACACAAAGTTGTGCTGTTAAGTTATTGTATAATTGTCTTGATAAGTTCGCTTAAAGAAGCTAACGTCAGCTCGCTTAACACAGTTAGCTCAGTTAGCTCAGTACTGTCAATGCGGCTATCTTGGCAGAGTCAAAGAGAACAAAGAGGACGTGGACAAAGGCACCACTGTAAAAATCCAAATCTCGAAATGTTTCCCTTTTTTTTATTTAAAGAAGTACATTTTTAAAAACACTAATCCATTTACAAAACAGACGACAAACAGCCTGTGATGTCTTCAGAAGAATAATGCAATTTCAACAATATTTCTCAGTTTCTCCACATTCACTCAGTCTACTACTCACTGTCATTACATGTGTATTTTTCTATACATTTCCAAACACCAAATTAAAGTGAAAGAAAAGAACTGTATTCTGGTCAGGGTGTAAAAGCCTATGAAGCAGCATTTCACATGAAGAAAGCTGCTCAATGTTTAACTTGCTCCAAAAACCTGGCACCTCTTAGCCTGCACAAGTGCATCACTATTAGGTGTGCAAGGTGATCCAGTGGGCCAGATTGGACCCTTTGGCAGGCCGGCTCTGATGTTTGACACCCCTGCTGTTACCTTATTGGTGTCATCCCAGTCTCACTAAGTTTTGTAGTCTTTTGTAGTCTCAAATGCTTAGCAAGCTACATATATGGGCTGACAACACCAGCAGTATTTCAGAAAAACTAAAACTTTCAGTCAGTCTTTTTTGTTATTATTTCAATTTCGTTAGTTTTCATCTCCGATGTCACAATAGATAAAACTATGCAGAGGCAACATTTTGTAAAACCCTGTAATGTTACTGCAACCCTTCAGTGGACAGGATCTTTGTCTTATGATGTCGTATTCAGTGCTTCAAAATCCTTTAGCTTGTCAAGGCTAAGGTAAGGTTACAGCCTATGTCGCAACCTCTTATGAATAACATTGGCGGGACTGTACACTCTGCTGTTGGATTGTCCTTTTTCTTCTTAGCCATGAGACAGATCACCACAGCTTATGTCAGGACAGTTCAAACAAACTGCAATCTGCAGGCACAATTTGTATTTATAGCAGTGTTGTACCACTCTGAAGCTGTAGGGGCGCCAAATCGCAAAATATCAAATCTTGTATTTTAATGTTGGAGTTAAGAGCCACCACAGCAAATGTTGGTTCTCACGGAGAGGAAATGGAGAGCTTTGAAGTTATACTGGACCTAATCCATGCTTTTTTTCTTTAATCAAGGATTTCTGTACTTTTTCTCTTACTTCGAAATGTAGAGCGGATGCATGTGTCACACACACACACACACATGCTCACATTCATACTCACACATACACTAACTTTCAGGGCAGTGGAGTCCTAGAGGGTGTGGAGCGATGACAGTCAGAGGATGAATGACCCAGCGGAGTATCACAGAGCTGACACTCTGATAATTACATGCCAATCTCACACACTCTCATTTCCGCCATCGACACACACTAACACGCACAAATGCACCATGTAGGCCTGGGTTCACAGATGTGGCACATACACACGCACGCATTTCCCAGACAGCCACAGTCGCTCGTGCTCCGACTCATGTAACACACACGCACTCATTCCACACTAACAAACAAATAGTATTCAGTGTGTTTTTGGTAGGAGCAAATTTTGACAGCATGGCACACACACACTCACACACACACACAGACTTGATGTATTTTCCGCATTGCGTCTCTCCAAATTCCTAACTGTGTTCATTTACTAGCAGAGGTCTCATCAAACTTTAACCAGGCAGCATAAACAGCTTCAAATGGAATAAAACACCACAGCCGGTTACACTGGGACTACAGACACGCACATTACACACAGACGCACATACTGTATGACACACACACTGTATATTTATACACTACGTAAATAGAAACACGTGCACACAAATATTCACTGACTAGCACAGTACAGTAAGAGATAATAAGGAAATGTAGGCTGGAGAATACAGACGTTGATATTCAGAGTAGTCAGTCTCATACCAGCTGTTAATGTTGCTTTGTGTGTGCGTGTGTGTGTGTGTGTGTGTGTAGGTGTGTGTGTGTTTTATGGAAAGACAAACTGAAGCAGCTGAGAGGACGTCTCTCATCAGCCTGTGTGCATGTGAATTGTTTTATTTCCAACATTGCTCACTATTATTTGGTGCCACACTCGCAGCTCCAGCTCTTATTGTTTCCGTCTCTTTCTCTTATTTTCCCTCAAAAAGCCTCCGTTTTGTTCTCCATATCTCCTCCACTCTATCTTTCTGACTCACCCGCGTCTTATCAGAGGAGGAGATGAGACTGAGTACCCACAATCCTGCGCTGTGATTGGTGATTTCCTGTCTTACGCTCAGCCAATAGCGTGCCAGCGTAACCATTAAGAGGTCGTCTCATTAATCACAGCTAAACTCATTCACCCGAAGGCCTACCTCATGACTTTATTGATGCTTGGCTCTTTAGAAGCCCATTGGCCCCCCTTTGTGACTCAGAGGAGAACATATGATTGGTTGTCCCAGAGGTGAAGGTGGACATCCATTGGCTGTCATGATCAATGCAGGATGTCTCTGAAAATGAATGACTGCGCTCACCTGTCAAATCACTCTTGCTTACTGGTTTGCGGCGCCTGCTTGAAACGTGACATACCAGTTGGATGCGGTTTGCATTCATTTTAATACTTATTAAATTCCAGCGGTGCAAATCATAGACTGTATAAAAATAATGGAGGTACCCATGGTGATGTCACCCATTGTTCTGTGGACTCCCATTCTGAAGCCTTGATTTCGGCAATGTGGTGGCCGCCATTTTGCATTTTTGGAGGCAGAAATGACTACATCAGGAAGAGAGGGTGGAGCTGAGGAAGAGCGAGGAGTGGATCTGACTGAGAGCCCAATGTAATAGCTAGCTTACAGCCTGTCACTCATATATATTATAAACAGGTGAATGGGGAAATTAAACTTGTTCGTTTCTGCTGTAAAGCTGGACATTTTTACACGGAGGTCTATGGAGACTAGCTTGCTTTTGAAGCCAGCCTCAAGTGGCCCTTGGGGAACTGCAGATTTTGGCACTTGCATGTTGCCTTCCCTTTTTCTCTTCTGGAGGTTGCCGCTTAGTCTAAACTGGCATCGAGCCACAACTCTACATGAAATCTGCTTTTTAAAAAACCATCAAGGCAATGCACTTTTGGGGTTGTCTTCATTTACCATTTACATTTTTTGCTACTTTCAATCCACCCAACATTACATACCTGCCAGCTGCATGAACCTAACCGAACCATGAAGGCTAGCCTTATGATCCTGAATAATGGAAGTAGATCACGAAACAATATTGTTTGGTCTTCTTGATAACCTTTAATGTAATACTACTGTGTATTTCCTTGTTGGTGACATCACAAGAACTCCAGAGACATCAGGTGTTTACCAGTTAACCCATCTGAATTTCAAAATATTATGATTCGCAGGCAAATTTTAGTGGCACAAGTATAATTTCTAAGCATTTCATGGATGTGCAATGACTCAGAGAAGTACAAGTTTTGATGCAAATTGCAGCATTTAGATGCTAAGGGTTATAAGGTACCTCAAATGCCACCATGAATTGTGCGGCAGAATCACTGCTGCTGCTTTAGCTGCTGACCGCGCTGGCAAACGTGTCAGATCATTGGTCAAAATTACAATAACAAATTATATGTTGGTTGTAAAACACCAACACGCACCTGCCCTTTCAACCTCTCACAATGTCTTTACTTCACATCTTTCCCTATCTCATCTCTGCAACCCTCCCACACACCCGTGAGGAGGCGGGCTTCACAGTTTGAATACCTCCTCCTAAGCAGTGGCTCCCATATTGGGTGCCACAACACCCTTTGGTGTCTTAAGGACAGGTGAAAGGTGCAGCAAGATTTGTTCAGTTCATTTATTTTGCATTTCTAATAATGTCCTACCACATTAAAAAACAAGAGTACATTCACATAAACCACAAATCACTGTATTAAAAGCCCTGTTAAATACGCAGTTATACCCCAGCTAACAAGCTGACAGCTCACGGCTGCCAGTTGTCATGGCAACAGAACACGTTTTGCGCTTGACTCGAACATGAGTCAGCCAAAAGAACTTAAATCAGACTGCACAGTGGAACAAATTCCTGTGAAGGGATGCCGTGGTTTAAAATAGTTTGGGAACCACTGGTCTACAGTATGTGCTTCCTCACACATAAACAGACTTTATACCACATTGATTACTGAGTTCATTCTCTGCTCACTGAGCTGGTTTATTAAATGACTGTGAGCGCATGTTATTATTTTACGCTGACACAAAATTCCTTTTTACCAAACCATCTTTTTGAATGATTAAAATGGCTAATGACAACCAGCTGCTGGCAGCTCCACTTTAGTTTAGCATATTGTCTTTAATGTTATATTAATACATCTGCCTCCCCTCTTATCATTTGTCATGCTTAACAGTGGCCTCATATTGCAGGTTTATTGGACTGGATTACTGCCACTGCTAGAGTCAGGCCGGTCGTCTAACAGGGAAAAGTGCGCACTTTCTTTGGTGACTGGAGGCTCTGCAGTGTGGCAGGACACGTAAAGGTTACTAGACAAATGTCCTACAGTGTGCAAGGAGAAATGGAAGAGGGGAAAGCTGAGTGTTTTGATCTGCTGAGGTAATTTAGCCAGGTCTGAAAATAAAAAGAAAATAGGTATCATTATGGAACCGTGCCGAGAAGGGGTATACCATCTGCTTTTATGTCCCCAGCTCAAGCCTCTATTGTGGAAGGACCAATTGACAATGTCATATGTCACAGAGAAACAACAACTCCAAAACACTTTCCACTTTTTGCCTTTGTAACCAAAATCTTCAGATTACTATGCTTTTCACCCACCATCTGCCACCTTATGTTCCTGAAATGCATTTCACATGATTCAATAAGGCCTTTAAGATCAGTACTGCACTCATACTTCTTCATGTTGATCTTTATCCTATATGATAGGAATGTCCAAACATGACCAACTTCGAATGGCTCCACTGCTTCCTAACTGGCGGCTGTTTAATCCATTCACTTCCTGGGCTGAAATTACTGGTTGTATAATTCAGTTTATCGTTTGGCAGAGTCCCACAGTATGAAGTCAGTGTTTGTTTTCAGTCCAGCTGGCTCACTGGTTTGGCTTACCTGTCTGATGTAACTCACTGTAACCACTGACTTCACTGTGCCACCATATGGCACTCAGGTGCATGTGTGGGTAAGTGACGTAATGAAATATTCACCTTTGCCAAAACCAAATGTGTGCAGGTGACTAAATATGACTCATATCTTGGTCTTTATTTCTCAATCTTTTAGCAGTTACGACCACGTGGCCGGCTGTAAACTGGCTTACTGTGTTTGTTTGGAAGAGTGCTCAGAGTGAAGTTTGGAGAAAAGGTCAGGGGAGTTGGTTTGCGTGTGAAGAAATCTGTTAAAGCAGACATGAATCCATTTCTACACTATCGCTTTGGCATATGAGGTAAAGAGGCAGCCTTGCCCATAGAGAGAAGGTAAGCTGCAGTGTTTTGTCAAGCAGCAAATTTGTTGAAATCTCAGGGTTAGTGCTGTGTGACTCAGCTGGGCCCTGAGGAGGAAAGTATGAGGGCCAGTACACCCATGCAGATTTTATCTTCTGTCTCCAGCAGCTTGGAGAGGAAAAAAAGTACTCTGAAACAAAGTAAAAACTGTTTTTTGTTGGTCTTCTTTTTATGTGTCATCTCCCAAGCAGACAACATATTTTCATTCCTAACTCTACAAATACAGCAGCTTAGTCAGTGGCCCTAAACTTCAAACTATGGTGTTATAGATACTCCTCTAGTCACTTTTGGACGTGTTAGTTTACACTCCTTACATGCATACAGTGTCTTTTCATGTTGACAGGAAACTTGGGTTTTGGAACCAAAGCTACTTCAGGTTCAGGCAAAAAAGATCATGGTTTTGGTCAATGTATCCTCATACAACAGTTCATATGATATCTTATAAATTAGCCTCACCAATAATGTTACATACTTCATGTAAAGGTACATAGTTAACATAAAGTTACAGAGATTAGGTTTAGCAAAAGAATGATGACATGCCTTAAAAAACTGTTCATATGGTTTCACACAGTCCCAAACACCAGTGTCCTGGGGGAAAGTCTTATGTTTGTTTGACTCACTCACCACCCCGACCTACCGCCTCACACCCTGATCACAGGGTAACCTACCACCAGTTGGTCCAGGAGCTTCACCTTGATGATGGCCATTTCCAGGCATATTTTAGGATGACCTGGGGGCAATTTGACGACCTGCTATCTATCGTCGCGCCGTATAGTTCTGCTTATCCAGCAACCGCTAACACCAGTTTCTCCTCCATTGCTTACCAACTGTAAACCTGTTGTTGTTACCATGACAAAAACAGAGATGACATGGGGCATTTTTCCACCGTGAGTTGACATTTTTTCAACACGAGGAGTTCAGAGCCCTCCGGCAAAAACTCCAGATGCTTAGAGCGCAGACGTAAGAGGCACAATGTGACACAAAAACTGCAAGCAAAAAACTTCATTCTCAGTAAGGCGCTCTGAGCTTCTAATATCGCCGCTTTCAGATACATTTGAGTTAGTTGGAAGCCTGGTGCATCAGACGCTAAAGGCATACCAGATGTCGAGGACAAGCTGCCATATTTGATGACTTGTAAATGAGAACAGGTTGAAGCAGACCACAGGGTCTAGTATGCTGTGTTAATGTAATCACCCAAGGTGAAACCATGCTGATTGAAGGAGTTGAGTCTTTTGATGATGTACAGTTAACCTTACTTTGAATTAGCCTATTCTGATAGTATTTAAGATTTGAGTATAATTTCTCATTCTTAATGCTAAATGGACTCTCATGTCACTTATTCACAGGCATGAAGGTGCTGCCAATCAGGAGGAACCTGTTCAGTGTCTTGTCCTTGCCCAAGGACGCTTGGACAAGTGAATGGGAGAAAGAGAGGATTTAATGGCCACCCCTCTGATCAAGGGATGACCTCGCTCTTCTTTCACGAGCCGCAGCCGCCACCGCTAATGCAACTTTGCATTTCAATGTTGTCCTCCCTGGAAATGCTTTGTTTTACACATGAAAGAGTTCAACTTAAGCTCACAAATTCTGGGTGGATGTCGTGGAAACCAATGAACACACTCTGCATTTGCATTATTTACCAGCCCATTAGTTAGAAACCTCACATGTCTAAGCACATCACAGCCGTGGAAAGTGATGGATGAATTTGCTGCTCTCTTCGACCACTTAAAGTAATGCTTTTGTTTCTTCTTTTTTTAAACGGCCCAAAATAGACGCTAATCTATTAAAAATCCGGGTTTGTGTGGCGGTTATTTTTATGCTGCCTTTGTGGAGGTAATATTTCACTTGTAGTTTAGAGCTGTTTCCATTTATTCCTCACCCTCAGCTCAAATATCACATTTGTAAATGTGCAAATACTCCTGTCTGCAGTCTGTGTTGCAGTAAGATTGCAAGTGTGTGTCTGTTTGCCTAGAGACACACACACACACCCTCGATCCCCCCCGTATCAAATGTCACATCTGCCTGTTTAAATGGCACTGACTTCACTTAACACAGAGACACTGCTGGGTACCACTTCCACTTTAATACGATTGGTGCTGTGTGTCGGGAGGAAAAGCACACACACGCTCAAATGTACTGACACGGACACGTACGACAGAAGCCACTGATAGCTTCATTTTTAGGTCTTCTTCCCTTTTCTCTTTCTCTTGACACGTAGACGCACACACACACACACACTTACACACACACACACGGTGTGGCTTGGCATGTCTCTCTGTGTTAAAGCTTAGGTCCACTTGGTCTAAAGTGAGTCTTTCTCAGCAGCTGCTCAGGTCTCCATCAAAATCAATACTGAGAATTGGTCTTCTGAATCCTCGGGGAAAAGTTACAATATGGGAGTGTGTCTAGGTGTGTGTGTATGTGTGTGTGCGCGTGCTTGAAGACATGGTATTGAGTCCAGGAGGCAGGAGTGAAGAGAGTAAGCTTACTGGATGCCATAATGGATTCCTGTTCACACTCCCCCTCCTCCTTACTCTCCCTCTTGCACACACACTTTTTCTCTGTCTCCCATCTCTCACCATGCAACTCTTGAGATGACCTCACCTCCTCAGACTCCAGTCTTAAGACCTTAAGCTGTCTAATCTCCTCCTCTCCTCACTCTCATCTTCCTCCTCTTCTCCCGTCCCCGTCCTCCTCACTCCACTCCCCGTACTCCCTCCTCTTGTACCTCTCTCCACGTCTGACCTCCTGGAGATGTCAAATGCAAAGTACCAGAGATGGCTTTATCCTTTGTTGAGAGACCTACATCCTCCTCAGAGGCTCCTTTTGTGTCTGGATAGGCAATTCAAGTGTATCACAAGTGGTTCATTTATTAAGAACTACTATAGGTGTTCCCAGGACAAAGAGTAAAGTATTCCATTACGAGCCTCTTTTAAGAAAATAAGCCCGTAATTCATCATTCCATATGGGCCCCTTTAGTATTTCTGCACGCTGAGTGTCCCTCTTAGGACTGACACTAATGTGATGGTGCTTACATGAGTCCAGTGGGGAGAGCGTGTTATTGCAGCAATGGCAGAAATATAAGATGAGACACGAACACATGAAGAGTGTTTACGTTTGTGCAATACATAGTTAAAATAACAGCTAACAAGCTAAAATGAAAGAATAAACGCAGATTAAAGGCTCTGAAAAAAATCATTGTTTTTACCTTTTCACCTTGTAAGGACTAAGTTTCCTCTTCATGAAACATTTGGCCAATAATGACATACTCTAATGAGGAAGAGTCTGATGTAGAAACTGCATCAGTGTTTGCTTTTTGTGTAGGAACACAATCAATCTATCCGATAGGCAACAAACCTTTATCACAATAGGTCATCAATGTCTTGACACCAAGAACCCTTTTCCATATCAATAAATACGACTCTGTCATTGTTGAGTCAGTGTAACAATGCACAATGACAATATGGCCTTTAAAAAAATCTTCACCCACAAAACAACCGTTTGATTATCAATAACTCACCACGTTATCCTTGAAATGGAAACTTAGTTTTTCCCACATGCCTCCACAGTGAAGTGGAGAAAACAAAAAACATTACAGTAAAACCTCAATCAAAAGCCTGGTCCCAATTAAACACCCAGGCCCTTTCACTAGCCTGGTGTGGCTACACATTTGACAAATAAACGCCTGCCTCAATTAGAGGCCTGGTCTGGTTGCCAAGCAGTTAATTTTTATTATTATTATTATTATAGAAGTTCTTCGGATGTGTAAAAGCGGGCTGTTGGCTACCTCAAATTACCCTGTAAGTAATTCATATCCTGTTAGTCCGTAAGGGTCCTCAGATCATAAGAATCAAAGGGTTTTTTCAGTAAAATTCATTCAAGTTGTGAGTATTGTTTTAACTGGATAAAGTGGTGTTGTGTCGGTGTGCTGGGTGCCGTAATCCTCGAGTGCCGTAACTCTGCCTCTCTCTGATGCGCTGTCTGTCAGAGCTAGATCAAATGAATGATTCATAATTGATATATTATCTGAAGCCTAATTTTTAAAGTAAAATTCATACTGGTTTAAATAAAAAAAAGATTATATTTCCCATCTTTGCTGAGCAACAGTTTTGTGTGAAAGGCCTGTCCCAGATAAAGGCCCATAGATTTCAATGATTTAAGCAAATAATAGCCTGGACTATTAATCGATGTTTTACAGTATTCATAATTTGAATTCATCCATTTACAAACTTTTCACAAAAACTTACAATATAAATCACTTCCACCTACAGGTAGTGAACCCTGGGTGTGCCTTAGCACTAACGTGTATGAGCTCCATTTGAGCAGAGTTTAAATGCGTGCACAGGTACACTGCTCGGCCTTGCATGAGACTGTTTGCACTGACTTGTTTTAAATCGTAATGTTTTGGTAAAAATTCATGTGTTTGGGAAATACTGAGCATACGAATGGAGAATTGAGACTCCGATTATACTGCACGAGCTGTGTGAGAGCTTGTAAAGGGAGGTTTTGTGGGGCACCAGTAGCTCACCTGGTAGAGCAGGCACCCCATGTACAAAGGCTGTGTCCTCGCCACAGCAGCCGCAGGCTCAATTGTGACCCATGGCCCCTTACTGCATGTGATTTCCCCTCTCTTTCCCCCCTTCACACTGTAACTGTCCTATCAAATAAAGGCAAAAAGCCCCCCAAAAAATCTTTAAAAAAGGGAGGTTTTGTTTTGCTGTTGTTAAATGCGGCCCATGTTTAACTTCTATTACGAAGAATGTTCGCCATTTTGGGTTTTCCACTTAGTAGTTGCTATACAAACGGTCATTTTGCAGGTGAAGTATTTTTTAAAGAAGATATAATATCCCTCAGTTTATAGTTATATGGTAATACTTTTCAGTATGAGCAAATATAAGCAAAAGGCTCAACTCAAACACACAGTCAACAGATAGATGCCAGAGTTGTCTGTGGTAATGATCTATATTTTGAAAAAATGCTTATTAATGTTCAAAGGAAACGTTCATATTTTTAATTAAACAGCATCTGTATGCTCAGTGGGTTGATATTGATTAAGTGAACCAATACACTTGAGAAAGACCAATATCAACTTAATTATTTCTGCCAAAGAGGTTATGTTTTCACATAACCTTTGTTAATATTTCTGTCTGTCAGTATTAATGGATTTCCGAAGTGTCTGCTGGGCAGACAGCCTTTGGGCCAAGATGCAACTGATTAGATTTTAATGCTGATATGGATTTGGGATTTTGACCATCATCAACTTTTAGTAGTAATTATGACTCTAATGAGACAGCAACTTTGTATTAAATTTTAAAGGTATGTTTTCAGGAGAAAGAATTAAATTTCTTGAATGCACCAACTTAGAGAACTATTGGCTGCTCTGTTTACCGAGGTTTGTGTTCTCTAAGCATTTCTAATTTCACACTAATTAAATGCACTACATGAGGAAGAGCATCTGTGTCAACCATCGGGAATTTAAACCTGGCAACGTTTGAGCTCGGAAGCTTCCATCGGACACGGTGCAATGGGCAGTGCAACAGCTTTTATGGATTTCACAGTGAGCATTTCCTCAGTGGCTGTAGTGGAATTTGTGGTTAATGCTCTGACTGTCCTCCAGGTTTGCCTTCCAGAAAGCGCTCGTGTTGGTTTCAATACGTCAAGACTTACTGGAAGGGAACTTAAGATATAGCTTCCCAGAAGTGAGTTCAGATGTCTTAATGTGGCGCCTGAAGTTTATGTGGTGAGGTGTAAATGGTGTATGGGCCATTTGTGGGCAGTAAATGTACAGTTCCTCTCTGCAGTAGGTGTTGTAAATTTGTCATTATCATTCTCTGTCTCTTGTGCTGCTCCTTCTCCCACTTGCACTTCTCTCTTTTTTCTGTCACTTCCTAAAACACACCCAAAGGATGCTATTCGCCCATTAAAAGGCCCGAGTACCAATTAGCTTCACTCGGCTCAAGTGATGTGTTGATGAACACACTAATGAGCATTCTCCACATGCCGGACCTTGAGCGTTCACCTTATGTTCTGGTGCTGGGTATCTAGTGGTGATGAAAGAAGAGGGGTGGCATCACCGCTCCTGCTGCCATCACCGCTTTACACCAACTTCCCTTCAAACGCCATGACACTGGCCAAACACACACTTCCTTCTGAGGTCTGCGTTCAAGGCCATTGCCCTTGCAATCCTGACCCATACTGCCATGTTGCCCCGGCGACCCAGCTCCAGATGTCTGTCTCTGTTGGACTCCGTAGTAACCAGCCCTCGTAGCTGGCAACAAACACAGCCAACGCTAATCACTGACAACATGGAAGCTGTGGGGTAGCTAGACTGTCAGCAGGGTGGGCTGAAAGGTCCATGAACTATTAGACTGAGTCTTCATCTGCAGGCGCAACTTGTTGGCTAACATGGGACGAGCTATGTTTGAGTTCTGCCATCATTTCCAAATATTAGACCACACTAATTATGAGGCAAGTGTAAATGTGCTGTGAATTATACAGTTACATTAATAAAATGAACCAGTAAAAATAAGCACATTTCTGTCTTATTCCATTTTACCATCTCGAAAAGAGTCATGAGTAAATTCAGCTCAGTCTGCTAATGGACATTCCTTTATTAGGTTATAGGTCACTTCACACACTTTGCACACTGAGAGCTCAGATGCAAAAGATGCAGTTGTTCACAACTCTAAAATCCTCTGCTTGGATTCAGAAATACTGTGTGTCATCACCACAAATTGAGTTAGAAGATGAATCAGAAAGACATGGTGTTATTGTCAAATAACCTAGATGGTTTCGTGGCCAATCACTTTTCAGGCTGAAAATTGCATGTCGTCTGTTCAACCCTCTGATGGTTTAAGTGTTCCACGTGTGTCCTTGAAAAGTTTAAAAAGAGGCCATTAAAAATGAAATAAAAGTCCTCGGATGCTGCCCAAATTTACTGCTGTGTGCACTGGGTGCAGTAAAAAGTTGCACCCGTTAAACAGCAACACCTGTGCACAGACAGGAGAACATGTGTGTCGATTTTATTGTTAACTAATTTGCTAATGGAGATTATAAAGGTTGAGTTACTCAGCACTGACACCATTCGACATTTAGATTACCTAATGAATGTGACTCTTTATAATACCCCACAGGTAATTTATTAGGCATATTCTGTTTTCTGGTGCAGTACTCTGCAAGGAGGTCAAAGGTTACGATGAACTACAGAGCAGCACCCAGGAGCTGGCTCAGTGTTCTGTTTGAGGATAGTCCATCAGGGTGGATGCTTGCCAAAACGCAAAAAGCTTGAATCTGGATCCTCTCAAACCTGCATGATGCACACACACTCACAAACACTGAAGGGTCTGTTAGCGGGGTTGATCAAAGGTGGATTATTAGACAATGGGCCCCTGGGCACAGGTATGCAAAGGGCCACACCACCCCTCCAACACAGGAGCAAGACACAGACTTTGTGGTTTATATCTGTTTGTAGTCTATTTGTGTCTCTTGAGTATCTTTTCGTAGACTTTTTGTGTTTCGTTGTAGTTGTTGAGTCTCTTGCTGCTAGGTATGTGTCTCTTTGGCCCAGTTTCCACCAAACACTTTCAGTATGGTACCTTTGGAACCAAAGTAACCTTCCAGACGTGGTACCCAGACCCTAGCGTTTCCACCACAAACAGTACCCTTAAATGTCAGCGGGGTTGTTGTCACTCACTGCTCTGTCCAGTACTCACTGTGCTTCGTCACCACCGGTGACACAGATGGAAGTCTGTACCTTCTTTATCGTCCACAGAACAAGGTTGCACGCTGACATTTTCAGAACAAAATAAAACAGGCTGCGGTGAGAGTCTCTCTCCATGGGATATTTAAAAATGTGGGTTTGTGCATTTAGTCCTTCTAAGGCAAGTTCAGGGGTTTAGTGTTGCCGGAGCTCAAAGGAACAACACTCCACAGGGTTGTTTTTTTTTTTTGTCCAAGTGTGGATTAGAATATATTCTGTTCACATAACCCGGTCAATATTAATATACTGTAAATAAACGCTTCAAGATCCACTCATTACTTAAAGTGTATGTCATATAAAAATAAAGTAATGGTCAAAGTTGTCACACAAAGTTGTCAGCTCATGCATTGAGTAACATTACAAGTTAACGTTCCGCCTTAAAAGTCGCTGGCAGTCGGCCTAGCGAATTAAGTTATTTTTCCTCGGTCTACAGCTGCTGCAAGAGGCAGCAAAACATCCTTTCATTTTATAGTTACAGTCTACTAATAAATCTCTCCACAGTATGAACAGTGGTTACATGAGCTTCAAAACCAGCCACAGCTCAGCCCTGAGCAGAGTGACCGTCTGCTATTGACCAATCAACAGACTACAGTGTTCACAGCTCCACCTTTTAGTACCAGATCTGTGTGCTAGGTACCCCAACAGAAGGGGTACCAAAAAATGGGGACGGTACGAAACAGTTCCATTGGTGCCATTCACAACTTTTCACAGTGAAAACAGGGCCCCTGACACTTTGGGCCCCTGGGCCTGTGCCCAGTAGGTTAATTTAGTAATCCATCAATGGGACTGATGCTAAAAAATTTAAGATGAAAGCCACATTGTGCCCAAAAAATTAGTTAACTTAGTTAATAATTAGTTAATAAAGTTAACTTTATTCAGGTTTATTCAGGTGACAGGAGCCCCTGACAAGTCAGTTCAATCCTAGCGTTCAGTTTAAGTACAATTACTGCCTTACTCACAAAGAGCACAGGTTGCACACTGAGATGAGCGCTGATAGCTGTCGTGCTAGCCGTTAAAATGGTTAAAGCCTCAGCAAGCAGCAAACACACGCACACACATTTACACGCTATGAGGCAGCTCGAGGCCTTTCTGTGGTTTTGACATGGGCTCTTGTGATGTGTAACAGTATGCCAGCTAGCTGGGTGGGAGGATAGAGATGTGTTCTTCTACGCCTCAGTAAGGCTGTAATCCATGACTCACACTGCGTGTGTGCGCGCGTGTGTCGTGAGATAAACAATAAAGTAGCAGCTTGTGTGAAGGTAAACTTATCTCTTATCACTTATGTGTGTGCCTAAATGCACACTGGAGGGTGACAAAGTGTAGAGCAGTGACAACAGTAATGAAACGGTAGCTCTGCTTCTCTACTGTTGTTGACGGTGTCGTGTTGTTTACAGCAAAGTCGTTTCTCCGAACTTCCCTCTTCATTAAGGTCACATGTCATTCTACTTGACAGTAACATATATTTAGCTCCATGTATCCATCATTTGCACATGTTCCTGTTAGCACTACTACAGTGTGTATCTGTCAGACTGAATATGTCAGCGTGCTTTGGTTTAGTAAGTGATGTAAAAACACGAAAGAGAGGAAGATGAAAATGTATTATTTTTAAACAGTGGATGCTTGTGTTTCTTATTACCAAGGGACAGTCAACTATGTCGGCAGTTTTGAAGCAGAGCTGCTTCAAATTCATACAACTAAACACCCACTCACCTTGAAGCAGCCCAGCACAACAGCAGGTCTCTATTTGTTGGACTCTGTTGGGGGGGGGTCTTGCTCAAGGGCACCCACACAGTTTTTGTTAAGAAAGGAGTGAGTTCCATTTATTTCTCTGTTGAGAATTTGAGCTGGATATCTTCCTCATAAGCTTGCTCATCTACTAGTGTTAATTATTTGTGTGTTTGCTGCTGAACCTTATTGTCACGCATATTTAAAGGTTCAGAAATAAACTATGGTTTTATCTTGGCAGCAAAATCATAAAACCTGCGAACAAAGAGTCTTGACCTCCACCTCCACATAAACAGATAAAGCAGATGAAGAGATGATGAAGTAAGAGAATAGAGTAGAATGGATTGAATGATAAAAGGCAGGATAGTGGGGAAGCGTAATGGTTTACAGCAGCAGTATATTATCAGTTGACTCCTTTCCTCAGTGAAATCCAAAAACAAATCAGGAAAGGGAGCCACAAGATTGGGGAAATGACAAAGGGGAACAACAGGATTAATAAATTGGAAGAGGGTGTGATGAAGTAAATTGTGAGAAAATTATGTCTGACCCTAGAAATAGCTCTCACATAATCAACTAGAAGAGTGCAGATCACGGTCAGGCGGCCGCCCGGGCTGATCGCAGCCACTTGAGAAGATTCTTGTAATTTCAGCAGATGCACCACAGTGTCTTTCAAAAGTATCCCAGAGGCTAATAAAAAATACACACCTTGTCTACTATCAATGGAGCTGCAGCGCATTGCACAGAGCAGGTGTATTTCTTCCACTAACAGGCACTGTGTGTGAATTAGATAGCCTACAATATTGCAGAATGGATGGATTTTTAAAAAGTAAAATACAGCCACAAAGCTTTGATCCATGTTGTTCATAACTGGACTTTGAACAGTATTAGCTTTGTCTGTGGGCAACAGCACAAAAATAAACAATAAGCATAATAAAAACAGAAAAAACTACATAACCTGCTTATTT
Source organism: Cephalopholis sonnerati (assembly GCA_019142605.1). Classification (NCBI taxonomy): domain Eukaryota; kingdom Metazoa; phylum Chordata; class Actinopteri; order Perciformes; family Serranidae; genus Cephalopholis; species Cephalopholis sonnerati. The sequence continues at coordinate 16,476,338 of JAGQAX010000003.1, forward strand.
TCTTAGGGTAGAAGCATATCTGTCAAGAAAAAGAAAAAGAAAAGACCAAAAAATTGATAATAATAATAATACATTTTATAGGCGCCTTTCACGATACTCAAGGTCACCTTACAGGTGAAGATGAAGAAAATAACAGCAGATTTAAAAAGTCAATGAGATAAGAAATAAAGAAACATAACTAAATAATAAAATAGTAATAGCATAACAACCAATACATTTTCAGCAAAACAAGTTTACGGGGTTTGTTCAGGGTTCCAGAGGCGGGGGGCAGAGCGACTGAAGGCTCTAGACCCTATGGTGGTCAGGCACGCTGGCAGGACAGTGAGGTGGATGGAAGAGGAAGACCTGAAGTGCAGGAGTTGGGAGAGGTACAGAGGAGTTGTGGATGACCTTAAAGGTGAGGAGTAAGATCTTGAAGTCAATGGGGTATTTAACTGGGAGCCAGTGAAGCTGCTGAAGGACAGGAGTGATGTGATTGATGGAGGGGGCTCTGGTGATGATGCAAGCGGCAGAGTTCAGGACCAGCTGAATGTTGTGGATGGACTTGAGAGGAAGACCAAAAAGAAGCAGGTTACAGTAGTCAATACAGGATGTAACCAGGGATGTTACAAAATTTGCAGGACTACAAAAAGCTCAACGAAATGCATTCGGAGTGGTGTGATGCCATATTTTGGACAGAACAAAAGCAGGTCACAGCTGGACTGCTGAGAGTTGCGGCTGGTGGTATTATCGAACCTGGCTCCCTGACAGTCTAAATGGTGGCAAAGATAACAAAACAGGGACTAATTTATCCAGTATCATGCCTAACTTCATAACATGTCAGATAAGGAATTCATCTAGAAGCTCCGGAGTCCAGAGTTTTCAACCGGTGTCAGTTTTGAGCCACAATGAGGCCTAAAATATCTCTCAACAGACAGTAAAGGGAAAACTTGAAGCCCCTATCAGCAGGTTAAGAGGAGTGAGGAGTCAGCGGTCAGTGACGGTGTAAAACAATCATTGAAACAGGTTTTTCAACAACAGGGAATCACCGTAACCCAGAGAGGTCCTTAAACAAACAGTCCTAAATGTGCACACAAAATATTAGGCTGATTGGTCTAGTAGTTTGCCAGATTAGCTGCTAACAGACAGATGAACACACTCACACATACACGACCAAACGCATGATCCCCTCAAGGCTTACACCTGACGGAGATAATAAGGAAAGGCAGCAACAAGATTGGGGAGAGACAAAGGGAAAAGACAGTGGTAATTAAACGGAGGAGGATGTGATGAAGTGAATTGTAAGAAAATGATGTCCGACCCTAGGTACAGTTCTCACATAATAAAAAAGAAAGGAAAGAAAAAGAAAGGGATGGATGGATGATGGAAAGCACAGAATGTAAAGGGAACATTAACATTTGGGGACTAACTACTAACAACAATAAGACCTATTGTGTCAGTTAATCCAAAAGTATGGGCCCAGTCAGTACAGCATAACTCAGGTTAAAAAAAAAATCATATTTTATTTTTAGTTTTTTGGCTCACTTTATTGGTTTGTTTCATAATTTATTGGGCTCATATTTTTTCCCTCTCTGGAGGTTATGTTGTGACTTAACAGCACAGTCACTGTGTTAGAGGTAGTTTTTTAACCACTTGATCAAAATTGCTCTATTTTAAATGTTAGCTTTATAAAACAATATTATTCCATCTGCATGTTGAAGAGCAGATGTGACAACGATCAAACACTAATCAAGGGCAGCTAATAGTGTTAAAAGTATGACTCAGAGGAACAAAAGGAAAAAGAATGTAATAAAACCAAAATATAAAGTAGAAAAGGAATTGCTGCAGAAAGATCAGAGCCATGCAGAAGCTTACGAGTGTGACCTGAATAGTAATAATCCAAGAGACAAAAAGCAGAGTGAGGGGACAGAGGGATGAGGGTAGTTTGACTCTGGCCCTTAGTAACAACAGACAAAGGCAGAGAAAGGGAAATCCATGAATAGGAATGTTATCCAATGACTGTGGTTTCTCTTCCTGCACGTTACGAGCTCTATAATCATACGATGTGCCGCTGAATCCACTGCAGCGAACATTATCTGACTAACTGCACTTCCTCTAGCTGTTGATGATATTACAGCATCACTTCGGTGTGTTAATCATACACTGTAACTGCATTTCCACTGGTTTTAGACTCAAATGCTGTGCTGAAGTGAGCCGAAAATGTGCACGCTCAGGAAATGAATGAACGTAATACAACGCATATGCAACACGGGCGGTGAGGCAGCCGCCATTCATTTCAAAAGAAGTATTCCCTATGGGGAAAGAGACTGACGGATGGAGAGACAGGAACTCACACACTCACACACACACACAGAAGAGAGAGAAACTCATCCGTAACCTTGCAGTATTCCCTCTCAGGCGATTTTTTTTTCTCTTTTCATTGTCAATAAATTCTATTAAAATCCAGCTGAGGGTGTCTGATCTGCTGATTCCACTTCTATAGAGGCTCTTCTCAATTTTTTTCCCCCACCAAAGGCTGAAGTGATTGGGCACTGATAATTAATTGTAAAAGTGAAAATTGTGGCTCTCAAATAGTTATTTCATTTAACTCGTTAAAATTTCATTTAATGAACTCATAATCAGCGATTTCCCTCCCTGCTGATCACTTTGGCAGTCCATCAGCACAACCTCTCTTGTATGACCACAGGAAAAATTAGTGTGACACTTTTTAGGCGTTTCATTTAGCTTGCTGGGGAATTCTTGTTGATTTAAATCAGTTAAGGCTCTAAATAGCTGAGACCCTGCCTCGTCATATACAGTATATATAGGAAGCCCTTGGTGGAAGTGTCTGGTGTGTTGAGTAATGACACTCAGCCAGCAATGTTTACTGTAGGAGGGTAATTTTTATCAGTGACATGCTGAGGTTTGCCTCTGTAGCAACAACAAAATGTCTCGTTTAATCAATGTCACATAGTTTTTCATTGCGTTCAAGTAATGCTAACACTGTAGCATTGTGGTGATGCTTTTACTCAGAGTGACTTTAGAGGGGATATGAAGATTTTTTTTTTTTTCACAGCCATGCTTTCAAGCCTGGCTTGATGGCTCCCTGACCTCATCCATACATGCAGAAGACAAAAGTCCTCTTTCTTTTTATCCGTTCTGCTGGCCTGTAAAGAAAGAAAAAAATCTGATTTCCATAGTCTCTACAGTTCAGTGGACAAGAGGAGAGGCATTTATATTGGAGGTGTTTTCCCATTTTCTCATGCAGATGAGGAATTTGACACACCTGAAGATCTCTGACAGGTGTGTGAGTGTGTTTGTGTGTGTGTGTGGGTGTGTGTGTGTGTCTGTGTGCATCTATGACGGAGCCCCATCTGTGTGCGGACACACATCATTCACCATGCCACCAGCTGAAGCAGAACATGGAGGAAATTTTAATCAAGGCTCTCAGCGAGCCTGGTGGGCCGGTAGAGGTGAGTGTGTGCATGTACGTGTATGAGTGTGTGTGTGTGCGTGCGTGTGTGCAGGTGGGTGCAGGTATATTAGAAATTGTGTCTGGGGTATTGTGATGAAACATTAAGACTACACCCACCAATGATAAAGAAGCAAATAGTCCTGTGTGACCTCAGAGTGGCTTCTTGTTAGAGTAAAGAATAGAGTCTGGTTCAGTTCTAATAGTTACAAGATATATATGCATGTTGGGGGACTTCTGCCACGACCACCACAGCGGATCACATCCAAATTTTTAGTTTTACAAGCTCTCCTTAACCTTGTGATAAAAACCTCTTATGGTTAAGTCAGAAAAAAAGGCCCCTCATTCTCTCCCAGTGGGCTTTTAATTGTCCTTTTCTTCTCAAAAAGCTCTCAATTTAACAGGAATATTGTCAGGGCACACTGGCTCTGACTCCTACATTATTGATTTTCACAGGGTTACTTGTCTCTCTAAGGATTTAGGAATTCAAGATTTTTGTTTTCTTACTCACTTTACAGGCACTGTTAAGCAAACATTAGGCCTCATATATGAAAAAGTGGCTTCCCTTAGGTGCGGGTGTAACAAAAAAATAAAAATAAAAAATAGTCACATGAGGAGACGCATTCATTTTCTGTTGAGTGTTTTGTTTAGTTCTAACTGTATGTTGGAGTCTCTTTCTCGAAAAGTAAACAAAATGATCCATTGTGGCTCACAAGAATGTCTGTGCACTTGTAATAATAATACAGCTAATTGGCCAGTATGCCTCAATAGTACATGCCTAGCTTACTTACGCCTCTTCATCCCCTAGGGGACAGAAGGCTTCAATAAGCTCTTTCCATTGCATTTGATGCTTGGCAGCATGTTGCGCCTCTCCCCATGACAGGTTCATCTTTTACAGCTCTAGTGTCACAGCTCTGCCCCAGGTGGTTTGGGCCTCCCAGGTTTTCCTTTGCCCGGTGGTGTCCATCTTAAGGTGACTCTTATGATCCAGCCCTATTCTATTCTCAGCACATGACCTAGCCATCTCAAACATCTTTGTGTGATTTCCTTGGTGATGCTCTGGCTACCTGTTTTCTTGTACAATTGAAGGTTGGAGATTTTGTTTGGCCAAGGTATCCATTGTGAAAGACTCCTATTCTCCTCAGGTCTGTTTCGACCACTCGCCAACTCTCTACCTCACCACTCGCCACTTTAGTGCTTTAGCATTAGGTAGCGCAAATGATTGCACAAGCATTCATGGGTAACAGTTAGCCCATCATTAATGCTGTGTACTGTAGATTATTTATTTATTTTACAAAAAGGCTGATCTATTTTTGCTCTATGTTAATGTGTATTTTCTGACATATTTCAAGTTGAAACAAGCAAAACTTGAATTTAAATTCAAATAAACAATAATAAACATAAAGTTTTCTGTGTCTGTAATGAAAAGGTTAAATGTAGTGGTAGCTTGGATGGGAACAGGCATTAAAATGCTGACCTGTTTAAGTCTGTAGTGGAAATTTTCCCTCCACTCGGAATTAGTGAACTCTGTCATGACAGCTCTATCCCACTAGTCATAGAATGCAGTAATCAGTAAGTGGGATACTAGTATTTATAATGTATACGGGGAATATGAGTAACCTCATTTCTCTGTGCTCTTTAGATCTTTAGATCAATCTCCCCTTATGTTCGGTATCTTATACATATAAGGCGCCCTAGACAGCTTCCAGTGTCACTTCTAGGAAAATCCACCACTGGCTGCTGCTGCAGTAACTCCTGCTGCACTTATGAAAGAGATGCATACAGATAAACTCCAAAGGCTGAAGCTTCATTCTGTATCTTGCCATATTTAAAGATGAAGTGGCCTTTAAACTCCTTACTATTAGTTGCTTATAAAACTGGGAATATCACGCGCTTTTAGCCTTTGAATACAGAGGGCAACCTCTGATGTTTTATGTTCCTCTCCATTCAGCTCAGATAAAATGCTCTCACCTTGACCTTTGTGCTCTGTAGCATCTTTTATCTGACTCTCAACTGATGTGGGCCAACTCACTGAAGTAGAGATGTCAGCCGTCGTCATTGAAGAATCTCTCAAGGTCAACACTACTGGGAAAAGGTTTTTTTTTTCTGCTTATCAGATTCATTTTAGTCCTTTTTAATCTCTCTCCGGGGAGTGAAGAGCAGAGTGCTTTAACTCAAGGGCTTTGAGTCTTAATACGTAGTGCTCATCAAGTCAAAGTTTACAAATCATCAGTCCATCCAAAGTAAGTGGAGGGAACCCACAAACACACACAACCATGCATGAAAGGAAGAAGTTACCAATGTGCAAAGTTCCTTGCTTTTCCTTATGATTTTATTCTCAATTCACAGTGACTTGACAGCCAACTTTCAAACTGTGGATGTTAGAGTACTTGAAGGTCTCTGCTCACAACTGCTTTACTGCTTTACTACAAAACAGCAATGAAGCTTTGACATTCATAACATTAATAATGGCTCAAAATATGCCATGGCTTATTAATGATTAATACACAGAGCTACAATAGAATGATTGTTACCGTTCTATGAAAGTTAGAAATCAATTTAAAACTTGTGTGCTTCAGTGAAAGGTTGGCAACAATTTATCTACAGAATATTTCATTTGTAAAAGGCTAAAAATGCAAAACCAACAGCACGGTCCGTTAAATGGCATCAAATGCCAGTTACCACAAATTACTTTTTTTTTAATTCTCATGCACTTGGGCATACACAAGCAGAACCCTCCAAACATATGCACACACATACACAAAATACAATTATTTCTCCATCGGCGTTGCCAAGAGGAATAATTTGCAAGCTGTGCTTTTTTTTTTTTTTTTTTTTTTAACCACTTAGTTTTGTGCAATTAACATTTTGAGATGGCCCCGTTCCACGCTCTGGTTCATCCCAGTCGACTGTGCGAGGAGACAAGTTGCTATTCCCTTGGACCTTGTGTTGGACCCGTCACCTAAAACTAAGCTCTCAAAAGTTTAATTTTATAATCTGCCCACATGTATGTACGCTTCTTTTTTTTCTTAATGGCAGTATGTAATGAATTCCACGTTCAGACTCCCAGAATGGAAAAGCCACATTTTGGAGTTAGGAGGTTTTCACACCTCCTTCACTCCCTCCTTATTAACTCATGCTCGGTCGACGCTAACCTCCTACCCCCTGCCGTCTGTATTAATTATGCTCCTGTGTGGATCAGGGAGGATTTATTAGATAGAGGAAGGCTTAGGGTTGCTGGCATTTTGCTTATTAATGATGATCATGATAATCCCCTTTTCTACTAGACTGGGATTTAGTGTCTGAGGACATGAGGCCTGTTTTCACACTCTTAGAGGTAAACTGATGTCTTTTTGCCATTTCCGATGTTTTGTGTTTTTGCTGTTTGTCTCCATCTTTTTCTCCCTCCTTTGTTTTATTAGTTAGTTTAGACACTGCTGACTCCTCCTTGGCTACCTTCTCTCCCCTCTTCTTGTTTTGACCCTTCGTTCCTTCCTGCCACCCTTTCTTCTTCCATGATTTCTTGTGTTTTTGCATTTCCTCCTTGCCACTGAGCGCCTGCTTTGCTAATTTTCTCAACCTCTACATCCTTGAGGCAACATTTCTGGCTTTGGATTGTACTTCCTTCCATCACTCCTTCCTTCCTCGCTCCTCTCTGCAGCCCTCTTTTCTCCTCATTATCTTTGACAGGTGAAGCTTTACAGCTTATTCCTTCAGTCCTTCCTTCACCTGTCTCCTTCCTTCCCTTCATACAGACATGTTTTATCATTCTTTCCAGCCCCATTTGGTCGAACACACAGATACAGAATAGTCAAAAGCTGCATGCCTTTTGCTTTGTCTCAATTCTCCATCCTTCCATCGCTCCCATTCTTACCTCAACTCTCTCCTTGCAGTGCTTTGTTTGCTGGATTCACAATGTCAATCCCTCTCCTTCCCTCCTTCCCTCCCTCCCCCTACCTATGCCCTCACTCATCCTCACATTTGCTCCCACCGTCCCCATCCCTTCTTTCCTTCATCGATTTCTTCATTCTCTCAATGTCAGCCCTTCTGCTTCCCTCTCCTCTTGTCACCCCCACATCTATCTACACCGTCCCCTCTTCTTCCACAGCTTCCCTTCATTTATACCTCTCCCTCTTCTCCTCATTCTTTTCTTTCCTTCCCCTCCCTCCTCCCCCTTTCTTCCTCCTTACCAGAAGTCCTTGCCACTGGGCCAAGCCTGCCTATTTACATTGGAATAAATCTACCTCATCACACGGCCGCTTCTCAGTTGTTTCTTTTTTTTTTTTTTTTTCAACCACTGCAATCCTTTTAGCCACCAGCCTGAAGAATTAATAAAACACAGCTATAAACTCTCCCTCCCTCCTTTCTCCACCCTCTCCTTCTCTTTCCCCTCTCTGCCTCAATGTCAAATGATGGATGGCTGGTAGAAGTGGGTGCCAGCTGTGATGTAATGACACTACAGCTATGTCCTTATTTTAACTCTGGCCTCCATCAGAGTATTTGTCAACATGGGGCTCCTTCAAAGACACAAATAACAGTGAAAGCTAATAAAGGGGGAACGAAATAGCAAAATTATACAGAGATTGTAATAAGTAATCAAAAATGACAGTTAATTGGATGCAGCTCTAACGTCTCCTACAGGGACATAATGAAAAAAGAAATGTAATGAATGTAGTTTAAAGAGAAGTGAACACTGTTTCTAAACAAGCAAAAGATTTCCCAGCAGCCCTGCTTCACTGCTGCAGAGTTTCAGTGGCACAATGTTACGTTGAGGTTTTTCTGCTCCGCTCTGACACATTTCTGTAAGAAAAGTCTGGGCTGTTGTTGTTTCTCTGTAACAAACAGTGCCCTTAACTCTCCTTGTTGAAGCTCCCTTGGACGTTTTCACCAACATTGAATCAAGGGGGGACTGAATGTGTCTTTTTGGGGCACTGATGAACAGAAAAAGACTGTGTAATGTCAAAGTGAAAACGGAGAGTAGCGCCCCTGAGAAGAGGCCAGGTGGGTTGCATGAATTCCTGAGGTTCAGTTATGGCTTCTAGTATTTGTGTGCCACCCCATGATTTTCAGTGGCCCCATGTGGCCACTCCTATTAACAATATCCCAGGGTGCCACTGAAAACAGGTCTCTACAATGTTATCCAAAGGAATTACACAGAAATATTATTGAACATATGTTTGTGTCAGCGTTCACCCCATCATCAGTGGTGCAGCTAAATGGTTGAAGAAGTAATGTAATTAGTTAAATGGAGATCAAATGTGTGTAGTTTCAGTGGGGTTTCAATTGATTGTGATGTAATTACACCTGCATCTGGAAGGCACAATTTTTAGTGAGTCTGTATCATGGCAAAATCTGCACCATAGACCATTAAAGGTGGAAAAAAAATTCTACTCAAATCAGAGCAGCCTTCATAAGAAAAAGAGGAAACAGTATCCAGTTTCAGTGTCAACAAAGGAAACTTTGGACAACAGGAAGTGTGTCCCATCTCCTTCAAGCAACAGACCTTTGTCACTGCAAGCATTTTGACTTTGTCATAGCCCTAAAAGCACAGGCGAAACCAATTTTGTTATTGATGTTTCCCAGTGAGCTATGACAGTGAGCCAGTGTGAACGATACTAGGACCCTGAAACTAGCTTGCCCAAAATGAATGCTGTCATTTTTAATGTATCTATTACACCTGTGCTTTTTCCCGCCATGACATGCCAAAAGAAAGGTCTACTAACACTGGCTTTTCTCAATAGTTAATCATGACATAAATCTTTCCCCAACTAAATGTTTGAGTTACCCCAGCATTACCGTACCTCAACTTTCCTGCAGTTTATACGTGTAGCAACAACTGTAAGATAAAATGAAAATTCTTTCAAGGAGTTTTCAAATATGTCAAGGTGAATGTGTAGTTTTGGGTGTTTGAAAACTTTCTGTACAATCAGACAGAAAAGCACACACAGTGTACTATCATACATACACAAATACACATGCTTATACACAAAAATGAAATGGAAACTTGCAGTACACGCATCCTGTCGCAATGGGAAGGTGCACACTTTCAGACAATCACACACACACACACACACACACACACACACGCACAACAACCTCTCTGTGCCCAGCACTTCGGCTCATTAGTCATGTACAGCAGGAGCAGTTGACACTTTATACTCTTGTAATAAAGAAGTGGGATTGCGTGTGTGTGTGTGTGTGTGTGTGTGTGTGTGTGTGTGTGTGTGTCTCACCCATGGAGTAATTAGATCCAGGAAAAACCAGCAAGCCTTATCTCTCACACATGTACATGCATACACATGCGTACAGAAAAGAGACTGAGAGAGAAAGAGAAACCCTGAAAAACACACAGCATTTGTGGGTTTCTTGTGGCACATGTGGTTTCACTGTTGTTCTACTCTGAGGCAGACTCTAAGTGTAACGCTGACGTTTGACGCGGATCCAGAATCAAATGTCAGCACCACCCGCTGATGATTTGAGCAAATGGGCCAACAGCATCCGCAGCTTTCATCTAACGTTTTGCGCAGTTACGTAAGGAGTCGGCCTTGTTAATGCAGAGAGCGAACCGCGCAGTCGACCTGTACGTCTGGTGCAGACGTTATGGAAGACGGCGGAGGCTTTGGTATTCAAATGACAGATGATACAGAATTCACAAGCAGGAGACGAGCGGAGCAGCCCTGTACTTGAGGTAGATGAGACGGGGCGACCTTTTCAAACCACTGTGACTCCGCCGCCATCGAATGCTCATTTGTCATACTTTGCTGACTCTACTTTGAAATGACACGGATCAGCATCGGGCTGAGAAAGGGTACCGCTGAGTTTCACATTTGTAATGTCTTACTCTTCTGCTCTGAGGCGATTTGTATGCGTGGGACTTTTTAAACTCGATCCCTATCCACGTATTAATCTTCTTAAAAGGGTCTTTTCACCCACCTGTTTTACTTTTAGTGCCTGTTTTACTTTGGATAATCCACAGAAGACTGTTTCTGGGGGGTTGTCTCCTTGATAGAAAGTAGTTCCTATAAAAACTCATCACTCTGCAAAGTAGGAACCAAGCTAATGTTTGGTGAAATGGTCCTTAAAAGCAGCAGTATAGGATTTAGTGACATCTAGCGGTGAGGATTAGAGATTGCAACCAGCTGAAACTTCTCCAGTATGCCAAACGTGAACTCCTGGTTAGGATTGAGTCCTGGCATTCATGTAAATGCTACCTGATGTGCTCCAACCACCAGAACACCGTTGCAGACCAAGGAAACCACTTATGGCAGAGGTACCCCCAACGTCCTGGCTCCAGATCTTTTGGATCCTGTGGGTTGTGAGGTGGGGTAACAGCATGTCCCACGGATGTTTGATCAGACTGGGATTTTGGGAATTTGGAGGCCAGGTCAATGCCTTGAGGTCTCTGTCATGTTCCTAGGGCCACTCCTGAGCAGTTTTGTGGTGTGGCATGATTTGCTATTGTCATGAGGGGGTTACCTGGTCTGCACTAGTGTTTTGGAGCGTGTCAGGTGGCAACCACATGAATGTCAGAACCCAAAATTTACCAACAGAACATTGTATCGCAACAAGATGATCAATGTTGTTCACTTTACCTGTCAGTGGTTTTATTGTTTTGGCTGATCGATGTATAAACGGCTCATTCTGAGGTAACAAAAACACAATGTTTCTTGTTTTCAGTTGATTGTATACTAAAAAAGACAGACTTATTATGTTATATTCTATTTCTGGCAATTTATCCCCCTAAATCGTACCCACTGGACCTTTAACTGTGCTTAGCCACACCACACCCATTCCGGAGTAAAGATGAAGTTAAGACTCCCCACCTCTTGTCTGCCATTTCTCTCTTTCACTCTTTCTCTGTCTTTCTGTCAGCAGGGAAAACAAATTGAATATGCTGAATGGGTTTGCTTGACCCTGTAAATGGAGACCTGTCAGGCCAATCCAATTTGTACACACTCCAACCCACACGCACACACACAAATGTACACGCATCGAATAGAAGATGTACCATATTGAGCAGCGAGTGTCTGTTTGAGTCTCTGAGTGCATCTCTCTCTGTGCATGTGACCTTGAGAGAGCTTCTGGATTCTGTTGAGTGATGCGTGCGCGGTTGTGTTACCATAGCCGTTAACCTCACCGTATGTTGATGCGCAGAGTCAGATTAAAGGGGATTATAGGAGCTCAAATGTAGCGCCCCGACACCCCTCCTTCCCCGCTTCCAAAGCGGGCCATTCATCACGGATTCCTGTGTGTGATCTTGTGATTACCCAGCGGAGGCTGCATGGTGATGGGCATGTCTAGATTCCAGACGTTCGCCAAACAAGGCAGACAGGTTACATTCACGAAACAAAGCAGATGTGATTCACTCATCAAATAAAGTAGGCGGGTGACATTCACTTAACAAAGCCTTTGGGTAAGATTCAGCAACAGGATGGGCGGGTTGCATTCACTAAAGAGACAGGTGTGCTACATTTATGAAAAGGGATGGTTGTATTGTCTTTAACAAACAAGATGGCTGTGTGATGTTTATGAAGTGCTTGTGGAAAAAAACAGAAAATGAGACATGAGGAATACTCATAGACCCCATTTACACTTGTCATCTCTTGTGTCCAATATCCACATGAAATGCAGATGCAGTTTAATACACTTTCATTTACACTTAGCCACATATTGCGTATGTGTCTCCACATCACAAATCTTGATTGCAGTCTGTCTTGGTTTTCCTGAGCTTCATGTAAATTAGGGTAAGTTGCATTCCAGCCTAATGGGTTGATGGTAATGCACCTGAAGCTGGTTAAAGGACGGAATATAAATTGTGTTTAGTTACAACGATAACATTATACCAATCAATACAAAAAAGGAAAAAGAACTCAGGAAGTAACACAAACACATGGATGATTTAAGGGCTAATCAGTGTCACATAAGATGCCTTTATCACAAGGGTTCCAGTTTCCAGGGCCGAGTGTTGATTAGATATCTTCATAAACAGCCACCTATCCATTCTTGTCTTTCTATGCAGGGGTGGGAGGTGGGGGTAAATGTTTGACAAGTCGCTAGTGCGTCACATGGTTAAAGCCGTAGTATAGTATGTATAAAAATAATGGACGTCACCACCATGATGTCACCCGTTGGATTATGCTTTCCCATTTTGCGGCCACTGGACCCAGAAGTGGCCATATTTGGACGTGAAGATCACATTGGCATGAGATGTTTGCAAGATGTTTGATTTTAGTTACTTAACGACAAAATTTAAACCAACAAAATGTCAATATCATCTTTTGTCAGTATTCTACGTCAGTTGATGTTAGCATTAGCTACTGGTCAGCTGATGTCACAAAGTAAATTCAACCAAGTAACGGTGTCTAATGACATTGGTGGCCAGCTGGGGTGGACTGTTCTAACGCCTGGCACACATAAATCCAGCCACCCTCTTATTATGTGTAACTTTAAGCCTTAATAAAATTTAAACAAGTGAGATGTATAAAAATGTACCCACATACAGTTGTCATGCATTTTGAAATTAGTTAAGGGGGACCAAAACTGTTATAAAGTTGGGCATTTTAACATGGGGGTCTATGGTGATGGACTCGCTTTTAAAGCCAGCATCAAGTAGCCATTTAATGAAAAGCAGCGTTTGGCACTTCATTTTTCAGCCCTGCTTGCTGCTTGGTTTTGCTTTTGTCAGAGTGGATAGCTGTCTTCATGAAGACACATAAAGCAGTGTAACTGGGGTGATTATGACCTAGCTATAGCTATGGTGTATGACCTCGCGTTAACAGTCACATGCTTGTCATTTTTTTGCTGAACATAAAAAAGAGTGGTCTTATGTCAGAGAGTAAAATGCCGATCTGTTCTTTGAGACTGCAATGAACATTCAATGCATCTACTTATCCCTCAGGTAAGATTCAAACACTTCATTCTTCTTCTGACTGAAAGCTGTAGCACTTAGCCTTATACCTCAGCCTGTGAGTGGCTGGTAAGAGTAGCTGCAAGGCTGAGTGCTCATTTCCCTACATGTAAAAAATCTTTACTCCAGCACTACTACCAATGCTGTGTCCTAGTCACATGACATCAAAAGGTACTTCTCCCGGATGACTTTGGTGTCCCACCTTTCGGTTTTGCTCCACTATTTGAAAAGCAGAGTGGTGCCACAGTGCAATAGGATCATATTCCTTTAATTCTAAAAATATACAGTATAGTGGTTTATATTTATACTTTGCATAAGAGTGGGTCAACTTTACCAGCTGCTGTTCTAAAGTAGTTCATTATGGTGTAATGTTGTGACTGTAATTAATGAGCTCATTTTAATGTTGTTGTGACCTTGCTTTAGGTCCCAGTGCAGACTGATGGTAAATATATACGTTTTTTTTTTAAAGGGCTGCTGATGCTGTGTTGTTTAGCTGCTCCGAGCTGCGGCTGGTGATTAATTACTCCAAAGACAACATGGATGGCATTGTGCAAATTGCACACGCTCAAATATGTGCACACAAGCACACATACACACAAACATGCTGGCATTTGCACATATTTGCTCTCAAGTGGACACACACATGTTCCATCATCATTCCTTTCCTGTGGGTGTTTATATGTCCGACTGTTCAGTGTGTGTGTGTGTGTGTGTGTGTGTGTGTGTGTGTGTGTGTGTATATCTGGGGAAGGGTGACATTTCCTGTATCACGTACCACCGCTTGTTTGATCTTCCCCCTTTCATCTTCTCAGCAAAGAAACCTGACATTACAGGGTCTCTCTCTACTCTCCTCTCGCTTCATCTGAAGTCTTAAGTGTAGTTGATCGTGTGTGTGTGTGTGTGTGCGTGTGTGTGTGTGTGTGTGTGAGAAAGCTAAGTAGAGGGATAAATAAGTGTGTCCTCTCCACCTTAGGGTGAAAAAGAGTAAAGTGTACATTCCCTCCTTCTCCACACAACCTGCATTAGTAAAGGTAAGGGATGTAGTGGTGTGTGGTAGGTGTGAACTTTCTCTGCAGTTAATGTAGCTAGAGTGTGTGTGCATTTGTACAGTGTATGTGTTAACAGTAGCTGTATTATTCTGTCTGATTCTATCGATGATTGTCTAACCAAGTGACTATGGAGGAACGTTGAAATTCAAGGTAATTCAGGTGACTTGCCAGAAAAACAGCCTCCTAACCTTGGGAGTTTCTGAGAATAAACTGTTACAACATAAAACTGTAACCTTGAAATTCCTTAACAATGGAGTGAAACAGACATTTGTAAACAGCTCCTCATTATTATAGTAATTGCTCAGTGCGCTGGGGCTTTTATATCAGTTGGACAAGATAAATACAAGGTAGCATATGCAACAGAGCAGAGAATTGTTCTGCAGAGCTGAATATGCAGCCACAGTGGTGCTTCATTAGCAGTAGCTTGGGAGGATGTTGTGTTTCCTTCACAAATCGAAGGTCCCTGACTTGAAGCCTCTCTCTCAGCGTAGTGATTCAGAAATTGCCTTTTCTCTTAAAGGACACAGCTTTAAGTCCCCGTGTCAGCAGCCATTCACCTTTCTTTAATGTCCTTAAGTATGACATTGAATCAGTGCCAGCTGCAGTGGTGCTATTCTGGAAACGACACTGACCTCTGACCTCCATGTGGACTCAACTGAGAAAAAGATAAAAAAAGAAGTTTTCCACAGGGAGCAATTAAGTATCAAAATATAACTGGAAGAGGTGGGGATATAGCTGTAAATACAGCTGTGGCCTTCATTATGTTCAGTATGAAGCACAAACTAAACAATTTGACCTTCTTTTTTTTAATTTTTTTACATTGGTGATGAAGCAGCTTGTTTGAATAAGCCTTTATTTGAGGTGTTACTGGACACTTCCGACAGGGTGCTTATGTTCAGTGTGAGCAGCCACCGGTGGCTGGTTAATTGATCCACACAGCATGAGCATAAAAGTCATTCTGGCTGGGCTAAAAGGCTGATTAAAATGTGTAGTGTGAGTTAATACAACATACAAGATCAATAAAAATGCACACTGTTTGTCCAGCTTTATGTAAACAGGTTAATATTTTAGTCTTTGGGACCTCTAAGTAGAGTATTAAGTAATCTGCCAATAAGAAGTCTCAATGTCCAATTTACACTGCTCAAAAAATGAAGGGAACACTTAATCGTTATAATATAACACCAAGTCAGTTAAACTTCAGGGATAATCTGTCCATGTAGGAAGCACAAGTGAATCAGTTTCAGCTGCTTTGGTGCAAATGAAAGTGACAACAGGTGCAATGGAGATACAAAAGCAGGACAACCCCAAAAATGTAATGGTTTTACATGTGGTGGCCACAGACAGATGCTCTCTCCTTATCTTTCCTGACTGATTCTTCTCTAGTTTTGTGTTCTGCTAGTGTCCTTGTCACTGCTGGTAACATGAGGTGGTACCTGCAGCCCAATCAGGTTGCACAGGTAATCCAGCTCCTCCAGGATGGCACATCCTTACATGCTGTCGCAAAAAGGTTTGCTGTGTCTCCAGCACAGTCATAGAAGGGCATCAACCCAGCAGCAGGACCGGTATCTGCTCCTTTGTGTGAGGAGGTACAGGAGGAGCACTGCCAGAGCCCTACACAATGACCTCCAATAGGCTACTGGTGTGCATGTTTCTGACCAGACTGTCAGAAACAGACTCCATGAGGGTGGCATGAGGCCCCGACATCCTCTAGTGGGACCTATGCTCACAGCCCACACTGTGCAGCTCGATTGGCATTCACCAGAGAACACCAGAAATGGCAGGTCTGCCATTGGCGCCCCGTTCTCTTCACAGATGAGAGCAGGTTCACACTGAGCACATTTTGGAGAGTTTGGAGATGCTGTGGTGAACGTTATGCAGCCTGTAATATCATTGAGCATGACTGGTTTGGCGGTGGGTCAGTGATGGTCTGGGGAGGCATGTTCTTGGAGGGTCTCACAGACCTCCATGTCATAGCTAATAGTACCCTGACTGCTGTTAGGTACCAGGATTAAATCCTCAGAGAGATTGTCAGACCTTATGCTGTGAAGTGGGCCCTGGGTTCCTCCTGGTGCAGGACAGTGCCCAGCCTCATGGGGCCAGAGTGTGTAGGCAGTTCCTGGATGACGAAGACACTGATGCCATTGACTGGTCCTCTTTGCTCTAATTAAGCACCTATGCGACATTATGTATCAGTGTATCCGATGCCGCCAAGTATCCACCACAGACTGTCCAGGAGCTCACTGATGCCCTAACCCAGGTCTGGGAGGAGATCCCCCAGGACATCAGCAGTCGACTCATTAGGAGCATGCCCAGACATTGTCAGGAGTGCATACAGGCATGCTGGGGCCATATATGCACACACACACACACACACTCACACACACACATATGCTTGGTAATTGAATACCCTACATCTCTGCAGTTTTCAATAGTTTTAATTAATTTCTTTTACAAATTTCAGCCTTACAAAGTATCAGGCAATAAGAATCTCAAAAACAGCTTTATGAATTGGTTGCATGCACAACCATCTGTTAATGTCATTGGCAGTGGCATCGCAGACGTTGCAGGTGGCTGTTTAGACTGATTTAATTTTCCAATTTAGACCAATTCCACGCTGTAGAAACCAGTGTGGAATTTAGCAGCTTATTAACTTTCAAAAACACATGTCTGAGTGTGGCAACTCATGAATACTGTCAGTTTATGACACATATGACAACTAGAATTAACTGAAGACAATGGGGTGAAGTACATACAAAACAGGATCATAATTTGATCCGTCTCACACACATCAGGTGAAATATGTCGCCGTCTTCTGCTGGCTCTGATACCAGCTTTTCCTGGCTTCGCTATAGAGTTACAGAGTGGGAGGGGCCACTGGTTCAAGAAGTGTTTCCCTCCTTTCTGTATTCCAATTATTGCTTTTTTTTTCTTTAGGCAATATCCTGTCTAATAATGCAGGAGTCAGTGGAATGAAACACTCATATAGGTTTACATTGGGACCACTATTTATAATTATTGTAACTTTGTTTCTGAGATATCGTGTTTTATCCATAATTTTGGCATGACAGATAGTTCTTCATATTCCAATGTATCAAAATACCACGAGCCTCACCACTGTTGTTGCTGAGCAGGAGACAGTGAGGGGCGTGATCGAGAATTATAGCAAGTTCAATATGCTTCATGGACGTAGTTGTTGACAAAATGAGGTGCAGTAGTTGCTGAATTCAAGCATAATTTACTCAAAAATGATAAGTGAACCTATTTAAGCTGCATACTGTGAAACCAGTTCAGTCAAAAGTAGAATCTTTAGCCTCCGCCCCTCACAATTTTAAGCTCAATGACTGGACGTGTCTTGCAGAAATCCACCTTGGGAGTTGTAGTTACTGTACATCCTTGATTCTTTTTCTTTACACAGGCCTGTACCTTTCAGTTTTTACTAAAGAAGATATTTTACAATGCAGTTGTTAATATTTTGGACACATTCCTGATTCAGTTGTGTTAGCCTAATCTTATTTCAGTCCTTTATATTCTTATTTTAGTATACCCATCTCTTTTTCTGGGTGATATATAAACTCATTTCATGCGAATTCAGCGAAATAATGAACACATATTGTTTCTAGTTCAGTACTTTTAATTTTAGCAGACTTCTGCAGTTCCTGTACATTGACTGTATTCCATAATTTCTCATTCCTCTCAATAGTTATAGTCTCTTCTTCTCCCTCAAAAACACTGCAGAAAAGGGAGACACTCTATAATGCACACACACACACACACACATGAAAACAAAACCACTCCTGCAGGCATCTCCCTAAAAGAAAAACCCTTACAATAATGATGCTAATATTTTGTGTATTCACAGCGAGTAGTCATGGAGGTGAGAGACACAGGCTTGATTGCATGCACACACACAGGCAGTGTGAAACACACACACCCAGTATGAAGCAGACACACAGCTATCATGCTGTGAAAGGCTGTTGTCAGGGTGTTGTTAGTGTCATAATGCTGTTTGTATCTCTGCACACGCAGCAGAATGAAAACACTACTTAGGTGACAAGGCTGTGCCTCTGTTTCTTTATCTCTCTCCCTTTTTTCTCTCTACCCTTCACTGTTTTACCCGATATTCTTCTCCTCCCTCTGTGCCCCGTCAATCTCTTATTACACCGTGCCTGTCGTTCTTTACTCATCTCAATCCCCCTCTATCTCCCTCTCTCCCTTTGTCCTGGCTGAATGTCATTTTGTCAGCCAGTTGTCATTTCCGCCTGCTGCCTCTCTCTCACCCTCTTTCTCTTTTTGCAACCCTGCTGAAAGACTAATGAGTGACTGCATGCAGAGGGATGGAAGGTTAAAACAGGAGAAAGAGGGTAAGCAGAGGTAAGCTGTGAACAGGGACGGAAGAAAGGAATTTGCTAAAAGATGAATTGCATGAAAATGAAAGCAGAAATGAGTATGATATGAAAAAAAGCGTTAGAATTAGAAGAGCTAGGACCTAATATCCAATCATCTCTATAAGGTTTTAGAATCATTAAAGCTGGCCATCATAATGTACGTGACATTCCTGAACAATAAAGGTGCTCAATGTTTCCTGCAGAAGTTAATGTGGAAGAGCAGAGAGAGAAATTAACTTACATAGCAAATAAATGGTTTTAGGCACATTAACGCACAAGATTAAAATGATCACAGGCCAAATGAGTTTAATAAATCAAACAGGAGTCCAGAAGAATATCATAAGGCCGTTCATGTTCAGTCTCATCCATGAACACAGATGGGCGTGCTGATCACTCTGCACCATGTTCCATAGTTTCATACTTTGGTCATGTGATTGCAAGTCAACTCAACAACACCAAAGCCAACCTCAACTCACTGATGACCACCATTGTATACAGACAAAAGCTGTGGATAATACTGGGTGGACCAGGAGTACAGAATGATGTGCCAAGCTACAACTCCAGGACCAAGTAACATTCACGCTCAATTAAAAAACATCAAATTGCATGGCACGTATTACAGATGAATAAGTCTTGCTGCAGCTCTTCATCTGTAACAAATACATAAAAAGTTATTAAAATAAACAATAATCATAAACACAAGCACAAGAACAAGTTAAACCTGGCTTTAACTGATTCCTTGGTTACTTTGGCAGTTGAATCTTTGGCATGGTATCACCTTTTAAGTTGTTAGGATGCATTTGTTAGCAACAGTTACACATGCAGCAGACACAGAGCTACATTAGCATCCATTTGGAGTTATGTTTCTTCAACCTAATGGATGTAAATGTGATAACAACATTGTTTAAGCTCTGGTTTTGGTCTCCACCAAAAGAGGTCATTACTTAGCCTAAAATTTTTTAGTAAGGAGTCCCAGGATGGAGAACTTTTATTTTAGTGAGGAGGTGTGGTTGACCCCGTTGCTAGGTATGTGGCACTGTTGTATTTTTCCAGTTTTCCAAATATCTTAGTGTTGCACTCATTATGTTTCTGGTGTCATAGCACTATGCGTGGGTTGGAAATGTGTTCTTATCCCTAATGAGATTGACCACAAACATTATTCCTGCACAATCTTATCTGCAGTATTTTATTAACTCACTGTCATCCCATGTTTGGAGAGTATTTCTCCGACCTCTTTGTTTTTCTGCCATTTTCTCCTCTGCGTAAGAAACTCTTAAGCCTCTTAAAAGTCCTCCTCTCTACTCACTGACATTTTTTCGCTTTAGGAGCTCTCTTAAGGGCTAAGTTAATAACTTTTATCTTTACCTAGGATCTAGTCTTAACTCTAAGGGGAAATTCTATGAAAACGTCACAGTTCTGAGAATTTTCTTAGAATTTCGTCACTGGGAGCAACTCTTTGTACCAGGAAGCTTTGGGAATACGGCTCCAGGTTATTCAGCTGCTGTAGTCCCTAGATGTGTCTCTCTACTGATTGGTGCTTGACAGGTAGGTTTTAAAGTAATACTTCACCCACAGAACCACCATTTTTATATCAGTTATTCACCCCATTTTACACTGAATTTGTGAGGAAAAGTTTGTTTTTCTCACATGCCTCCACGGTGACTGAAGAATCCATAAATGGAGAAAATTCATGATGGATTGAAGTAAAAGTAGACTGCCTTTAACAACAGCAAAAATAAATCAAAATGCCAGTTTACAAACTCTCATACAACTCATGCAGTATAATTCAAGTCTTATTTCTTTCATCGTGCACTCAGTATTTCCCGGGCACATGCACCTTCCCTAAAACCTTACTATTTAAAACACTTCCACATTTACAGTCTCACACAGGGGTGAACAGTGTGCCTGGGTAAGCATGTGCGTTTGAACTCTGCTCAATGGAATGCACAAGCAGAATGTTTTGAACAGTACACACACAATTAGGGATATGGATGTTTTGTTTGCAGTCGTTAAATGCAGCCCTCTTTTTCTCCAATTAAGCAAGATTTTTCTATAAATTATAATTTTGTGGGTGAGGTATTCTTTTAAGACATTTACACTAAAACCAGCTGGCTGCTGTGGCTAAAAATATGCAACCACTTTTACATAGGCCTATGCATGATTGACAATATAAAAATATTCATTATATTCCCTCTAAGATGTAACACACACTAGCTTGGTGCACTCAAGAACCTCCATCACAGGAGAGGTAAGAGACTAACTTAATCACATCCAATTAGGGATAAATCACCGGTATTGGTTTTGTTGTTTTCCAAATGTAAACACCTTTCCAAAGCATAATAGGGAAGCCATCTTCTTTTTTATATCCAGCCTGTATATTAACGAGTGTGTGTATAAGACAGGAAGTACAATAGCTGTAATCTGGCGCTTAGCTACCTCATTTTATTCAATTTTATTGTTTATTGGCAGCCAAAATATTGCTTTTCTCTGCATTGCTAAAGCCATAACATTGGCATTAAAAACCCATTTTACACACACAAGCATTGTCACACAAAAAGCACTTGCCCTCTTACTCATACTGCCGTCTCTGTCTCATACTCGTAAACACACACACACACACACACACACACAGAGCGCACACTCCAGGGAGTGTGTTGGCATTTCACTACAGCTCATTCTGTCATGACGGCGTTACGGAGCCTTCCAGACACCTCTCAGACAGATTGGCTTCTCATCTTTAAGACAGCTGATAATGAATTTAAAGCACGGCCCTTGGCTTTGGCATACCTGTGGAAAAGCACAATCCCAGACGATGAAAGAGGCAGACAGACACTATGTGCCTTGGCAAGACATCATAGCGGAAATGAAAATAACTTGTGCTGGTGTGAGGGTAAATTGGCAGGTTTCATAAAAGGCAGCCTTTTCTCCATTGCAAGGTGCTCCAAGGAATGAATGAGATTTGCCTTTCAGTGTTGTCCTACAGAAACGTGGAATCTATAAAATGACAGCTCGGTTAGGAAACACAATATCTAGTTGACTTTTCCATCGTCCCTGTGTGTGTTTTGACAATCTCAAGTGAGATTCAGTTATTTTGCGTTGTGTAGATATTACCTACTGAATGTATACACATGCTGCTTTTGCTTTTTAATGATTATAACAGTGAAAAAAAGACCGACCCTGCTGTACAGGAACCAGTGAAGAAAAGCAGGGAAACTTTGCTGATATTCAACCAGCCGTGTGTCATCACATTGTGCGCAGATGTATGTTTTTTGACTTCCCCTGGAGATCCCTCCCCCGTTTCTACTTTGCAGTTAGTTAAAGTGTGGGCTCCATGCTTACTCTGACAGCTTGACGGACCATCACCAGGGGCGGGGCTTAGTGAAAGGTCAATTGGGATTGGGTCTATGTCTTTATATTTGACTGATACAGAAACAAGGCAAAATTTCATTGAAGAGGCAATGAAATGCAATGAACTGATCAAAATGTATTGTTTAGCAGAACATATGTGTTTGTGGGCAGGGCAGTAGCAACCAATGTACTGCCAGTCTCTAAAAATCAGCACACAGGCAGCAGTGCACTGTAACTTATGTTAATGAACGTCTAAGCGTGTATTTAATGTGCTCTTATGATGACTGTGACTGCATGGGGTGCAAAGCCTTTACCAGCAATTTTAATGATAACTAGTTGCAAGCTTTTAAATCCCCTGGATTATTTGTGCTGCACTTGTAAAGCATTATTTTTCATTTTTCCTCCAGAAAGAGCATTAACTTTTGTATCCAGGTCAGCAACATGCAGGTGTGATCCGCTTTACACCCCAATCATGGTGCTGTTATGCTCATTTGGCTGCCTCTAAATGTTTAAAACCAAGCAAGTAACACGAAAAAACAAACATCTCACTTTACCGTTCATCCTGGCAGTGTCAGAGTTAGAGGATATTTTCTTTCTGATTTAATGAATTTTAATTCAACTGAGTGTGTCAACTGGAAACAAATGATTATTAACAACAGCTGCATCTTAGCATAACAACAAGAGGCTCTTCCAACCCCTGGCTCACCTAGTATTTTATAGCTTGAACTTTAATGGATAGGATAGTGATTAATTTATCAAACACTTCATGGCATCTAAACTAACTAATCATTGGAGAAAGAGGGAACCTAATCCCCTGATTGAAGACATTTTTTAGACAATGGATTAGAGGAATAAATACCTTTCAGTGGGCATGTCTGTTTGGTAAATGAGTTAGCATTACTGCAGATTGTGTAATGAAGCTGCCCACTACTGTAGAGAGAGGACATTAATAACATGCAATTGGCTTTAGGCAGTGGTAGCCTTGAGTAGTCATAGCATTTATACATTCATTTACTTTACATCAGGCCATTCAATTACAAATTCAATTGGGCCTGATTTTAAAAACCAGGAATTGCAAATAGGACTTTATATTGCTTGTGGTGATGACACGTTTTAAATGAATGCAAAGGAATATAGCAAAAATAAATATCAGTGTTCATCATTTCACTTTTGAAATAAAAAAATATATATATATTTGGTCACATTTCTGAGCTAGGCACATAGCAAAGTGCAGAAAGAGAATACAATAGATCCATCAGTTCTATAAAAGCACAGGACCATAACAAGTGGTAACCAATAATACACTCCCTACCAGTATCTCTTTCCCATCCCTGTTCAACCACAGCCCAGATGTTCTGAAAAGTTACCAAGCGTGGTCAGAGCTGCATCACATGAGAAAATGTTTTGTTAGAGATATGATTTGTGATGTCACAATACCAAGTCATACATTGTACCCAGGAAGGAAGCGAGATAGCTCACTCATTAGCTGCTTCCTGACACCATACAATATGTATTTAACATATTTTATCATACCAGTACATCAAATTTATGTATGAATGTATGAATACACCTGCTTTACATACTTAAAACCAGCACAACCACTCTGTCATTGTTGGCAGCCACTGTAGCGACAAGGACAAGTGGTTTTCTCAAAGGCTCATGATGATGAGGAGGGTGAAAAGTATAGGGTGTTGTAACTTGCTTGTGGATTCCAACTAGCATCCCTCAGGTCACAGGTCCTCTGAATTATGTGTTTCCAATAGGTCTTTAGCCACCTCTAGCACAAATATCTGAGGATGGAGAGGCTACCACACATATACCAGCCCTCTTGGACTTATTAAAATCAATGTAATCAATGACAGTCAGTCACTGGCCAGTCAGAGTGCCTCAGTCAATGAGTCTGCTCTTTTCATTGCAGATTTTTAAATGAGCATTGGACAGCCCAAGTGGTGCTAACTTAAGTCAAATCATGAGTCGGGGGGGGCTGGAGCCTATCCCAGCTGACACTGGGCGAGAGGCAGGGTACACCCTGGACAGGTCGCCAGACTATCACAGGGCTGACACATAGAGACAGACAATCATGCTCACGTCCACACCTACGGCCAATTTAGAGTCACCAATTAACCTGCATGTCTTTGGACTGTGGGAGGAAGCCGGAGTACCTGGAGAAATCTCACACTGACACAGAGAGAACATGCAAACTCCACACAGAGGGTACCCATGTTTGTGGTCTTTAAGCTAAGCTAACCATTTTCAAGCTGTAGCTTAATGATTAGCATACAGGAGTCAATCAAGAATGCAAATATCTACCTTATAGTATCATTAACTGTCTGTTACAACTTTTCTGTCATCAGGTAAGTGAGTAAGTACGGCAGGTTCCACCCACTGAGATTTAACTCTGCCACTGACGTTATTTCAACCTTTGTCAAATGGTTGTAAAGAAAAACTCTGTTCATAGTACATTAACTTTGACATTTTATAGTTTAAATTACAGAAGAGGATTGTGGAGAAGGGTGATTTTTTTAAATTTAAAATAAAAAAGTTAGTATCCTCAATAGCTCAACTTTTACTGCCTTTAATTAGTTTGATTCGGCTCTATATAGAGCAGAGATGATTTGTAGAAAAGTGTTTCAAGTGCTGCAAGTAATGTAAGGTATAGAGAAGTGACTGTCTCAACTCTGACTGACCTGAAAGTTCTGGAAAATTGTCTGAATGATAACTTCCTGCTTAATTAGTTCAAAGAAAGTGCAATAACTTGGTGCATTTATCCCCCTCTAAATCTTATAGCGTACTGTGCGTTGTGACGATAGAGAGACCATGGGGAAATCAGAAATGGGTTGAGTGAGAACCAAAGACACAGAGAATGCGACACTTACTTAGTCCAAGAAAGAAAAAAGAAGCGATATATTGGAGTAGAGAGAGTCAAAGAGAGATTTAAATGAGATTTCCATGGGATGAAAGGCAGCTCGCAGATAATGAAGTGCCCTCTTTGACCAGTGGCCAAAATAAAAAGGGACACAAAGGCACACGCACACGCTCTCTGACATACACACACACTGTAAGAGGACTAGAACCATAAACAAGCATACACCATTATCAAGTGGATACTGGCTTTTACACACTAATCCCAGTCAAATCCCCTTGGAAAGCAATGAGACTGGCACCATCACACAGCATGTGTGTGTGTGTGTGTGTGTGTGTGTATGTGTGGGATAAAGCAGCAAAGTGATCATGCAGAGTGTAAATCCCGGAGTTGAGTGTTAACCATCCCCGAGGTTGTGTTAGTCTGTTGGAACAGCATTTCGCAAACTCCTGGGAACCAAAAGCAGTAAATTTAGTCTGTCCCCAGGGGTGGTGAGCGAGGGAGGTGAGGGAGGGAGGAGCATGTGGTGGGGGGGTTGGTGAGCCTCTGAAAGCATACAGCTCAATTGTGAAGTGAGGAGACACGAGAAAATAGCCTGCCACACACACACTTCATCCACGCTGTGCCATTTTAGAACAGGGTGTCTCGAACATGCTTTTTAGCCTGAGACCAAAGTGGAGCAAAATACGGGTAATTTAATCCAGACTGAAAACATACAGTGTGTGTGCTTATTTCTGGATACATCATCAAGATCCCTAAAACACAGGACAGGTTCTACAAACTGAGGGATGAAATCAATACTGTCGCTAAAAACACTTTTGCAGCACCAAATAATCTGTTTAAGATAATAAAAGTAATTATAGCAACATAAGTTGACAGCTTGTGCCAGTTGATCCTAATAAGCATAGGTAAACACCCTGCAAATCCCCTTAAAAGGGCATGAGACTGCACACTGAGACTGATGATGAAGAAAAGTTGAGCGAATTAAGTCAAGCATGCACAAATCTGAAGAGGTAGGAGGACTACACTCCAAACATGGTAAGGCAAGGTTAGGTAAAACTTAAATGTGCAATTTGGGATATATACATTAGTCATAATTAAAACAAAACAGACAGTACAATACATAACACACAGAATCCAGAATTGCACTGTCAGGGGTAAATCATGGACAATTAGTGGTCACTGCTGGTTAAGATAAGCGATACCAGAGGGGACAAAGGACGATCTATAACGCTTAGTGCTACATTTAAGGAGGCAAAACCTCCACCCTGATGGAAGCATCTGAAACTGAACATGGAAAGGATGCTGAGAGTCTGAGACAAGACAATAGACAGAGCTTTAAGGTGACCCTCTCTTCATACAGATGCTGGAGGTTATTAAAAGTAACATCACCACATGATGTTCAAACTTTTGTTTTGAAGTGGAGGAGCCTCTGCAGCGAGCGAACACCAAATGAGCTGTCATATTTAGTAAGTTAACCACCTGACCTGCAAACCGCAAACTTTATGCATTATGGGAGCACAAATATCAGGACTGAAGACAGAGACAAGCACAGTGGCACTTTTCAATGTGTGCAAATGTGTGTCGAGAGAGAGACAGACAGAGGGGGGAAAGCAGGTGAAGGTAGACGTACACTAGATTCCTGTAGGCTAAGTCAATCTATTAATATAACAACGTACACGGAACGCTGCTTTTTTTTTTTTGTCCCACCCGCCTGTCCCCCATATTTCCTGCTGTGATCAGTCACTAATTATTTGATGTTATGGTTCCCATTTATATAACTGATATAAATTGAAGAGTAAGTATAGTGTTTATTAAAAAGACCATAATGCTTTTTGTAAAATCTTACAAAATAATAATTAGAAAAATTATAATTCTAAAAATATATTATAATATAAATCATTTTATATTATACAACTGTAGCATAAAAGAAAACATAATAATTATTCCTTATAAACATGACAGCATAAAATGTGTGTAAGAGTGCTCTTGAGTGTGCGTAGATTCTGTTCCTACCTAACAACAAATCCTCGCTAAGAAAAATTTGGTGAATGTTAGAATGTTCTTGAAAACTGTGTAAGTGGATTTTAAGAGGAATTTTTTGTCTTGAGAATGTTGGATGGTTGAGGCCTGTGTTACCTTTCTTCCCTGAAGCTGAAGGGCTGCTCATATTCTGTAAGACCCAGATGAAATGATAGGAAAGTGAAATAAGAGGCACTGGAGAAGAGAAGAAGGGAGAGCAAAGTTAATGCAAACGAGTAAAGTGGTAAAACCAAAGAAAACTTCAGCAAAATTAAAGAAAAAAAAAAGTTTTCAGGTCAAAGAGGGCTAACGCTGCCCCCGAAACATGCAGGAGGAAAGGAGAATGAGAAGGAGGAGAGGAACAAGGGAGGAGATGGATGTATAAAAAGCAAGTCCTGTCTGCTTGTGCCGCTCCCCCCTTCGCCCTCCCCCTAGAGGATGGTGTGATGGGGTGGAGATGAAAGAGAGACTTTGAAGAAGGAGTGATCCTTCCCTCGCTCCCTCGAAGGAGGAGGAGAGGGATCAGAGCAGAGGCCCCTGACACAGCGAGAGATGTCAAGATACGCACACACACACAGTACTTTTCACATTATGCACTTGACTTCTTTCAGAAGTACTTTCGAAGGTGACTTTACAGTCCATTTTATTTTGCCTTGCGCACAGCTTTCTGAAACTGACCATATGGGCTACCTTTTTTCACGCTTTCTCAGTGCTGACAGCACTGAACTGCTCACAAGAGTCAACTCCACTTGCAGCAGGATGGCAACTAAAGCTAAGATCTTCTGCTAAAGTCTGCAGTTTTCTTTTTTTCACCCTGTCTGTCTCTTTGTCATAAATAACCTGCCTTATATTATTTGAACAGTCGTACCTCTGAGCTACATTGTGCAACCACAGCCTTTGAACACAGGTGACTACTCAGGACTTCTTTCACTAGGGATGAGTGTGAAAAAGAATGATTAGCCTTGAGCTTTTCTGCAGCTTGTGGGGCATATTCAATAAGTTGACAAGACAAGAGAGTATGACACAAAGAGCTTTACTTAGTGAGCTTGACTAGTTTTGGCAATACTGGATTTTTAAATGACTTCTGCCTCAATGTGATGAAGTATTCTGATTGTCATGTATTTGATTCGCTGGATTATCCATAACAGACATTCCTGTTTTGGCTATTTGTACTTAAACACATCTAAGTTGATATTATCAGAAAAATTACATTTTTAGGGAGCAACAATCTGGACAATACACCATTGTGAGCATTTATACTTGTGCAGAGGTGTCTTTGTCACTCTGCAGTTACGCCTCCAAAACACTAGTCGGTGGCGGGGTTTTTGTGAAGTGTTGTTAAGTTTAGTTGATTCAAAACACACCCAAAACACACATTAAACAAGGCTCAATAGCGACAATTTTATACTGAAGAACACAAATTGGCTTCACTATAACTCGCAGCATTCACAGACAAAGCACTTGTCTTTTGCTGGACACATTTTCCCCACAAATACAACATGCTCATGGTTCTAGCATAAGCCTATGGCATTTTACATTGTTAGCCTAGCGGCTAGGGGACTTTCCCTCAACTCATATGCAGCCAGGGACAACATCAAGGTAACATTACAAATTCATCTCCACGGTTCACTGGCAAAACATTGTCTTATACTAAACATGTTTTCCAAACAAATATAGCATGCTAACACTATTAGCACAAGCCTATGGCATTTTACATTGAATAAATTAGCCTAGTGACTAGTGGAGATTTCCTCTACTCATATGAAGCCAGAATAAATCTCGCACAGGACTTGAAATGCTATTTTGTGGAGGGTTATCTATATATTTCCACTGAGGGAAATGGTTTTCAGCTTACACAAAGGACAGGAGGTCTGCATTGCCGCATTATATTTCTGGGGATGTGTACATCAGGCTACATTGACACAGTAGTATAAATCCTGCTTTAAACTGCTTCATTCAGTGTTTATTCACAGTTTTAATCACTTGGTCTGTTCATTTTGGAGAGGAAGAGGCCTTTATGGATAATTCAGCTCCCGGTAAAAACGTACTGAACAACAGATACTGAAGGAAATCTAACGGGGAGTTCAAGCCTGGAAGTTTCAGCACTAGACGTCGCTGAATTCTACACACTGCACTTTCAAGACCACTCCACTACAGCTAAGCATAGTGTCAGGTTGTGGCTGCAATATTGTCCTCAGAACACAGTTAGTCATCTATAGTTTCATCCTTTCATCATCTGTAATTTCACTGTGTCAACTCCTGGTCAATAATCACTGCTTTATCTAGAGCATGTGTTCTTTATGTTTACGGAGACAGTGAGTTGACGGGTTGCAGGAACAAAGGATGTTTCCTGCGTAGTCAGTTTAGACAGCTCCAAACACAACAAATACTTTCAAATCCCTGTTGGTGTCCTCATATTTTTACACATTTTCTCCAAATAGCTCAATCATTTATGTGTCCTATCTCAGAAATGTCCTTTTCAATCTTACAGTCAGTTTGTCTGTCAGCATGTGAATTCCTCCAATCATCCAGCCACCCATCCAAAAATCTAACTATTGATTTCATTTTCAACTCATCCCTTTTTATGCCCGGCTCTCTTAATGTCTCTGTCATTTTGTGCTGTCAGCATGCAGTTTCATTTAATCTAACTCTCTTCTATTGATTTGGCGGTGTGTGGCCCTTCTCTGGTGCTGCCACTGAGAAAATTCTATGTTCTGTGATTTCATCCTTTAACTCATAGTCAGTGACTTGCTAGTCCAAGACCCCATACACATCTTTTCAAACACACTGTCCTTTCATAATATCACTCATTTCAATCTAGCCTTAATTGCTTAGCCTTTTCACATTTCACTTGAAGGCCTTAGTATTCACACTCACGCTATTCACAGTGGCAATCAGCCTTTCTGATGTGCTCACAGCAGTGATGGTGTGGCAAGTTCTAAAACTCTAAGGTAAGCCAAATTTTTAATTGCTCTGAAGTGTCACAGTAAAAAAAGAGAAGGAAAAAAAAACCCTGTGGGATCACCCGAGAGGGTCGGCAAACACAAAGGGTTGATGGATAAGGCTGAAATTGAGGAAAATATGATTTTAAGCACATTTAATTAAATCTGAATAGAATTAAATTGGATTTTTAGTGTTAAATGGGATTTGATGTTCCAGTTGCTACAAGAGGCTGGGTGGCCCAGTGATTAGAGAGATTGTCTTAAAAGGTTTTGTGTTCAGTGTCCTGTGTTAGAGGACATCAACCCCTTTGTATTTATTCTCAGCAAAACTCTGAGAGAGGTCTGTAGTTGACCATGACCACCGACCTTTTAGTGTAGGAAAACAGAACAACTCCCATATGGGAGTAATTATCATTGGAGGTGTTCCACGTAGAGCATCTCCAAAAATGACCATTATCTCATGAGCTCTAGTACATTTACTATAAATAACTAAAACCATTAGATGGTTTTAACCATCAGCTGCCTAGAGACCTGCACCACACTGCAATTTACAATGTGTATGCTTGCTCAGGTTTTCTTTCAAATCAAGTTCATTGCTTTACAGCACAAAGGTTCATTGCTACATGGCACACAAGAGGAATAGGATTGCTCATGGTACTACAAAAAGGGTTCAGATATTCAGGAATTTATGAGTGTTTGCTCCAGAGCTTTGACTTGTCCTTTTTTACATCTATGCCTTTGTTGAGAATTCAATTTTTGTATCAGTTTTATTTTGTGTATTCTTATCATTTCTAAATATGACTTGAATAAAATAAAATACTTAAAATGAGTATTAGATGTTCCATTTCAAAACACAACATCATAAGTTTTATTTTAAGTCAACATAATCAGTGATAAGTCATGGTTATGTGATTACTTTTTTCAGTAGTGACTAGTGACTAGGGCGGCAAGGTGGTGCAGTAATTAGCACTGTCGCCTCACAGCAAGATGCAGCAGGATTCCTGGTTCAAACCCTGGGTTTTCTCCAGGTGCTCCGGTTTCCCCCCTCAGTCAAAAGACATGCAGGTTAATTGATGACTCTTAATTGCCCATGGGTGTAAATGTGAGCATGAATGGCTGTCTGTCTCTATGTGTTAGCTCCGCTATATTCTGGCAACCTGTTCAGGGTGTACCCACTTCGTGCCCAGTGTCAGCTGGGATAGGCTCCAGCCCCAACAGGATAAGCAGCTAAGGAAAATGAATGTATTAATGAATTAATGAATATTGACTAGTGTAAGAAGTTAGTGTACTGTAAATGTAATTCCAATTGGTTTGTTTGTCAGCAGGATTTTTGCAAAAAACTACTGGCCAAATTGTCATAAATCTTGGTGGAAGGGTGGAGCATGTGCCAAGGAAGAGCCCATTAAATTTTGCAGTGAGTCCAAATCAGGATGCAGATACATAACTTATTTCTCCACTTTTGTTATGAGGTTAGATATTTGGCCTTTGTGGAGTTCTGTACTCTCCAAGTGCCCTTCTAGTTACATTAAATTATTACTTGTCCCAGTCAGACTCTTTAACTTTAAAATACTGGGACTACACTTGTTGGCTATCTCATGTCCTTCCTCCATTGTACTGACTGACCTCCAGTGTGACCAGTGCTAATGTGTTTGGATGGACACTCTGTAAGAAGCCACATGATTTTTTAAGCGTCTGTTGCTTTCCCTATCAGGCTGGTCTTTCTTCTTCCTCAGTCTCACATAGTTTGCCCTTATTAAACCCCCTGTTGCTGTCTTGGTGAGAAGATGGGATGAGAACAAGTATTGTAAGTATCTGGAAGCAGAGATGACTGTGAGATTATATATTCTGCATCAGTACATTCACACCAATGCTGGTTCTGCCATTAAGCGTATGATTAGCCCTTATAACACCATTATCTCATCCAATAATTATTGTTTGATGCTGCTTTTCCTGACATTTAGGCAACAATTGATGTCACGCTTTCAGCTCCCTCCATGTTAAGTGTCCCACCTGCATATTGATTGAGAACCTGTTACACTGCAAAGCCTCTGAATCCCAATCAAGGGTGCTTTCATTCAGTGCCACACACACACACACACACACACACACACACACACACACACACACACACACACACACACACACACACACACACACACAATTAATTAGACCAGCCTTAAGTTTGTATTGATATATGACCATGCCATCTGTATCCCTCCTGACCTGAATGAATGGGTGTGTGCATGATGACACGTGTATCTCTGTGCATTTTTTTGAGTGTGTGATTAGATGGATGTTGAAAAGTCCATGTTGATATGTCACCATGAAAGCTATAGCTAAACTGACTTTATGTGCGGTAGGTTTTGATTCATAAAGATAGCAGAAAGGCTGCTGATGAAGGTTTGAGACTCCGTCCGTGATGAAAGACAGCACACAGCAGGTAGCAAGGACAGATAACTGCCTCGCTTTTATTATTTTGCAGACACACACACACGCATACAAGCTTGGGGAATAGATCAATAGGGTGTCAGTAACAGGGGGTCGATAACTCTACAGATAATCACAGCCAGGGTTGTTATGTATTGGTGTGTTGGGGTGGATTGAGATTAAAGGGGACTATGGATGATTGTATTTTGGGAAGAAGATTATGTTTTGCTCCAATTGAGATGTTACATGTCAGTGTGTGTGTGTGTGTGTATGTGTGTTGGGCGCGTGGCTTCAGCTGGGTCCCATGGGAAGGCAGGTGGGAAGAATTAATGCAGGGGAACAGAGAGACTGTAGATTAAAAAAAGAAAACTTACTCTTCTCTTAGACCCTCCCATCTTCTCCTCTTTCTCTCTTCACACATCTTTCTGCTTCTTCTGCTTTCTTGACACATCTGAAGTCTTGGTCATATTGCTATAAAGACATGCATGGGAACATATTTTCACTGAGGGGTATGCACAGTATAAGTGCGTGCACACTTACAAAGAAGCTATGGGAAAACTGCTCAGACATACTTACATCAGTGCTTCTATCAGCCTTTAATCCAAAAAAATGTATGCTCCCTCCCCTTAGACACAACTTCTCTCATCTGCATGTGCCAAATTTTTACTATTTAATTTTGAATGGTGTCTGACATCAAGTTGTCTCTTTCTGAAGCCACTCACATGCCCTGGGCAAATCATAAGTCAGCTTGTCGTCCGCTCCACTGCCATAAAACTCCATCCTGTTGGCTATGCCCCTGCAGTGTAGGTCCCTCAAGTCCAAGGAATTTTATGGATCTAAAAAGCAGCTCCAAAACTGTCCTGGCAATTTTCCGCTCTTTCTCTGCCTGTTCAGCGTGTCCGCACTATTGATTGGTTCCCACTGTGGTGAATTTCTCCCCAAGTTTAGCTGACCCATGAGCTGACCCTGACCCTTTCACTCTGACCTGATGTGATAGCGCTGTCACATCAGATCAGAGGGATTATTTAAATTTCCACATTTTAAACATCTTTTTTTCATATATTTTCAGACAGGCACCTTATCATATGCTTTTCAGAATTTTAAATTAAGTTCAAATAGCACATTAGTTACGATAAAATAGCCTGTGTACAAAGATATATTTTTCCTGGGTAAGTGAGGAAATATCAGTGGGCAGGCAGCATCACAGAGTAGTCGTTAGATGTGTAGAAACTTCAAGTTAAAACCAAATAATATAACTTACCATAATTGTGTCTTTACATTGACATTACATGTAGTTCACATGCAGGTATTGTTTTATTTATGTGAACACAACATCAGGTACTGAGCAGGGCTCCACCTGCACTGTTTAAAGACAGAAGTCTGACACAGATTCTTTTGTACTGAAGCTGCTGGTTGACAATATTTTGCACAATTTTCTATCTGTTTAAATCTGACCACAGTAAGTATTCATTGTTATTTCAGAGAGTTATATTCTGGTCGGGGTGGGAAAGCCTCTGAGGCAGCATTTTACATGAAGTATCTACTCACTGTTTAAACCTGATACCTCTTAGCCTTCACAGGTGAATTAATATGAGGTGTGCAAAGTCATCTAGTGGGCTAGATTGGACCCTTTGGTGGGCCAGTTCTGGCCCCCGGGCCGTATATTTGACACCCCTGCTCTAAGATATTGTGTAGTGATAGTAAAAACATGAGTGAAATGAAGAAAACATTACATGATTGGCAGTGGAGTGGAGTGAAAAGTGCATCTTTGAACATTTTTGGTCTGATTTATTAAAAATGTGACTCTGGAGTAATACACATAAGAACATTCATTTACCACATGAGCCTGCTGTACATTCATGTAATCCGAGTCTGAGCAAGCGCTTCTACTCCGTTTTGCTTTGTGTGTGTGAATGTGTGTGTGTGTGCACTGCAGCAGCTACTGCAGCCCAACTGAAAGCTGAACACACGGTGGATTCCTTCCTGCGAATGTACTGAATACATCCAAAAAGAGGGAGAGAGAGAGAGAGCACTGATTTATTCAGTGGAACAGCAGGAGGTAGGGAGTGTGAAAGTCAATAATTTCAAAGTTTATTTGCTTATTCAACAGCTCCACACTCTGATCTTCATCATCCTTCAAACTTGGTTCAGTAGGAAACCTACAGACTGCGGGCCTGTAAGTTTTGTTGTGTGAATGCTATGTTGTTGTTCCTGCCTAAGTGTGTCTTTTTGTATGCTTTCCAATATATGTGCTCTGTTGTGTGTGTGCATATGTATGTGTGTGTGTCTTTGAGGTGAATAATAACTTTTTTCTTATTACCCTGGATACGGCACGGTGCTTCCAAGCTTCGCTCACTGGAGTTCAATTACTGGGTTCCCTCTGGCTCGCCTTTTATCACTGAATAAGTAGCTCCCCGATACTGTGTGTGTGTGTGTGTGTGTGTGTGTGGTCAAAGTCACACAGTTGCATAAGAAAGTGTGAAAACACGCAGCAATGTTTCTTCACACAGCATGTACAAAAACAGTCAGGCATGCCTGACACACACAGGTTTGTGAAGAGGATGTCAGGGTACACTGACACATTCATGCAGACAAGCACAGGTACTGGTAGTCACACATATGCAAAACACAGGTGCACACTCATTATTTTTTTTTTTTTAGATTTGTCTCCCTTGGTGAAAAGCATTAGTCCCCCCCCCCCCCCTTTAATTTAAAAGCACTGTGTTCACCTCACAAACACACACTCATGCACGCAAAGCACACACACACACACACACACACACACACAAGCACTGCAATGGCTCTGAACTATGGGGACTTAGATTTGGGTCATCAACTCCACAATGAATGCCTGCAAAAGAGAGATAAATAGTGTCTTACTTGTTTTCACCTATTGTGATGCTGGTACACTGATTGTCCTATTAAAATGAATAGAGCACTTTCACAGAGCAACCTGGTGGGTAAAAGTAATGAGCAGGGCCAGAAGCACAAATGGGGAAAAACTCTACACTTTCTCTGAGTCGGGTGACATTTATAGATACATTTGTCTGAATAGTTTGAAGTGTTGCTGCCGTAAGTACAGTATATTTGTCTAGTAAAGTACCTGTAAGATGTAAAAATCGAAGGGATTTACTCTTTATGAGTGACATTTATTGAAAATTCCATGGTCTGAATAAATGTCAGGCAATCGAGAGATAAGCTTGGGCAGCTGCGTTTAAAAAAAGCTTTCACGCTTTATCTTTCTCTTCAAACACACTTACATATAACCTTGTAAATTAAATATGATTGGCTGGTTGGAAATCCAAACAGTGATTGTCATTTCAAATTGTAGCATTTAAAATCCACCATTGTTCAGGATTCATTGTCATTCATCTTCTGCAGCAATTTTATCTGAAAACTCCTAACCACACGCAATTTACCAGCAATATTATATTGACATTAAAGGTCGATCTTCTCTGTGATTTATTAGGGTAAGCAGGTACAGCTGCTATTAATGCATTGGCTAGCTCATCACCAATGCCTTGCACTGCGCTCATATGGCAGTTACAGCTGATGCAAGGACGCTGTTATCGTTAAGATGTAGTGCCTTCTCTCCAGTTCCCCCTGGTTAACACAGTGTAAGAACTGTACTCAGAGCACCCCTGGGTGCTCTCAGTGTCATCTAGAACAATGGTTCCAAACTGGTGCAGCCACGGGGTCCAGATTTCTCTTAAGTCATTTGTTCCACAGGTCCACACAGTTTGATATAGTCAGCATCATACTTGTGTTTGGCCATGTCATCGTGCTGGTGTTCTGTCCGTCAAGTAGCTGTCCATTATTCACTCACTCTACAGCAGGAAACTGCCCTTTAGAATAAAAGCTCTGTGCCAGTAATTCACTGTACTTCAAAAAAAGTGCGTTATGAACAAAAATTTAACACATTTGTGAGTCACTTGCGGCCCATCAGGACCCGTGACCCACTTTTGGACCAGGCCCCACCAGTTGGGAACCACTAATTTAGAACATCTTTCCCATTTATTTGTCTATGGAGCCGCTCCAGACTTTATACCACAGGACATCAGAAATTTGAGATTTAGCACTCTAGTTTTGAAATATTTTTGGACTGTCTTAGATCATAGGAATGACATGTGTGAACTTTGAAAATGGGCGTAGTTCCCCTTTAAAGCCTGAAGTAATTTGACTGGCAATGTTTAATTTACATAAACAGTAACAGAGTTTATATTTTGCACAATTAAAACACAAAAAAGGCAAGGAAAAAGAATAATGCGAGACAGTGTAGGAAGAGACAAAATAACCCAGCGGGCTAATTTGAAGCCTCCACCTAATAAAAATTTCACAAAGTTATTAAAAACTCAAAAGTACATCCAGGTAAGGAACAGTACATAAAATAATACAAGTGATAGCACACTGCTGATAAAATAACAACAACAACAACAACAACAACAACAACAACAACAACAACAACAACAACAAAACAAAAAAAAAACAAGCAATAATAATATCCGTTTAGGAACAGAAAATGTGAGTATGTGATTTATAAGTGAATGTAGGATAATTAGGCGTGTGTGGGGTGTGTACATAAATACAAATAAATAAATAAACAATACATAAACATCGCATATATTAGGTGATAGCAAAAGGTTAAATTGCTAAAATGGCTGTAATGCTGTTTTCCATCAAATGCAGCCTACTTTATGATTATAATTTCTCATGGACGCCATATTGCAGGAACACCTTGAGGAACACCCAT
Source organism: Cephalopholis sonnerati (assembly GCA_019142605.1). Lineage (NCBI taxonomy): Eukaryota > Metazoa > Chordata > Actinopteri > Perciformes > Serranidae > Cephalopholis > Cephalopholis sonnerati. The sequence continues at coordinate 16,513,482 of JAGQAX010000003.1, forward strand.
TTTTCCAAAAAAATGCACTAAATAAGTTTAATTAAATTCCAAATTGGGACTTGTAACTAATATTTGGACGGATGTGTCTGTGCAGAAAGCAGCTAACAACCACCTTGTTGAAGGTAAGACTGCTCACTGTGTTATTGTGTGTTCAAGTTTAATGAATAGTGCAGTCAGCTAACTCAGGTGTGATAGAGCTGGCATATTGATGGATTTTGATGCAAGGTACAGCATTTTGTCATAATTTATCAGAGAAAGTCACCAACAGATGCACTGTGAGTGTGTCAGGTCTCCTTTTCTGTAACAGCTGCAGCTTATTTTACTGATTAGTTATATTGAGCATACAGGTGTTCATGAGTAAAGCTTTGCCTTTACACAGTGCAGCCATTTAGACGTTTGATATGTAGGCTAGTTGTTTTCTTGTTGGCAAGCAGCATGCATTTCATACAGGCTTTATGGGTTGTCTCTACTTTTTGTTGGCTTGCAGGTTTTTGTGTTCTTAATCTGTGATTGATGAACTTAAAAAAAAAACAGTGCTGTGCAGAAGTGGAAGTTTGAGTTTGTTTTTTCTGTGTGTTTTCACAAAGCTATAGTTGTGGGTAAAAACATGTTTTTTATTGCATCAAAATTATTCATGTTTCCTGCTACATATCATATACTCTCACCAGCCACTTTAATAGGTATCAGGTATTGGATTTTGCCTTCAAAACTGCCTAAATTATTGTTTACAAGGTGTTGGAAACATTCCTCAGAGATTTTGGTCCATATTGACACGATAGCATCACACAGCTGCTGCAGAATTCTCAGCTGCACATCCATGATGCACATCCCAAAGGTGCTCTGTTGAGATCAGGTGACTGTGGAGGCCATTGGAGTACATTGTACTCATTGTCATGTTCAAGAAACCAGTTTGAGATGATTTGAGCTTTGTGACATGGTGCGTTATCCTGCTGGAAGTAGCCATCAGAAGATGGGTACACTGTGGTCATAAAGGGACGGACACGGTCAGCAACAATACTCAGGTAGGCTGTGGTGTTTAAACCATACTCAGTTGGTACTAAGGGGTCCAAAGTGTGCCATGCTTTCATGTTGTTTACGTCAAATTCTGACCCTACCATCTGAATGTTGCAACAGAAATCCAAACTCATCAGACCAGGCAACGTTTTTCCAATCTTCTGTTGTCCAGTTTTGGTGAGCCTGTGTGAACTGTAGTCTCAGTTTCCTGTTGTTAGCTGACAGGAGTGGCACCTGGTGTGGTCTTCTGCTGCTGTAGCCCATCTGCTTCAAGGTTTGATATGTTGTTGGCTCAGAGATGATCTTCTGCAGACCTTGGTTGTAACCAGTGGTTATATGAGTAACTGTACCTTTCTATCATCTTGAACCAGTCTGGCCTCTGGCATCAGAGGTCAGGCATTTTGGCCCAGAGAGCTGCTGCTCACTGGATATTTTCTCTTTTTAGGACCATCCTCTGTAAACCTAGATTTGGTTCTGTGTGAAAATCCCCGTAGATCAGCAGTTTCTGAAATACTTACAACCATGCAATGTTCAAAGTCACTGAAATCACCCTTCTTCCCCATTCTGATGCACAGTTTGAACTTCAGCAGGTCGTCTTGACTATGTCTACATGACTAAATCCATTGAGTTGCTGACACATGATTGGCTGATTATCCATTTGCATTAAAGAGCAGTTAAACAGATCTACCAGGGGCCACTGAGTGTATATCATTGAGCAATTGCAGTTATTTGTGTTTCAGACTTGTGTGGACACTCTCTGGGGTCTTAATTTAACTTTTAAGGAGCATTATTTAAAAGTAGCAAGAATAGCCCAACTCAGAGTTTCTTTTCAACTTCTCCAAAGCAGCCTTATCCACACAACACATCTAACACTTGTAGAAAGTAAAAAAAAAAAGGAGACATTGTGGCTGACCGGGGAGGAAAAAATGTGGCACAGTATGTACTGTAGGAGGTTGTGTTTCAATCAGTTGTGTGACATTTTGCTTTAACACATTCAGCTCTCCTTATTAATACATAAAAGTATTAGTCATTACCTACGTTGGAAATTTTTAAATAGGCTTAGTTAAAGAAAGACTTTAGTCAGTGAGAAGTAAAAAGGAATAGAGGAACCATACAAGGGAAGGGATCAATAGGGGAGAGAATGAATAAAGGTAAACAACAAAAGGAAAGAAGGAGGGAGGTTAGCAGAATAGAGGACAGGAGCACACTGGAGAGGAGGAAGAAAGGAAGACGAGGAGGAGCAGGAAAGGGATGAGAAGGTAGACTGGAGTGGAAGGAGAAAGACAAACGAGAGGGAATGGCTAAGAAAAGAGAAACTGTGATTCATGTCAGTTGGGCTACTCAGCATCATCCTGTATTCACCAGCTCATGATCTACCACTGCCTCAGACAAGTGGGTCTGTGTGTGTGTTGTGTGTGTGTGTGTGGGGTGGGGTGTTTGTGAGTGAGTGTACACACTTTATATTGTGTCTACTCTCTGAGGAAATGGTGCCAAGGTTTGGATAAGGATACAGATAAAGACAGGGGAGATGGGGTTGTAAATCACACACACAGACACACACACACACACACACCACACGCAGTTCGACCTTGACTTCGGCTGCTACCCTCCACCTCTCATGAACATGTTGTGTATTATTCTCCCTCTCCTCCCGCTGCTGGAAACTGATGTTTATCTACTTTACAGAAGATAACGGAGAGCACACGAGAGAGAGAATGAGGGAGAGAGCGAAAAAGACGAAGAGATATGGTGTGTGTGTGTGTGTGTGTGTGTGACAGAGAGAGACTGAGAGAGAGAGAGAGAGAGAGAGAGAGAGAGAAATGTGGAGGGAGAAATGAGAGGGGTTGCAGTGAAAGAGGAGGAAAGATAGAGGAATGAAACAGAGAGGGGTCTAAATAATAGATAATATTCCCAAATAATAGATAGAGAGATGGGCAAAACTGATGTGCTGCTGAGTGTGTCCTACATTTGTTCATTTGCTGAAGGAAAGGCAGAGATGAAAATCAAGTGTGTGCATGCGTGTTGTGTGTACGTGTGTGTGTGTTTCCTCGTCAGTTCTCATAGGCATAAAATGGGGAAAATCCATAGCAGGTCTCAGTGTCCAATCTCACTATCAACGGTATCAACGGAAATGTGCCCATAGCGATGACTATCAAAAACGGTCAAATATTGAAAACTGGTATTGCATGACTGGTCAGATTCATAATCCTGTTTACTTATTCTTTGATGGGTCAGATTTAAAGCAGCACAATTTTACACAAAGTTCAGCCGTAAGGAGTATTACTCAGCCTCTGAAAGAAAGTTGTATGATACACTCTGTGGTTCAGGAGGTAGCTTTCCAAAGTATGAAAAAATAACCCTGATGATGTCATCATGGGCTCTAGACTTTTTTTTAACAAAACCTGTGTTATGATGTGCATGAGTTTGAAAGACGTAAATGTTTACAGGCAGGGAGGGAAGGGTCTAATGAAAGTCTGCTGCTTTGATTTTGACCTACTTCTATTTGCAATCTGTCTCCCTCAACTTTATGGAAATGTCATATTGACTTCCCAGGATTCCTTTAAGTTTTAGGGCATTTTCATGTTGGGTACGAATGATTCGTCCTGTTCCAGAGTGCGATTGCCTCCCCTCTTCACTCCTCTGCCACTCAGCTTTCACATTCACATTCATAATGTTGTTTGGTACCCGAGAACACTTGCATCATCATCATTTAAGTGACATTTTTGTTGTGCCACAGTGTAGAAAATGGCATTGCAGACAGACTCTTTGCCCCAGGGGCTGTCATCAGAAAGGCAAAGCTCTGCTCCTGGCCAGAGGAGGGGCTGCTGCTATCGGGCATGGAGCTCTCTGCCTCCCGCTGAAACCTCAACTGCAGATTTAAGGCAGCAGCAAAGCTGGATCTAGGTTGATCTGTCATAGCCTGCACTGGCTTCTGACATAGAGGCATCAGTATTAAACTGAGACTGTTTCATAACTGGTTAAAACTCCTCCTAGTCACGTTAAACAGCAGGCCACTTCCATGATTTGGCACTGTTGGTGTACACACCTGATGCGTACCATACCAGAACACGCACAAACCACACTGGAGACAATCTTTTCAAGCAGACTCGGGCACAGATTGGTGTACTGTTACCAGTCACAGTGCACAGTGTTATTGAATTATTTCTAACCATCCCCTGCCCCACACAGCAGAGATGATATTTAAGTTGTCCACAGACTATACTCCCCACAAGGTGTATGTCCTTTCTATGTCCTCCACAGGCTAATGCCATGAACAACCCTTAGCTTCTTTCCTTCTGCTCTATTCATCATTGCTGGAGAGATCCCATAGCCATGTGTTTTTTTTTTTTTTTTTTTTTTTACCAACCCTGATGATAGCACATTAGTGTGAAGTACAGTATGTCCTGGTTAAAAGTCAGTGTGTCTTTGAGCCTGGAAGGCAGTGTACAGTGTTTATTAAGCATACTTCACAGCAGGTCTAGCATTGTTGCATTCTTATTGGAAAGACATTTGGAATTAAATTTCTTCATGCCTGTTCTCCTCCTCTGTGCAGTGTTTAAATAGGTTATCATGTTCACGGCAGTGTTACCTCACTGCTGTTCCGTATGCAGCTGGGTGCATTCAAGTGCCCCATTATGTAAAACGTACAAAATTACAAACAACAGTGAGCATGATATGGCAATCAAATTTATTTTAATTGTGTTTGCACTGCTGTATATGCATGTGTGTGCATATGTATGTGACCAGCTGCCTCCTACACTAGATCTATTAATAAAAGTATTATCCATTGTGACTCACTCTAACGCCAACTCTGGCATGCTGACTCACACATATCATACTCCACCAGCACAAGTTGTTCCTCACTTTCAAACATTAGTAACTTCTTTTGACCTTGTGCAATAGTCCCTCTTCTACAGGTAGTGGTGGTTATTTCAAAGTGAAGTGAGACTAATTAATCAGGAAGTCAATAGTCCCTTGGCTAACGTAAACCTGGGTTTTCTCAGAATAGTACTAATTTGTAAGGAGTTCAACAGTCCCTTGGTCTTCTCAAGATAAAATAGTGCAACTCATTAGGACTTCAATAGTCCCCTGGCTAGAGTTTCCTCGCGATAAAATGAGACAAATTTGTTCAGACTTGAGAGTGTTCCCTTGGCCAAAGCGGTATAATTTCCTCAACTGAAATGCTACTAATTCATTAAGATTTCAATAGTCCCTTAGCTAGAGAAGATCTGGCTTTTGTTGGAGTGAAGTGGCACTGATTTATGACAACACAGATAAAGCCAAACTGTTTTTACTGCAATAAAAATAAATTAAATGGTCACTAATAATGTCTCAAGTACAGGCTTCATTTGAAACATCAGATTTGTTAATGTAGCTACTAAATACTGAGGAAAGATGGGATAAACAGCAGCCTTTTAGCAACTAGAGAACATTTATGTAGCCTACAGTGTAAGAGAAGCAAGGCACAACTGTAACTATGTATCATCTCATGCAGTTATTTTTTTTTATTGGTGCTTCTGAATTTACCCATTTGTTACACCTTACATGACATGATGACCATGACAGTCAGTCATTGCAGTGTCTTAAGTTATTTCCAACTTCTCATTGTGACAAACGTCTGTTATTTAAAGCTGAGAATGCTCATTCTTCACCTCAAAATACTCTCATTGTTAGTTTCCTCTCCGTTTAATGTTTTATATTCTTTCAAGGTGAAAAAACAGAATATAATCACTAAATAAACAGGCATGGTTGCACAGAAACATACACAGACACGACTTAAATGAAGACACACATACACACAGACGGTGTGGTGCTGACTCATGGAGATTAGAGGAGAATAATAATCCTATTATCCTGTTGTCTTTCCCCCATGTCTTCTATTACACTTGACAACAGCAGAATGGATGTGTTAGTGTGTGAGTGTGTGTGATAGGCAAAGAGGGAAAGCACAGTGTGCCAGCGCATCTTTGAGTGTTTGCTGTCTTAAGATGTACACATGGCACATGGCATGCTTGTGCGTTTACACTCTGAGCTATGGTGACCCTTCCTGTTTGTGCACATGCAGCTGCGAGTACTCTCAGAACAAACTGCACACTGACAGGGATACATAGTGACGTAGAACAACATCATTTTGTTCTGCTCCTTACTGAGTTAAGTTTGACTGCTGGTGTGTGTGTGTGTGTGTGTGTGTGTGTGTGAGGCCCAGAAGCTAATGGTTTAATGGTTATAGATGAATATATAGGGCCCATAATGTCCATTAGAGTCAATGGAAAATCAATAGTTGTCATATGATGGACTTTAATGTGGGCTCTAAAAGCATCCAAATGTTTTCTTCTCTCTCTAGCTCTCCTGATGTCCATGTCTTTGCTTCACTCACCCTCCTTCCCCCATCTCTCTTTCACGTCTCACCCTCCCCCTTTCACTCTGTCCATCTCTCTTTCTCTTTGATTTATGCCTCTAGCCCTCCTCTATACGTCTTTCTTCATTGTCAAGTCATTTGTTTGTAATTCTTCGGCTGCTTCTTAACAACCATCCTCACTCTCCTTCTTTTTCTCCATTCTCCATCTCGTTCCCCATCCTTCTTGCTCCTTCCTCTAACGTCAAGGTGTTTAAGTATGTGTTTATCTCTATCCACTGCTCAATGTCCACAAGCTAAATATCATCAATAGCCCTTTAAAATATATGGCAGAGGCATGGGCGGCAATTGCAGCTAAATTGCTTCATTTTACACACACCAACACACACACACATACACACACACACACACACGGTACAATTACCCGTGATGGTGCAGGTGGTGATGGCAGACTACTTGACACTTGCAGCTAAGTGTTGACCTCTTGACCCCGAGCTTCTTGGTATAGCTGCTGTCTAATGACTTTATCTTCTAGTCTCCCCCTCTCCCTCACTCAATCTGTCAATAACTCTCTCTCTCTATTTCCATCAATTCTGACCTCCATCTTTCTTTCTTTCCCTCTTTGTTTTATCCACACAGTGGTATATGTCTTGTTTCCCCCACTCGCCTACAGGCAAAGCAAATAACAATTGTCATGTAATCTATCTGTTAGTGTACACACACATACACACAATCACACTGACAACTACTGTGGCAACACACATATTTTTACCAGAAACGTAAAGTACAGATCAATCATTTAAGCCTCATACAGTGTCTGTCCCACATCATTCATAACCTTGTATCATCACAAGAGACAGACTAATTGTGTGTGTGTGTTACTTGGAAGTATCACCAAGGTCGACCTCTTGTCTTCCAGACAGGCAGGAGCCTCTCAACATAAAACAGGCTAAGTGCGAAGGCACTGATGCTTCATAGGTCAACTACTGTAATGCACAAATTAAACATTGTGAGACATAGAATCAAGTATTTCTTCGTGACCCAAAAGTCATTCACACTCCTCACAGTCAGACGAAAACACACTCATCCACTAATCTACCTATAAACTCTCGGACAGGCATAATTTTGTATATACACTCAGAACCAACCAAAAGATGCACACACTGTCAAAAGTAGGTTGTCGGCCACTGAACCAGACAGGTCACTGCATTTCCTGTGCGTTTCATCAATACCATTTTCTTTGTTGTGGTTTCCGTGATATTATGCCTTTGATGCAGATGGTTGCAGTAATAATACAATACAGTACCTGCAACTATAGCAATTTAGCACTGATCCTTCACCTCATGTCTGTGTGTCTTGTGTTTCAATTTTAGTCTCTTATGTTTGATTCAGTTGTTGGTTTGTACAGAGCAGGTTTTGTGTTCTGTGAATCTGTTTTAGTTCATGTAAATTAACTGCATGTCTCTTCCTGTGTAATTATTGTCTTTATTTTTATGCTAAATATCTAGTCGATGTCGACTTGGAAATAATCATCAATTCTCTTCTGCACTCACCTATGTGTGTTGCTGCTTAGCTATACAGTGACACATTCAATGACATCAATAACAGAAAAGAAGAGGTTCCATAACAACAGCTAGACCACATCATAAAAACAAATAATTAAGTAATAAGAAAACGTAACATAGTAACAGAGTCCACAAGGGAAAAGTAAAAAGAGTGAAATTACAGTGGCTTTATTTATTAAAAGTATATATTTTTTATTTAATTAGCCTCATGCAACTCTCTTAGTTGGCATTAAACTGTTTGGAGAAAAACTGAGTGAAGAAATTTTAAATATTCAGAAGCGTAATGAATTAATTTGAGAAAAAAATCTGCTTTGTTTTTCTATTATTGATTATTATCTCAGAATTCTGAGGAAGTTTTAACAAGAATGTATGAGATCATTATCTTGTTAAATTAGAAAAAGAGACTTTTTTTGCAGGGTAAACTTTTATCATAATTTTGAGATTATTATCTCATAATGTTAAAAAAACAACAACCCCAAAAACAAAACAAAAAAAAAACAGGGCAGTTTTTGTAGTAGTTATCACTGTCAGCTAACAGCAAGAGGTTTCCGGGTTCTAACATGCTGGCTGGCTGGGAACTTGTGTGTGGAGTTTAGCATGTCCTCCTTGTGTTGGCGTGGCTTTTATCCAGGTTCTCTGGCTTCCTCACACACTCCAAAGATGTGCAGGTTAGGTTAATTGGCCACTTTAAAATTGCCTGGAGGTGTAAATGTGAGTGTGAATGGCTGTCTTAATGTTTCAGCCCTGTAATAGTCTGGTGACCCTGTCCAGAGTGTACCCTACCTCTCGCTGTGTCAGCTGGGATAGACTCTAGCCACTCGTGACCCTTAACATGATAAGCGGTTACGGATGATAGGTGAATGATTGAATTTTTTTTTTCTCAAGTGAATGCATTACACTTCGGCAATGACCACAACGCAGCTTTAATAAAAATAGTACATATAATTAACTAATTAAGTAGATGCTAAGTAAGATGCTGGCCAGTGTTTGGCGGTCACAGATCTGACAAATGGTTGGATGTTAGTTAAACAGAAACTCCTGTGGATCAGTGCTAGTAGGGGTTGCTACTAGCAACAGAGTGTTTCACAGAAACAAGGTGCTTGTGGCAGAACTTATTCATTCAATCAGTCATTTTACTTACTCACAGGTAGCCTATAGAAATGTCAACAGATGACCAGGATCGTTCATTCTGTCCCTCCGTGTAAAGTGAGTATCTCTGACCATGTGTCCTTGATGATTTAAAGCATTTAATAGCTGTGTTCAGGTATCTGTTGACTCATCCTTTAACTTGCCATTACTGAATGTATCCGGTCATTTTCGTCTGTGTATTTTTGCTTGTGTATTATCGTTGGCTTCTGGGCTCTGATGCGAGCATTTGACTAGTGCACTGTAGCCTGCGTGATGCTTTGCCTCAGTTGTTTCATGCTACAGATCCAATAGGCCAACACACATTTGGGACGTGACGGGTTAGGGGGTTGGACGGGGGCAGAGGGGAATGCAGATAACAGCCTCCCCTGCTGCCTACCATGGCTAAAAGTCTAGACATTACAAATGGTTTGAGGTTGCATTGAAGGAATTACAAGGTTTTATGGACCAGCCTGCTTGTGTGTGTATGTGTGTTTAGTACAAGGTAAGATTTTATAGTACCATCTAGTGCTTGTAAAAGGAGGCAGTTTTATCTTCACACCTTCTTGGAACGTGTTCACACCGTCTCCTTTGTCCTATCTGTGTGTCCTTCCTCCTCCTCCTCTCTCTGATCCCACTTGCTTTTTTTTCTCTCAACTTGTGTCTCTCTTTCATTGAATAAAAGCAGATGTTGATGTCTAATTGTGCATTCACACACTGATCACAAAATGTATGTTTGGTTTTTTTTCCCTCTCTATACATTGAGTTCTCTTACTGTGAATGAACTAGGATAGTTTCACTTTATTACAACTTTGATCTTATTTTTGCAGGACTGGCCATCGTATATAGGTGGATTTATGGTCGACTTGTTTGCAGGCCCCAAGTCGTTCATTGCTGAGATCTGAAAATGTGGCAAGATTGCTAAAAACAAGCCGAATGGGGCATTGAGTACAGAGTCAGTGGACCATCCAGGCTGAGAAAAAAGCTGCAGGTTTGCTGAACTTATTTGAAGAGAAAATAAAGACAAACTGTAAAGTCAGTGGTTTTCTGTAGTTTCAAGCACATTTTTGCAGTGAGGGTCAATTAGCAGTTTTTCGAATTGTTGGTTCACAGTTTATAAGATTATCTGGTCTCTCTGTTTTCATTTTCTCTTAGCAATGTTGCTGTGCTCCTAGATCTCAACAGCTACTTGGTTGAATACAATGTTGTCATAACCAACAATAAAAACAGCCTATCCCAGCCGACATTGGGCGGAAGGCAGGGAACATTCTGGACAGGTCGCCAGGGCTGACACATAGAGACAGACAATCATTCACACTCACATTCATGCCTACGGCCAATTTAGAGTCACCAATTAACCTGCATGTCTTTGCACTGTGGGAGGAAGCTGGAGTACCTGGAGAAAACCAAGGCAAACTCCGCACAGAAGGTCTTCCCCACCCCGGGATCCGAACCCCCCCAACCTGGGTCTAAACCGGGAACCCTCTTGCTGTGAGGTGACAGTGCTAACCACTGCTCCACCTTTTTCCGTCTTTATTCAAATCAGTACCCCTTGTGTGAATTGAAGCATTCAGTTGTGTTAAAAAAACACACCAGCCGCCGCAGGCATGCAGTATAACATTACTTAGGAATGTTTTTGCGGCATCTCGGCTTGCTGAACTGCCAACACTGCCAACACTGCACTCAACTTCACCAGATCGCAGACTGTAAGGGTTGCAGCTGATGCGGTCACATTTTGCATTATATTGATGAATGCTTGTGGGGATTGGTTGCAAGTTAAACTACATTAAGTCTTTTTTGTAGATCTGGGTACAAAAAGAATCAAATGGAGATATCGTTTGACTGGAGACATTACAAAACTACTTAATTCTAAGACATTTTGGTCAGTACTTTAAAGGTACCAAGTGCTGTCGCCCAGCCTTACAAGACACAGACATTAGGTGAAAGTGAGGCACAGCCATAATTACACTTTAGCTTTATGAACATACATCCACAGGCTTTTATTCTGAGTGTATTATGAAGTGGCTGCATAGAAAGTGGCTCTTCTGGGATAATTGGTGGTTATACTTTGTCTACCTTTATATTTACCACTATGCCAGAGTTGGAGAGAAGATGATGGAGAAAGAAAAACAAGTTGAGATTTAAAATCAGTCAAACCAGCTGCATGACCTGAATTCTGTGAAGGCCTGTATTCACTTCATGTATTATAGATTGAGTCTGTTATATAGAAAACACCAGGTGGGCCAGTATCATTACCTACCGCAGAGGCAGACAGCAAACATGTATCTGCTGAGTAAATATTAGGCTGCTTGGACGGGCATGCAGTGGTTGTCATGGTAACTGACCCATATGGGATGTTGGAAACTGGATGCCATATTTAGAGTTGCGAGCCAGACATTTTTGCCTCCTGTAGCGGGTGACTGAGAAATTGACAGTACCACTGAGTAACCCTTGTGGTGTGTGTGTGTGTGTGTGTGTGTGTGTGTGTGGTTGAATATTTGTGTGTGTGTGTGTGTGTGTGTGTGGTTGAATATTTGTGTGTCTATTCACCATGCTTAAAGGTACCTGAGTGCACATTGGTATGGGTTTGTGCTGACATTTCAGTACTGTTGTGTCACGTGAACACAAAGCATTTTTTTTTTGGTGTGCCTGTGTGTGTTTGACAGAGAACTGTGTATAAACTGTAGGTCTGCTGATTCTCTCTTTCTTGCCTCCTTACTGTAAGAACAGTGCAGAAACTGGGCCAGGGCTACAGGGGCAGAACAGATGGACTGTCAAGGCTCTAAGTCTCTTTTCCTCAAGTCACTCTCCTTTATTAGTATGCATGTTAAATGAGCACTAATGACAAAGCATGTAAATACTGTAAAATAATGTAGTAAACTTGTGTAGTAGTAAAATTTGCTAAAATAATGTTTTAAGTCTGTTTACACAGTGAGTAAAACACAATGCATACAATTAGTGTATTTTCTACAAACTGCAGCGTCAGACATATAAAGAGAGAAACCAAGTGAGGCTAAGATGGTAAGTCTGGCGGAGAGAAGGGGATGGGAGGGAAGGAACGGTAGTATTGTGAAGGTTGGAAACCAATTATCTACTAACAGTGGATTCTCCTTAGGGACCACTCGAAGACCAGCATGAGAAGCTTTCTGTGTGTGTGTGCGCGCATGTGTCTGTGTGGGTCTTGTTCTGAATCGGTGTCTGGACAGGGCAGCTGAGGCAATTATAAGTTAAAAGTTCCCATTCAGGGCTGTTGTTTAAGATCACGTCTGGGGAGAGAGAGCGAGATGAAGTGAGTGTGCATTAAAGGATAAGGCTGCAGATTCTCTGTATTTTTCTTACAGTCAACCAATCCCATGAAAAGACCAAAATCAAAACCACCACTACCCTTTCACTTTTGCTCCTCTCCCCATCATGTGACTGCCCCACCCTTCTACACACCTGTTCCCACTTTCCTCATCTGCTTTGCTGCTCTGCCTCGCTTTCACCACCAGGCTACTCACCTGCATCTCATCAACCACTCTCAATATACCAGCCCAGATGCCTTGTTTCTTTATCACTTTATAGTGATTGCAATACCGTTTTTTGATCTTCCCTTACAAACATCTGTTACCTGCTTTCCTGACCTATGGTCTAATCAGGACTCATGTCCTTTGCCTGTTTCCAGCCTGGCCTTCCTTTGTTTGCCTACCCCCCTGTCTGTATGCTACAGTATGTTTTCACAATATACCACTGAAATTGTCCTCCTGCCTCGACTGTCAGCTTTTGGATCCTTCGCTCCCACACAATCATGACATACCCTTATTTTTACCTTCCATATAGCACATCTTGCCTTGGTAAAGATGAAAAGACAAACACCTCATTTCTTTCCCATACAGTCATGTTACTTCAGTCTTATTGTAGTGTGTTTTCAGATGTAAAAGATTATAGTAAATTCAGAAATTATATTACAGTCAAGGTTTCTTATCTCCATGCCTATGTTGCAGCAGCATTCCTTTGACTTGAGGTTCCTTCTAAAATGTGATGACTAGTGAAGTATATACTATATGGAAAAATATATTTAACATAAATTCTTATAGCTAAACATGGATTCTTCCAAAAATGATCAGCTACATTGATTACAGCTTGTTTCCCTACCATTGTCCCATATAGATATAGAGCACCTTTTGACGGAAACACCTAAGAGTGCTTGGCAGTTACTGTTGCCTCAGAGTGGTATGAGAAGAGGGTGTTTACAGAGATTTTTACAGTCATATCGACAATCTGGAGTTGTGAGTAGAGGACACAGTGTACCAGACACAGTCAGCCATATTGACTATATAAAACGCGTTTATGAGCCCTGTAAACGTACTCGAAAATAACAGTGGGGGATGACGGAGAAGGTTTCTGTCTGCATGTGAATGGAGGTTAGGCTGTTTGTGTGTATGGCAAACAGAAGGTGGCTTTATTTGTTTGTGCGCTTGGGCAGTTAGGTGCAGTTGTATGTGTTGAAGATTATGTCTTTGTGTGTGTGTGGCTGTGTGAAACTGAAATTAAAAAAAGAGCTCAGTGTGTGTGCAAATGAGCATGAAGCACAGGTGGTAAAGTCTGTATCTCCACAACCACCCGTGCTAGCAGACAAGAGGGAGGCAACAGCACCCCCCGCCCCCCCTGGAAGGTCAGGTTAATTTTATTTAATTTTACTTTCTGTATAGTGCCAGATCACAACAGAAGTCATTTTAAGGTTCCCTGTCTATACCTTGTCCCTTTATTAAACAAACTAAATAGCCTTATCTTAATTATCTTATTTACACAACGGCATGTCGTTTCTGTCTCTTCATGGTCGCACATTTACAGTTCTCCTCTGCTCTCTGTATTGGGCACGGTTGAGTTCTGCCGTATTCATGAGTGATTGAAATAGGAGGGCAAAACAAGACTTTGCATTGGATCCCCAAAAAGCTAGAAACAATCTAGCTAGGTTGTTTGTTTGTACACTGGACAAGATGCACCTGTCATTGGGAGAGGCGCAGCATGTAGCCAAAGACAAAATGAGATCTCATTGCTGCCTTATGTCTCATTAGGGATGAAGCTGAATAAGAAAGTAAGTCAGGGTGTGTTTCTTTACGCTCTAGGCTACTGTAGTTTAAAACCATCTTAAAATACACTTTAAAAAATTCCCTCATGCTCATGTCAGCAGGGGGTCAACTTAGGGCGGTTGGGCTGCCCAGCTTGTAGTACGCTGGCTGAGACCCTGATGTTATTGCTTTAAGTTGACAGTTTACTCCTGCTACACTTTTCTCCGTTGACTTGTTAAGCTCACAGTTTACACTTGTTGAATGAAAAGTCTACAAGATAAATTTCCTGTAATAGGATCATTAATTATTTAATTAATTTGTTTATTAATTTGCTCAGTCATTCATTCATGGAGGACAGAACTTATGTGATTCACCTCACTGAAAGTCATTGAGACAACTTTTCTTTTCTTTATAGATCCAGCTTTTATTTAAATGTGTGCAAACATGTCCACATGCATGAATCCTCTTTTTGTCTGTTTGCCAAGTTTTGCCTGTATGCAACTGTCTGTTGTGTCTATGTGTGTACTAGATCCTGTGCCAGGGTGCATCTGCAGTGTGTCTGTCTCTGACTGTGGGGCTGCATGTTTACCTAAAGGAGAAGTGGTAATCAGGCCATGCATATGTATGAGGGTTTGCGAAAGCTCCTCTAAACGTTGCAGAGGCGTTACCAAGACATTGTGGATCAGGGTCTCTGAATGTTATGCCTCGCTACCTCATCACTGGCATGCTAATGTTTAGAAACGAGGTTACAATGTATGGGGTACATTTGTGTGTGTGTGTGTGCTTGTTGCCAGTGAGAGCTCCGTTTTATTTCTATATATATACATAAACAGGCACATGAGTGGGTTAATAGACTTGCAGGTTGATCAGGAGAGAGCCAAAGAGAGACAGAGCGAGAGAGAGAGACTGGGAGAGCACAGTGTTCTTGAGTGGAAAAACACAGATAAGATGTGAGTCAGGATAATGGCTTCATGTCTATATGTGTGTGTGAGAGAGAATAGAGTGTGCAGACTTGGCAAGGTCTGATTATCATTGTCAAGTTAATAATACCTCATCTTTCTCTGTTTAAATTTCTGTCTGGCTACAGGCAACATGGCCATGTTGGAATAAATGAGTGTCACCCACACGTACACATCCAGAAATTAAGTGAGAATCGTTGGTGGTTGCTATAATGAAAAGCTGATGTTTGTGATTTGAACACTCCTTTTTTTTGGAGGGCAGGGCTAGTACATCTGCTTCACATCCTCTCAGCTCTGTTCTCTTCCTTCTTTTTCTTTTTTGAATAAGACAGAGTTCATTAGGAAATGTGTAGACCATATGAAAGGATAAAATACTAAAAGAAACGTAAATGTTTTGAAATTCCAAGACAAAGTGTAGTAGAAACATAGAATCATTCTGTTTTGATAGACAAAACAACATAGCCACTGTTCATCTGTTTGGTCTGATTGTGTTTTTAAGATGCTTTTAGGGTCTCTCAGGTTACTTATTTCTTTTCACCATACATGTTGTCACAAAGGCAGTATTTAAAATCTACTTTGTCTTTCAGCTGCTAACCTCTTATTTGACATTTTTCAGTTTTGTGTCTTAGAAGACAAAACCTATCTCTGGTTTTCCCAAGCAGTATTTGGAGAAATATTTTTAGGAAAAGAAAATCAGCACAAAATTCTAAAGATGCGTATGTGAATCCACGAGTGAATGGGATTGGCTCTGAACTCAACAGCATGCGCCAACATGATGAAGTTGGAGAAACAGCTTGTGCTTCAGGAGCTTCCCAGAGGTCAGTTAAGGAGGGGTTGCCCCTGCTTTCTTGGAAGGAAAGGAAAAGAGCTCCCTCCAGGAACCATCACCAAGAACACACGTTTCTGAGCTCCTATGATGCTCAGTGCATTTTGGCCGCTGCCAGGAAGAAGAACGCGTATACACATATTTTGGGACTTCATTAAGGAGGTAGAGATGGTGTATCAAAACTTCAGAGTGCAAGAATGAGCCTCATGAACAAGGCATGAGGTTTTACTTGGGTTATCCTGCTGTTCTGTAGATGCTCATGGAAAAAGGAGACAAAAATGAGACAGCAAAGCAATTAATTTCCCCCCTGTGACAATCTGGATTGGATACCATGGAGGTATAATTGAACATACTATAAGATATCTGAAATGACTTTAAATTAAATTTTGCTGCCCCTTATTAAAAGCTCATAGTATAAGCGTGTGCTGTAGATATTATCTTTACAGATCCTGACCTGAAATGTTCTCTTATTACAGATTTTGGGCCTATAAGGAGCATAAGAGTAATTTGTTATATCAAGCAAACTATAGACTTCATGTGGGTCTTAATACAGTTCGCTCTAGAAATTGACTGAGGCGACTTCAGTTGTGAATTTTTAACTACTTCTTTGTTTGGATTGAATGGAATATAAATGCTGTCTATTGTTTAGCAAATCAATTATATAGACTGTATGCCCGTTATAGGGACAATTTATCTTTACAGTTTTAAGGCGGTACCACCAGCTGGAGCCAGGAAACAAATTGTAAGGAACTGAGCTTCATTGTTGGAATGTAGGGGGAATGAAGGAAGTAGTAAGAAGAAAACTGCCAAGCTTAAGGAAATATGTTGTGGTGTGCAATATTACTACAAGAGGCCCATGTCACTGATAAGATGTCTCTAAACATCATTGATATGGCATAGATAGGGCATGTTTTTGTGTTTTGGTGTTATAATCTTGGCACATAGATGCTTGCAATTCAAGAAAAATAAACTTTTTAAAGATCTCAGTGGCAGATTGTTAATCATTCATTTTGAGATCCAGGGATTGATCTTAATCTTGGCAAATATTACACCTAATGTTGATGTTTCATCTTTTTTTTTTTTTTTTTTTTAACCGAATTAGAGGTCGTAGTGTAGGAAATGGCAGATGGTAGCAATTACCCTATAAATGCTGGTGGAGATTTCAGTCAGGTGCCAGATAATACAGTGGTGGAAAAAAGTTTTCGGACACCCCATGCATTTGTGAAATATTGCGTTAAGAATCAATCTTAGGTCTTCAAGTGCAATTTCTTTTAGTACAGTCACAGCCAAATTACTAAACAAATGCTAAAAAGCCATTAAAATTTAAAATTGATTGGTTCCATAAAAATACATAAGAAATTTTGAGTATTGGGTCATTTTGGTACCAGTAATCCACTAATGAAGGTCGTGCTTTTATTAAAAGACACAATTTTTGTTGCCGTGCTTCATGTCTATATAAAGCCAGCACATTTGAAAGTTCTTCAGAGACAAAAATGGCTAAAACAAGGAATCTAATGCAGGAAACACGCCTGAAGATACAGGTTCTCAGCCAGGAAGGGTACAGTTGGCGCCAGACAGCCAGGAAGTGCAGATGCAGTCCTTCAGCAGTTGGATACACTCTGCAGAAATACAAATGAACCAACAGCTTGGAAGACAAACCAAGATCTGGGTGTCTAAGGGTTTCTTCAGCAAGAAATGACCTGCATCCTGATCCGCATGTGCACGGAAAACCGCCGAATGACATCACAGGAGCTTCAGCAGCAGTGGTCAAAGCAAACTGGTGTCCAGTGTTTCACCTGCACTGTATGTGGCCGACTTTTAGGTCATGGCTTAAGGTCCTACAAGGCTGTCAAGAAGCCCCTGATCAATGAGAGACAGAGGTTAGCCTGGCGTCGTTGGGCCCAAGCACACAAGAACTGGACAGCCAGGAATTGGAAAAAGATTCTGTGGTCAGATGAGTCCAGTTTCCAGATTTATCTTCCTCCTGCTAATGTGAGGGTATGCAGAAGGCCAGGCGAAGCATTATCTCCAGCATGTACAGTACCCACTGTCAAGCATGGTGGAGGCAGTACCATGGTTTGGGGATGCATGAGTGCTGCTGGTGTTGGTCATGTCACTGTCTGTGATGGCACATTGAACTCTGCCAAGTATTGTGCCATTCTCGAAACCCACATGCTCCCTTCTGCACGTGCACTGTTCCGTCAAGGTCAAAACTGGATGTTTCAACAAGATAATGCCCCTTGCCACACATCCAGGGCCAGTAGAACTTGGCTGCAGGAGCACAGTATCCAGGTCTTAGAGTGGCCAGCTCAATCCCCGGACATGAGCCCCATTGAAAATCTGTGGATTATCAAAAGGTCTGTTTCAAAGCATAAACCAAAGAATTTAGAAGAATTAAAAGCAGTAATTCAAGAAGAATGGGACAAGATTACTCCTCAACAGTGTGAAAGGCTCATTGGGAACATGCCAGCCAGGATTAGAGCTCTACTGTGTGCTAATGGCAGGACTACTAAATATTAATTTGATGATGTGATGGTTTATTTATTTTTTGTTCAGTTTTGAACATGTTCTGTTATTTGTTGACTTTGATACCGACAATGTTGAGAACTGACATATTGAAACTGTCAAGACTTTAGTTTTGTTAGTTTTTCTTGTAAACCATAAACAAAAAAAATATAATTTGTATTTGTTTGTGTCTGTCTAATGCAGCCACACCTATTGAAACACAAAAAAAGATTGTTCCACAAATACTTCATGATAATATTTGAGATTGTGTAAAATTTAAAGGGTGTCCGAAAACTTTTTTCCACCACTGAATATTAGACAGAAGCTCCTCCTTTTCTGTCACAGCATGATGTGACACTGTTTTTTATCCGTCTGTAGATATAATCATGCACAAACTCAGTTTTTAAAAAAGTCTGCTTATCTGGCTGCCACAGTGTTTAGTCAGCTGACTTGTTTTTCACAACTTTCAGTGGTATTATCAGGTTTTATAGATAAGGAGGGGAATCTTGATAAAGTGGTATCTCCTCTCAAACTTTGGTCATTTGTGGAAAGATTTCCATGGAAACGATCATAGATCTTTCCTCAATCCCGAAGTCTTTGTTACCAAAACACTGCTTCCTTACACTGGCTGCAGTGTTGCTGATCTGCAGCTGACCCCAACCTGTGCGAGGATCGATAATGTTGCGTATTATTTAAGCTAACCGTGTGTCACTGAAGTGAAAATTGCTCAATTGATCTGTTATCTTTGTCTCAGATACAACGTTAATGCCTCAGACTGTCTGTACCAAAAGCACAGCTCCTACAGACAATTTGGTCCCTAACTGATCGCTAATGTTTGTGTTTTTCGGCTCTTCTGTCTTCTTTGCTTTTTCTTTTATGTGACAACAAAGTAACTTCTAAAAGAAGCAAACCTTTTGCCTGACTTTACCTGACTTCATTTCTAAACAGGGAGTGTTTTAACCATTATGTGGGACCCAGATGTGCCTGTCTGGTGTATTTTAGTGTAACATGGTTTAAAAGTAGCTTTTCTACAGTTTGTCAGTTCAGTTCTCATTTACAGCAGTTAAGTGCAGTTAATACTGAGCATTGTTTCTATGGTTACAGAAATCCTGCCTTTGTTTGCAGCATCTGCAGTGCATTTAAGAAAGCAAGTTTTGGAAAAAAGTACATTTTTTATTAATATAAACCCAAATCATAATCACACATAATGAAGACATATTTTGGTGTGTGTGTGTGTTTGTGTGTGTGTGTGTGCGTGCATGTGAGAGAGAGAGAGACAGACAGACAGACAGACAGATACACAGAGACACACAGACACATAATGGACTTTGAGTGAATAATTGTCGTTTATGTTTTTGTTGGACTATCACATTGCATTGCATCACATTGGATGCTCTCTGTCCACTCTTGAGTCATTTAAATATGCATATATGTTACATCATGTTAACAAACCAAGTACCTCCCAGCTGTGTGCTCGAGACCAGACGAGAGGCGTAACCACTCAATAGATGGTTGAGTAAGAAGAGCAGGGTTGGCTGGGACACTTTTGTATCAACACGAGGTAACCAGTACTCAATGACTACTTGAACAGTAGGTGGCTCAGAGGTAGAGCAGGTCGTCCATTAATTGGAAGATCGGCGGTGCAATCCCTGGCTCCTCCAATCGGCATGACGAAGTATCCTTGAGCAAGACACCAAACCCCAAGTTGCTCCTGATGGCTGTTCCATCGGTGTGTGAGTGTGTGTGAATGGTTACTGAGTAGCAGGTGGCACTGTGTATGGTAGCCTTGGCCACACGTGTGTGACTGTGTGTGTAATAAGTTGTGTAAAAGTGCTTTGAGTGATCAGATGAATAGAAAAAGGGCTATACAAGTGCAGTCCATTTGCCGTTTACTGTAATAAAAATGAATTTGCAGTCACCCTCCAGCCAGCTGCCATTTTATTTAGGATTTTGTAGTGAAATGAGGTGTTGACTTGTGCATCAGAAACATAAAACAGTATATTTTAGTTATCTACTGCTTTCAGTAGTTTGCAATGTATTCAATGCATAACTCATTTCATCAAGAGATATCATTTTATGGTCATGTGGTTTGCTTTTCTTTGATCACGAGGATTTTGACCAAAAACCTGAACTGGAGTCAAAGTGCTAGTTTTAGACAGACTCTGCTGTTATTGTTGGCTCTTTTCAAATCAAATAATTCTCATAAGTTCTTAGACCATAGCCGCTGTAAAAAAAAAAACCATAATGTCAATAATTTTAATTAACCTCCCCTGACATGAGCAACAACATAGTTTCAGCTGAAATGTTTCAGATAAATCTTTGTGCAGTGTATAGTTTGCAATTATTTCCATTTGGGTTGTGAATCAAATAAAACATAATCATCTGCGTGACTTTCAATGCCACAGATTCAGCCAGAGCGTCCTTTTAATTGTGTGATGAGCTTTTAATGTTTATCCAAGTTATTGTACTATATTGTGTTACAGACCTCAGACAATAACACAAATTTCATTATACACTCAGTGTAAGTGAATTACACTGTATTTTCCCTTTTGGAAATGGGCTCAAGCTATGTTGTATCATAGAGAGAAATAACAAAAACCCAATAAGTCACCATCACAAGGAATTTAATCTCATTCTACATTTGAACTGGAGCACTTAAAACTTTCTCTTTTTTTCAGCCTGGGGAAAGGAATTGAGCAAATTAATCCTCTCCTGAGACCCACACACTTTAAATCATGCTAATACCTTTTGTCAAGCGGATACCCATCAGAAAAAAGCCTCTGCTCAGTTTGGTTCTATTAAACTACATGCTGAATTCTATAATAAAGGAAGGCAAGCAGTTCAGAATGTTTTGATGATGACGTATTGAGCTGCAGTGGACTTCAGGAATTAAAAAAAAGCTCCTATCCAGCTTCTTATTTTGTGGTTCAGCTCTATCACAAAACCCATTACAAGGCAGCTTTTTTAGGGGGCAAATACAGAAGGTCCGCAGTGACTTCTTAATCGTTGGTTACACAGCACTCCTTATTGATAACTTCTCCTTTTAAGTTGTTCCCCTGGGTATGGCTTATCATCCTCTTATGTAAGCCATTATGGCTTCTTCAACAATTCAGTTGTGTGGGTGCAGCACTGCTAATCAATAGCCAATAAAACCCGATCAATTGAGCCTACAGAGCAATCTAGTACTCTGAAGGCCTTGTCTGAATCATTACTGTGAGAAACCAGGTGTGCCTATTTTTAGGACATGGCTGCACCCTAAATCTCAGGGAGGTTGTGTTTATCACTGGTAAGTTGGCCAGTTGAACCTGCGGACTGACCTCAGGAATGGTTGTTTGGGGATTCACAGGGCTATACACTTAGCAATGTATTGAATTCATTGACTGTGATACCAATGTTTAAACAGTAGCACCCTAGTTTTGCTGCACTGTATTGAGATGTTCAGTAATGACTGTGGTCAGACCAGCTTATGACCTCTTTGACTACCAACTACAAGCATTTAAGTTGACAATGATGACTATTTCTGATTACACTGTATTGATTATATTCAATGAGCATGGAGGCGAGATATCTACTTGGCAAGTGGTTAAGTAATGACTGTGGCAATTAAAGTCAGCTGGTTAAAATCGATGACTCCTCATGGGAAAGGCCATAGTTCACTGTGCCCATTACTGAGCATGGATGAAAATATAAAGAAATAAAGAAGTCGAAGAGGTGGGATGGAACCTGATTGAATATAAAAATACTAATGGGATTGGTGTTGATGATAATGCTTAAAAAGCAATTAATTCTTATTTTCTCAAATACCATTACATTCAGGCAAATCTGAGTCATCTTCAGAAATAACATTACAACTACTGAAGCATTTATGCTGTTAGCATTTTAAAGCCTTTAACCTCATTAGCATTAGCCTGATATCTACCAATACCTATCAGTTTTGTCTATCAATCTGTTAGAGGATGCAGGCCTTACTTGAAGTGGACAAGTGAACTAGCTCTCCACCGTCCCTCCACTCCTTTCCTGCAGTGCCGCTCACTTGACTGTGTGGTCAGACCGGTCCACTTTGGCAGTGGGTTCATTTCAGTTACGTTAACCAATGGATGCTGACAAAAACTAAACCGAATAGTTCATGGATGAGGATCATCATTTGTGCTCCACCACGCTGTCAACAAACACTGTCTCTTTACGTTTATCTGCGACACACACCTCTCCATGTCACTCCTGTCTCTGCCCTGAATTGTGCTTTCAGACAAGCAGCAGGATCACACCTTGATAATATAAAATAGAGAAACATATCATGTGTAATGTGATGAATTGCATTAGCATTGGCTGCTAATAGGGTTTCCTGTTGTATAGGCTATAAATTGAAAAACTATGGGAAGCATAAATCTAAAACTGTCCAGCACACATTCAAAAACATATTATGATATTAAGTGTATGTCATTTGTAGTTGAGGAGCTACAACTTGCAGACATACTAGCATAGTCATTTCCTCCTAGAATACTGACCAAAATAACTGGTACAGGATGTGGTTCTAAAGCAATGTAACTCCTTAGTTGTCTCGTTATTGAAGAAGTAAAGCAGTTATAGTTTAAAAAAAGAGTCAGTAATGCGTCATGTGTTCACTCTTTGTGAAGCAGTGTTCCTACCTACATTATCATAAACCATACATGATCACAGTCACAGCAGTTAGCTTTTATCTCCTGTTAGCGCTATGATCAATGCAAATGTTTCCATAAACCATGTAGCATGTTCTCAGCTTGTCTCTGACACTGATGTCTATTTGCTTTTATCTTTGACTTTATTTAGCAGACCTCACATATTGGGAGTTATTTTTTCCATCCGTTCTCCACTTGTTCAACCATCTGCCATTACCAGAAACTCTTAAATCTTTAGCTCTGTTAGTGCCTCCAGGACAGCACTCTGTTCCTGTGTTGTGGTGTAAAGCAATTAAGATCCCCAGTCATTTCATTATTGTCATCAAACAAATGTCTCAGAGTGAATGTTGCAACGATTGCTTGAGTTTAAAACTCCACATGAAGCTTCTGTAAAATAATGCAGCAGATTGTTTGGCAGAAGAGTATATGCATTTTAGTGTTATATAATGAGAGGAGGAGCTTTGGTCTCAGCCTGGTGATAAATACAGACATATAAAGACTGATATGCCAGAACTGTATCTCTTTAAGCTTTTTGAAACTAGTCTATTGGGCTACCATGTGCTGCATATAGCCTGTCAACAAACCTTTAATAAAACTCTGATTAGAGAGGAAAGTTTCAGACTGATGATAATGAGTTGACCTGTCTGACCACATCTGTTTAGTTGGACCAAGGTCAGACTGAGCTCTTAAGCATTTTGAGCCACGACCCCTCAGAATCAGGTTGGTGTTTGTGTGTTTTAGCCCCACATATACCAGTAAATGCTTTTTGTGTCTAAATATTTTGGCATATGATTACTGTTAGCTCCATAGCTAAGGAAGTTGCTGTTTGTGCTGTGAAATAGTGAAATGAGTACGGCTAAATTAGGGGGTTTGTATGAATTGTGAGTGCAGCGCTGCCCATAACACTGAAACACAACGAAGCTATACATAGTATGCTAGTGAAATGGACCAGACAGACAGACAGACAGACAGGCAGGCAGGCAGGCAGGCAGGCAGGCAGGACAGACAGACAGACGGACAGTCAGACAGCACGTTATGGTTTCTTTTGACTATGCATGTAAGTCCACATTGCAGAAAGTCAGGCTGATATTTTGGAAGCTTGTTGGGAGCTTGGGGCTCTATTGGAAGTGGTGCCGGTGCCTTGTGTTTCTCAGGTGATGGTGCTGCTGTCAGACCTTCAGGCTTGAGACACCTCCATTTGGCCTGGGTCTTAAACTGGATTTCTTTTTTCTGAGAAGCTATCGCTCCAAGGTCATTTAATGTGATAGCTAGCAAAAGTGGCCATAGCTACTTGATTAAGCACAGTACTGTGGCACAAAAGCAGCAAAATGAAAGAGTTTCTTTTGTTGTTGTTTTTTTATGTGCCCTATCAGAAATGAATGTGCCCCCACACACAGAGACACTTAAAAAATCTATTAGGTAAAATGTATTACTGGTGCAGGTAATATAATTAAAAAAAACACATCCCAGTCTAACATATGTTATTTTATTTTAGATGTTGTTTTTTTTGTCCTCAACAACCAGTTGGCAACCCCTGAAAATGTCTCGTGACCCCCCCTTAAGGGTCGGGGCAACCAGGTTAAAAACCACTGGTTTAAAGAGAAGCACAGAGTCATTTAAAGTATTGATGTATGTCGTTGCTCTGCATCTATTTGTGGTCTGTGTGTATGCGTGTGTGATTTTGCTGAGTGTCATAGAGAGACAATGACAAACACATGCTTGTTAGCATACAGTACACCCACACATATACGTGCAGAGACAGTGAGAGACTGACTCACCCACCCACAAACACACACACACACACACTCGGCATCATACAGAGGTCTGCCTGGAGTCTCCCAATAATGGCAGATGGTCTTTTTGCTCCACCATCTTTCTCTCTCTCTGTCTCTCTGTTGCTCACTCCACCAATCTCTTTCCTGTCTTTCTCCCTCTCTGTTTTCCTCTCTCTGTCCATCTGTTGCTATATTGCTCACTCTACCAATCTTTTTGCTGTCCCTCTCCCGGGCTCGTCCTCTCGCTTTGTTGGTCTTGTCTCCTTACCTTCTTTCTCCCTCTTTCTCTTTTACTTCTTCTGTCTCTATATGCCTCTCTGTCCCCCCAAAATTCACTCTGGCTCTCTTTCCTTTCCCTCTCTTGCATATGATCTGTGCTTTTGGGGCTGTGTGTCTGTGTGTTTCCTGTGGGAGGTTACTTGAGTTGACAAGGCCACTAGCAGTGCCTTGCCATGCCACCTTGATGCTGTGCCAGTGAGTGTGTTTGTGTGTATGTGTGTGCCCTCTGGACTAAGAAAACATCAGAAGTGTGTGTGTGTTTTAGTGTTTGTGCGTGTCTATGTGTGTGAGTGTAGTGTGTGTGTAATCGGGTTGACAGGGTTGGCAGCAGGCCCTTGCCACCTTGTCTGCATGCCAGTGTGGCTCAGCCTTTTTCAGTGTATTATTTTCAGGCTGCATTTGATGAATCTGAATTTAATATGAAGACTGATTCATCTATCTGCCTATCTGTCTATCTATCTGCATGTCTATCTGTGCCCCTCATGTTTCAATGAATGTGTAATTAATCCAGAGAATGCGCCACACGACATTCTGATAATTAGATATTTGATAAATTGCCAATTTTAACTTGATATATTGGCCCAGCAGTGTCAGCCTCACCTCGGTTTACTTTATTCTTCAGCAGTTTTTATTCCATATTCAACCAATTTCAACACTCTCACAGTAGAAATTACCACAATTGTTCTAAATGCCTAAAAAATAGAGGCGCAGCAGCAGAAAATATTGGAAAATGAGGTGTTAAATGCCGGAGCTGGTATTCACACTGCTGTAATGTCAAACTGCATTTTCTCTGCTCTCACATTCTGTCTCGTCACGCTTTCCTAAAATATAGCGCAAGGAGTGAACCAACCAAAATGGCTCGGAGCTAAGAAGAAAAAAAAAAACTCTAAGGCTTCCTCTTTTCCTCTGCCACTTTATTCCCCATCAGCCTCTCTCCCTCTGCTTATTCATCTTTCCCTTCCTCCCCTCTGCTCTCTATCGTCCCCCCTTTTTCTTTTCTCCCTATCTTTGTCTCCTCCTTTGCCTCCCACCTGGCATCTTTTCTCTCTATCTGCCTCCTTTACTCTTTTCATCCCTCTCCCTCTGAATCATTAATGCCTGCCATGTCATGATCTGTGTGGATGTGAGCTGCGTTCAGAATGATGATTATTCCTTCTTACTGTGTTCACTTGATCTCCCACTTGCTGCTGCACACAGGCAGCAAACTCCCGACTTCTAACACAGCTTATCATCAAATATTCACTAAAAGGCTCAAATTAACATAAAATGACATAAACGTGTAGATGTAGTTGCATGCACGCTCTAGCTGTGTCTCTCTCTTCATTAAACAACTGCTTAGTATCATTTCATGTGTATTTTGTTGGAGCAAATTCAAACGCTTTACCAATTCAGTCACTGAACAACCTTATATGACAGTAACTACACCATCACTTAACATTGTTCTGTTTTGTGTGTGTGTGTGTGTGTGTGTGTGTGTGTGTGTGTGTGTGTGTGTTCGTGTGAGTGTGTGTGTCACTAAGCCTTGCCTCAAGTGAACCATTTTCAGATTTTACTGCAGCACATTATGCAACAGCCTACATTATCTGAACTGACTTTTTCAATCAGACAATCTTTCTTTTCTCATTTTCTTGGTGAATCATAGTCACAGCACTTGTGCATACAGTATCTGGTTGATACAGTATGTGTATTTATACACAACAATACTCTACTCCAGTACCTTCATTAAGCATGAATAAAGGACACGCTACATTATGTCTTTTTGTGACATTGTTCAATGGGACTATAGGTCAAGCAGACACAGCATCCACCATCAGAAACTCTAACAAGTGTTACACCTAAATAAAAGTCACAAGCACAAATCAGTATAGAAAATTGTGGTTACATTTAGGCTGTGACTACTTCCTGATTTGGTACTGAATGTGAGTTCCCAGGAACAGTGGCAGACCTTGAAGCCAATTGTGGCCAGACTGTGGAATTATAACCTCCAGGATCGTCACATGATGTCATTTGGGCCAAAAAGTATTTTTTTCCATAGACCTACACTGTGAAACAGACGCCTGTGCATTAGTGGTTACATTTTTTTAACATCAAAACCCAAAGTGAAATGACTTGTTTCACTGTTCAGTTAGGTCCAATAATATTTCAAAAGTCTAGAGATGCCACACAATAAATTATGTTATCCCCATTTTAGTTAGTGGAGGGCTAAACTGGATGTTAGCTGCTTGGCTAGTGGAAGTTAGCCACTCGGCCAGGTCTCTAGTGCTCTTGCTCTGTGGGCCCAATGATACAGAAGATCCAGGTAATTCTATACCTGGGAAGTCGTACTTTTTTGGCTTCATATGCCACTGAGCAACTTCAGTATGAGTGAACAGGGCTGCATCTCCAATGCTGTATCCGGTTTTCTTTCTACATTTGTGATGTGAACATGAGCCTTTCGCCGCAGCGTAGAGTCTCAAATCTAAAGAATTGCTTCATGAACAACAAAATAAGAGGTACCTATATGAGCAAACATTTCATGCAACAATAATCTTACATTTACTGTAAGCTAGTTGCAAGAGTGTATATTCAAATCAGCTGTTGCACACATTCACACCAGAAGTCGTACAGTATGCAGAGTCAGGTTGAGCTGCAGTCTTATATAAGAGCTTAAAACATCTAAAAAAACCTGTGCTGCTCTGCCAGTACGAGTGGCTGAGGAAGGAAGATGGACAGAATTAAGGAGGAAAAACGGGGGATGCATGAGACAGAAAGAGGCAGAAAGGGACGGAAATAACAGAGGGATAATCAGTGAGGGGAGGAGGAAGTTTTGGCAGAAAAGACAAGATGAAAAGAAAAGAAGAGGAGTGATGAAGGAGGGACTCTAGAGTGAGGAGGTCTGCGGTATGCTGCTAGATTGGCATTAAACTGCAATAACAAACTGATAAATTTGATAAACAAGAGGAGTGACCACGTCATTCATTCAAAGACACAATAAATATTCTTTTAGACAGCATTGCGAGACTTCAGTATTTCCTGTGACAGTGTCTATTGCAGGTTATATTTCAGGAGGAAGCAAATATGTGAAATGGCTCAATCAAACCAGAAGTTGTTGGTAAATTATGCTCTCCCAGATGCCATTGTTCAATCATATGATCAGATGCTTGTTGCTCATTTCGTCCTTAACTTTAATTAAGGAGCAGCGCCAAGACAAAATTAAACATCTGCCTGCCTCTGCCACCGAAAAAGAAAGCAAAGTTAGACAAAAGTCATTTTGGTGGCTGCAGATGCAGTAGGCGTCACTTTACAGCAGCACTGATGGATTTACTGCTGCTCTACTCTTGACAACAGTGAACATCAGGTAAACTTTCTACCATCTACAAACACAATGTCAACGCAACATTGGTGAGAGTCATAAATAAGACGGATGGGGATCCAGGGGAGGAGAGGAGAGGGCGAGATGGAGAGGAGGGAGGGAGAGTAAGATGATAAAATGATCACATTCAAAGCTGAAAAACAGCGGAAGAAAGAGGCAGAAGGCTGGCTGGAAAATGGGAAAAAGAAGGTGGCGGAGAGTGACAAAAGGAATGGAGGTATCTGAAACACAGAGGAGAAGGATGCAAAGAGAGAAGTGTTGGACAGTAGGAGGGGTGATATGTTGAGGATTAAAAAGGTAGAGTAGCAGAGACAGAACAATAAAACAAAGAAAAAAGAATGCAGGTAGAATAAGTAACAACCACTTGAGGGTATAATTTATCCTTGCTTTTATCAGTCAGCTGAAGGAGAACACTATTGATCACCTCAAATCACAAAGAACACCTTGTCCTCTTTGCATTAATAAGAATCCATTGTTTTTATACATAGACTGATAGGCTGCCTGACTGATCATTTATATGTAAGAATCTTTACAATTGTTATCATTCTTCAGAGGAGGAAAGTTGTGGCGTGTGTATCTTTGTGTGTGCACACCCAGTGTGTTGCTGCAACTCCTTCAAAGTTGACTTTTAGTCTTCTGAAAAGTTGTGCTCAGTGATTTCACAGCCCTTGTCAGTGTCTTTTGTTGAAAAGTCAGCTGAATGTCAGCTTAATGTGTTACTTTTTAGATGAATAAAGAAAAAAAACGCCTTAACAGCAGTAGTAGCTGCATCTTAAGGTGCCATATGCATGTCTTCGTGTATGTATATGTGTGTGTATTTTGTGTGCGTGTATGTGTTTCTCTGCGCCTGGCTTGCTGTCTCTCTGCCCAATTAAGCGGCTGTGTTTTTTTTTTTTTCTACACTCTGGTCTTAAGGCACACTTTGTTGTCAAACTTCCTATAATCCCTTTTAGGCTGCATCTCATGACAGCAGCTGACCAGAAATCTCTCTCTTTCTCTCCAGCTTTCTTTTTGATCCCCTCATCTCTCTCAAATTCCTACACCCTCCTCTTCTTCCACTCACACATCCCGACCACACACACACACACACACACACACGCTCTCCCTTTCCGCTGCCTAAATCACTTGCTGTGTTTTTATGTTTCACACAATAAGAGCACTTTGTGTTGTTTCCTTTCCCTTTCATTGCTTTTCATATCTCCTGAGTGGACAATTAATGTCTGGGAAGTTATGATCGGTCTTGACACGGGAACTGAACCAGGGAGAACATCATCATTTATTAAAAACGCAGCCTCCCCCGACCTTTTGTTTGCATTTGAAAACAACTTGTCGCAAACTACTTCACCTGAAATCTATCTTCACACCCTAATGTGAAAATGGGTCTTGACGCAGAAAATGAGCTGCATTCAAAATAATTTATCGCAGCGCAGCTCCTTTGACCTCCTGTTTGGTTATTATTACAACGGCTCTGCTTGAAACAAACTGTTTTCATCCGAGCATTCTTTTCACTCTTTGTCTCTTTTTTAAAATAATGACACATGGACGGCAAATTTCAGCATGTATAGAATATTGCCAAATGGCCACAGTGTGGATAGTGGAGCAAGCTGTACAGAAGCCAAGCAATAACAGAGTAGCTACATTTGGTTTGCAACTAATGGTAATTTGTGTTATTGATTAATATGTTGATTATATTTCCATTAACTGACAAATTGTTCACTCTATAAAATGTCACAGAATTGTAAAGTCACACTTTCCCAGGGTGCAAATGGATATTTTGTAACTGCTTATTTTCTCTGATTAACAGCACAAAGATATTTAATTTACAAAGATATGAAACAAACAGCAAAACATTCAATGTGTGAGGCTTAAACCATCTAGGGGATTTGTAATGTTTTAATTTTATTAATCCCTAGGGGGATATTAAGTTCTTTAACTCTGTGTTTTTACATAAACACACAGGCTTGAAATATACAAACACATAGGACTCCTAGACATGCAGTAGGAGAGATGTTAGGGGCTCAGGCCCTTGCTCATGGGCACCTCGGCAATGCCCAGGATGTAAACTGACACCTCTCCAGCTACCAGTCCACAGTCCATTTCAATCACGAGAGACAGAAGAATGAAGTAAATATAATATTTAATACAGAATATGAGTGTGCAGATTAACAGATGATTTGTGCTGATTAAGATTTAACAGAAGTCTTTGGTGCTTGGACACCAGAGGGTGATATTTTGTGATCGAGGGACATCTAAGCTGCAGCAAGATAAATCCCCCCATGGAGTCCAGACACTGGTGGTGGTGCAGTGGATGATGACTCTGAGGCTGCTGACTGCTGAGGCGGATGAGGCTGATGAATCCATAAACACTAGGTGGTGATGGGGAGGTGGAGGGGGTGCATGACAGCAGCAAGAAAGAACTACAGCAGAGAAAGAGCCATATCTAAAATGACGAGCAGTAAGATGATAGGCTGACAGAGAAGATGTGTCGCTGTGCAATTGGTTGATTGTGAATCAGCTGATGACTCAGTTGACCTACCCAGACAATGACACCTAGAGATAGTAAGTGAGCATAAGTGCAAGGTGTGGATGGCAGGGTGAGAAAGAAACTTACAGCCTGAGCATGAAAAGTATTGTCTTCTTGACTGAAGTTTTGCGAGAGCTTCATTGAGATTTGAGATTAATAAGTCATTGGTGTATATGATGACTACGTGGGTAAAAGCACATAAGGGAATAGCTAGAACAGTCTGATAAGTTCAGAACATCACATCTGTTTACTGTAATGTGGCCTTTAAAACCAGGAAAAGACAACACTTCTAATATTATGATATCTAAAATTGAAGATGATTGCTAGTCTCATATCATGTTTTCAATATTATATCAATACATTGCCCAGCCCTAGGTAGAACCCATTTTGCTGCTTTTGGCCACATGTAACTTCCAACACCGATGGAACAAATAAGATTGTGGCTGCCCCTGGACTAGCTCTGTTTCAGAGAGATGTTTGTGTAACTACACCTCTGACACAGTCACCAGCGACCTTTTTCTCCCTCCTCTTACTCATCCTTGCTCCAAGTACATCTCTCAGTTGATATCTACTAACACAATTGCACAATTATTGTGATTCCTATTCATCGCCTGTCTTGGCTCACTCACCCTTCCACTAGAAAGGCTAATGTATGGCTTTAGTTCCATCTCCCAGAATTAACTTCCACTTTCACCGCTGTTGCCTCTCTCCTACCTGACATTTTCATCGTTTCCTTTCATATTCGCTCGCTCTCATCATCTGATTGTTGTGTATTTATGTGACGGGGTACTACTCTCAGAGTTGTGGCTACTCACCCTTACAATATGGAAGATAATGTGCAAGTTTGAATCTTTCAACCAGGATTTACTTCTCTTCCTCTTCAACCCCCTGACTCATTCGTTCAGTCTTTCTCTTTTGTGCCCCTCTCTGTG
This sequence comes from Cephalopholis sonnerati, assembly GCA_019142605.1. Lineage (NCBI taxonomy): Eukaryota > Metazoa > Chordata > Actinopteri > Perciformes > Serranidae > Cephalopholis > Cephalopholis sonnerati. The sequence goes on from JAGQAX010000003.1 coordinate 16,545,391, forward strand.
TTTCTCTCCTTTTCTGCCATAGTTTAAGTACCCGGAGATAGATTTTCCTTGACTCTATTGCGGTCACTTTATTCTTAAATTGTTGAAAGCTTTCAATACTTTTTTTTTTTTTTTTAATAATTGCTTGTGAAATATATATTTCCAGTCACTTAACGGGCAAATTCAACCCAGAAAAGTCCCAAATGAGTCTTAAAGGATCTTCAGGGCTAGAGTTGCAAACACAGACAGTTTGCCACTACTTTAATGTGTCACTCGTCGTAATTTCACAGTGATTTATAAATGAGGGAAATCTACAGATAGCATTTTTAATGTGACAGTAACATCCCAATGTGCTGTGTGGCAGCCCGCCCATTTTCTTATAGTTTAATGTGCAGGGTTTTGAATTCTTTCCTCCCTTGCATTTGCTCCTTCTCCACTCCACCTCTCTAAAGTATTCTCATTCTTTTCATTCCCTTGTCTCTTTTTCTGTTTTATGTCTTACATACTAATATGATGAGGGTTTTGCTCTGTGTTGTGTCTGATCACCCATGAACAAAAGGGACGAATGGAGGGGTTTAGCAACTTAGTAGAACTTTTTTTCTTTTCATCTCAACTAAGTTTGAGCCTAACTCACGATGTGTATATGTCATCTTCCTACAAGAAACTTTTATCCAGTTACAGTGATAAATATTTTAAATGCTCAACTTTCTTGTCACATGTCAACAACTCTAAAATGGACTGCAGTATGTCTTAATCTGTTATCTGTTGATATCATAATTATTTAGACCACAGTCTCAAGTTTCATGCCAGTAAACAGGCAGTAGGGATCAGTAATTCTGAAGCAGTGTGTGCATTCCTGTTTGCACATGGGTGCAGTGGCGATCGTAATGTGGGTGCATTTTCTACATTTTACCTGCATTATTCAATTCAGCATTTCAGATAGCACCAGTGACAGTACTAATATACTTTCCTTTCTTGGGAGAATATGAACAGAATTCACAGACTGAGTTATGGTGTATAATATTATACTCTTGTCATTAGGGCTGCAACTAACACGTTTTTTCATTATCGATTAGTCGTTTGTTCTATTAAATATCAGAAAACAGAGAAAAATCCCCCTTAGAATTTACTGGATCATTTACTGGCCCATCGTAATGTGATTAAAATGAGGCATTCAGTTTACTATAGGAAAAACGTCAAATTCTTACACCTGAGAAGCATAAAATCAGGGAAAGTTTGACATTTTTGCTTGGCAAAATAACTGAATGTCATTAATCAGTTGTTGAAATAGTTGCCGATTCATTTCTAAATTGACGAAAGTGGAAGCCACCAAAGTCCAAGGATGAAAATTGAAATGAATGTGGAAGTGTCAAAAACTGCAGTTCCTCGAATAGCCACTTGAGGCTGGCTCCAACAGTGAGTCAATCTTCATAGACCCTCATGTTAATATATCCAACTCTGCAGCAGAAGTAAACTTGTTTACACAGCCTGGTGCTGTCCTGGGGGACTTTGGGCGAGGCAATATAGCTTAAATTAATATCCTGATATTTTTAGGCTATATCACAGGTGTTGCCAACCATTTAAGTGCAGGGTTTCCCACACATTTTTTCATTTATTTGGTGCTAAATTATTAAATACTCTATGGTTACGATAAAATACGGTACGAAATTATACGATATGGTATGATACAGTACAAAATATGATAAAGTTGAAGTACTGTTATAATAAAGTTCAATAAAGTATTGTTACAACTAAATAACTCAAACTGGAACCACTGGTGCTTTTATTTTGAAGCACTCGGCTCGTCTTTGGCTAGAAGTGTTTTTGCGGTGGACTTGAAGCTTTGGGTCAACAGATGTTGTTAGCAGTTAGCAGAAAGTTAAACTGTTGCCTCTGCACCTTTAAATGTGAAGATTTATTCACTCTGAGCTTAAAACACACTAACAGCTCTCCAGTTCATAAATGAATAGTGTTTGTCCAAATATGGTTACTTCTGGCTCTAATCATCTAAGATGGCAACTGCTAAGATGCCACACTCAAGGCCTCAAAACTTAAGTCGACAAACCAGTGGGTGACGTCATGATGACTACGTCCATTTTTTAAATACAGTCTATCATAGCTATTGGGGAGTTCCATTCACCATGTATCTATGCAACCTTCGTGACAGTGAATTTCAAAGGAACTGTAAACTTAACAAAAATGCAGAAGTGGCAACTGTCTGTGTTTTTTCCCAAACAAGTTTAAAAAGTTAAAAAAAAGGAAAACAAAACAAAACAAAAAAAACAGCAGAGAATTAATAGAATGATTTTTTGTTTTTCTCCCTGTCTGTTGTTTCTTCTTCACTCTCCTTATGGGAGGATTGTTGATTTGGACAGTCAGGGATGTTTGGATTGTTTTGTTGACTTGATAGCGATATTGCTTTCTGTGACAGCAAATTGAGGGCCAATTGTTCTATTCTTTGTTTTTTGTATATTGAGCTGCCCATAGTCACCCCCACCCCATACACACACACAAATCCACACAAACACTTTTTTTCTCCTTCATTTTAAACTCTCTGTTTTTCTTTTTCTTTTCTCCATTGTTCAGCAGAAAGAGGGCCTTCTACAAAATGTGCCTGCGGCTCTACTATCAGCACTTAAGGACAGGAAAAGGCTTTTATGTTTGTTTTTTACCCTTACATTTAACACAGGGATTGGATCAGAGCTCCATGTGTATTGCCCTTAAATCTGGGAATACATTCCAAAACTGAGGTTTGCTGATATTGCTGTAAGATTTTGTAGATAAAAAAATGGTCTTTATTTTTTTATGACAAAGCCCTTATCACAAGTCTTTTTCATAAAATGAAACACACACACCAATATCTCACAAACCTATGCATAGTAACGCACCAACACAGACACACATGCATAGCTGCAAGTATGCTTGCATAAATATGCATCAAGAAATACAATCGCTGACACAAGACACACACACACATCACACACAAATGACGAATCCCATAACAAAAACACAATCTTACACATGTCAGAATTTTCTTAAGGTCGAACACATTCTGAAAAAGTCACACAGTTTCTTCTAATGAAGCAGCACACACCTACCCTGCGCACAAACCAGACACATACACACACACGTTATTCAAATCAGCTCCAGTTGATTAAACCCGTCACATCAGACCTGTCTAAACAGAGAAAGTATGAAGGGAGTGAAAAAAGAGGTGAACCATAATCAAAGAGAGAAAGAGGGAAAAATATGACAAGCTGTCCTTCACATCTATTAGTGATTGAAGAGATCAGAGAGGCAAAGGCCATGCACAAACACCCACTCCAGCTCACTTTGGCTTTAAAACCTCGCAGGTAATTGCTACACTCTGAAAAAATGAAGGTGTGAACAGCTAAGGCTGAAACGTCTAATGTCTCTAGTGTCTCAGTCACCAACCCTTCAAGTCATAAGCCATTAATAGCAGTAAATATCAAATGTAATAGCTGTAGCAGCCAAACATATCATTGGAATCGCAGACACTACCTGTCTTTTCTGTCATACCTTTTAGCCAGAATACTCGCATATGTCAGATTTGACCAACCATCCCATATTTTCAAATCGTAATACAAGGAATGGTTGGGAAGTGGGTAAACTCTTACAGCACATCCTTTCATTCTTTCTGGCTTTGTCTTTCTGTCATGTCAACACAGCCACACACACTCAAGTAAACAACAGGCAGGCCGATGCAGGGACATTGAGTAAGAAATATTAGCTTTGTGGTCCCCATCCTTTGTGGAGTCAATATACATTGTTCCCTGGCCCCAGTCTTGGGACACATTTGTCATCTGTTACCTCTAACTTTGTCAAACAATATTATATTTCTTTTTCTCTGCTTTTGTAAATGTCTACAAGTCCCAGAAAGAGTTTGTAAGGTGAAATGTGGAATCTGGTTTCATGCGTGTCATTTTTTTTGCTGTTGCTGCGATCTGCTGAGGGCCAAATGTCAACAGAATGGAGAGAAAAAATATTTTTAGATGTTTTTATGTGTCAGTAGGAAAACTGTGTGTGCATGTGGTGGCAAAAGCCCTGACAGACAAGCAGACTGACCAAGAGTTAAACAGGAGACAGTCGGGAAGATAAACCAGCAAGTCTGAGGGCAGATAAAGAGCGAGATCAAGGTACACTGACATTTGATAACAGATCCGAGGGTGATGGCATCTGACTCCGACTGACAGAATTGCTCTTATTATCCCTCATTAGACAGGTGAGGAGTGAATGGCAAACAAGTTAGAGACTCAGTAGACCAAAACAGATGCAATCTCTGACACAATCAGATTATATGAACTTTAAAATAAATTATATAAAGTTACAGCTCTCTGTAGCTTATTAGATTAAATCAGGTTAGTAGCTATCAGCATTTCCTACTACAGCAACACATTTCCTTCAAAGAATCTTGATTAAAAAAGTTTGATCCAGTGTTTGAACAAAAATGTGGAACTAACTTTAGATTGGAAATTGCTTTGCTTTCAAAAAAGGTCTTCACTGGTGCGCAAGTTAGAGTCAGCAGGGACTTATGATGCAGCATAGTAAATCAGGCGTTAGAGAGAGTTAGAGTATTGTTCTTAGACCATATTCTGACGGGGTATTTACAGCTACATATTAATCACTTTAAAATGTATACTGTTTGAGAAAAGATTTTGTAAAGGCCTGCATCGCTGCACGCTCTCTATCTTGCAGTTGCCTGGCTCTGTAGGACTGGCTCCAGGATATTTTTTGCAGATCCCTTACACACAGCCACGCACTCCTTGGTCTCGGTCAATTATTGGAATTTATAGTAATAGCATAACAATATCAATATTATGCACCATGTGGGCTAATGTTATGTGTAGGTTAGAGGTCAGTACATATTAGCATTCCAATCTCTTGTTCAATTGTCCACTGTCATGCTGGTGGACTGCAACATGATAGATTAATAGATGAGGGCCAATGTGCTGTGTTGTTGTGGACATCTTAAGATAGGTACCGGTGAGACAGATAAATGAGATTAGGAGCTCCGGTTTGATCTAAAGCTATGTGGCAGCTTATTAATAGAGCTGTAAAGTTCTGATCGGTTGGTCGATTTTTTGGTTGTTATGCTCTTGTCTGACCAAATTCTCATTAGTCGTACAATCGCCGGTGTTACTTTAATAAGGCTGTGTGTCCATCAAAGCGTTTCTTTACCCAGCTGACAAATGCCAGCTGTTGTTGTTTAGCACTTGTATTTGTCCTCTGTGATGGTTGGTCTCTGCTGTGTTTGTCCCGCCCCTTCTTCACAATGATTGGACAGCTGACAGTGATGAGCACAGCGTTTTTCCTGAAGTTAAACATTTTACAACTCTCAATTTTATTGGAAAATGGACAAGTAATCACAGCAGTGATTAGGTGTCAGATTTATGATGATGGATTTATTTTACTAAATCTCTAAAAAGACACTGCATGACAAAGCTCCTGAAAAGCTTCAATGGCACCCGAACCCTTGTTGGAGCAGCAGGATGGCTAATGTTAGCTTCTGGGCTAAAAATAATAAGTCTCTCTCTCGTGCAGTGTTACAGAGATATTTAATTTTAGTACTGTTATGTTCTGTATGACATTGTCAACCCCAGAGTTAACTTCTATTGTGTCCAGTATGTCAGATTTTTCTCATCAGTCCCAGTGTTTCCCCTAGGGTTACAGCTGTGTTGCTTGGCAAACATTCTGTCCACTCGATCTTGCTTGGTGGAAGAATGAATAGTTCTCAGTTTTATTGTTGCATTATTACTAATAAATTGTTGATTCTTTTCGTATGTGTTTATTTTATGGGCTATATGTAGGGTAACCGTTTTATAAAAGCAATAAGCCCTGAGAAGCCGTGAGTTACAGTGATTTTACAACGGCTGAGGGGCACTGAACGCCCCTCAGCCGTTGTAACATCACTGTAACTCACGGCTTCTCGGGGCTTATTGCTTAAATATATTTTCAGTTCATAATGTGCCCCATCCTGCTCCTCTGTAGGAAAGTAAATTCGCTGTCCCATTTTTCGAGATATTTACAAGACTTCTTTATTTTTTTGGCAGGAATGCCTTCTCCTTCGTCTCATCCATCCATCTCTCTCTTTTGTTGTTCCGGGTTTGTTTCCGCTGTCGGCACTAACCTCGCGACAACTGCCACCCAGGCTACTGCAGGTGGCAGCTCTCGCGAGGCTAGTGACAGAGTTCAGTTTGGAGAGGCAGAGGAATGTTTGTTTTTGTATTATAATACGGGAGATTTACGGGAGAATACTAATACGGGAGGACGGCGGGAAAGAGGGGTAAAATACGGTAGTTTCCCAGCCAAAATGGGAGACTTGACAGCTATGTTCTAGTGTGCTCACCTGTGTGTGCGCACGTGTCTGTTTGTGTGTGTTTGGGGCGGAACTCCGCCGTGCACGATACAGAGAGCAGAAGGGAATTGAAAATGCGCGACCATGTAGAGACAGAAGTGACATGCTGTGGTGTAAATAAGATAAATAACATGAGGTTATTTAGTTAGTTTAATAAAAGTACAAGGTATAGACCTGTTCTATAGGAAAGGTAACCTTAAATGACTTCTGTTGTGATCTGGCGCTATATAGAAAATAAAATTAAATTAAATTAACTTGACCTTCCAGGGGGGGCGGGGCGCCCCCCTAATATAATGCTAGGGGAAACACTGAGTCCTGATCAACAATCCAGATCAGATCAGAGATTGGCTAATACAGTGCTAGATGACATTGCAGAAAAAGTTAAGCTCAGTTTATTCGTTGGACATCCCAGTTGGAGACCTGAGCTGCTCTTTCAAGGGATAACATTTGGCAGCACCGGCCACTTTATTTGATCGACCAAAGATGTCTGAGAAGGTGCAATAAGCAGCAATAAGTGCTTGCACCAAAAACCAAATAAACCTACAACTACCACTTAAACACTTTGTCACTACATTTTACTTTGGTACTGGGAGCCTTTGCACCCAAGAGCCTGAAATCAGTGCAGTCCATTTCTACACTTGCATAAACAGTTTAATCCAAAGCCACAAGGTACATTCTTCTTAAATATATGAGCTCGCTCTATTTCTGTCCATTTCTCTGGGCTGTTTTTAAAGCGTCAACTTATTTTTGACCAATTCCTGAATGTGTCTGAGACAATAAATTGAGCCTTGGGGGCATTTTCCGCCATTCTGCTGTGCTGCTTCTTGTCCATATTTGACTAAGGGGATTCGGTAATGGCTTCTCCCCGTGTCCCAGAACCAAATACAGTTTCCAACAGTGGCTGGCACATAGCATGACTGGGTATGCAACCGAGACGCAGTTATGGCCTTAACACAATGCCATTATCGCTGTAACACAGTGCTAATGCTCTCTCTTGCTTGTTCTCTCTCTCTCACACACACACACACCAACACACTTTTACACACTAAAGCTGTGTCTCTCTGGAAACTAATGGGTTGTGCTCCTAGAAAGACACGGATACTTAAGAGCTGGTTAGGGGCTGAACACAGATGGTGTGTGTGTATGCATGTGTATGAAAGAGAAAGAGAGACATATTTAAGCCCTGTTGTTTGTTTGTTTGTTTGTAGTTTTTCTTCAGTGTGTCTGATTGCATGTGTATGTGATTGACTAACTTGCACTTGGGTTTGCATGTGTGTGGCTGAATGTCTGCCTAAACAACACTGATCTCATATCCACAAACAGCTACACATCTTGTGTTAATTGTTATTTTTTTCTGTTTGTGTGTGTCCATGTTTCTTTGTGTGTGTCCTAAGCTGCTTCTTTGGCCTTGCTATTCCCCACAACAGTGTGTGTGTGTGTGTGTGTGCGTGTACTATGTAAATAGATGTTTCCAAGTCATGCGCTTTGGCATGAAATGCACACGAGTCCAGACACACAATCAGGCCCAGTTGACAGCAGTGCAGTCATCCATCCATTCTAAACACTGGGCTCAGGGCAGCATAGGGACCCTTACTAGAGATGATAAAACACAGATACACACAGGCAGACACAATTACAACTGTAAGTATACAAAATGTAGACACATAAACACACAGAGGCGGCATATTATATCCTCACTATACATCCCTATTCCACAGTTTGCATTAGTATAAATGGGCTCTGGTGTGCATTTAATGTTTAAATAGAGAACTGGGACCAGGCACTGGGACCAGCTGTATAGCCCAAATCTCTCCTCTCGACTCTGATGACTCTACTTAGCCCTCTTCATCACTGATGGTTGAAAGAGCAAAGAAGAGGATGACAAGAGAGAGGAATGAAGATGAAATGTCCGCAGAGTGAGAGGTGTCTTTTGTCATCTCACCGGTACGTGTTCAAGTGGCTCCGCATTAGTCCAGCCCTGGGCAATGTACAGTGTCATGTGTCCTTGTAAAACAGTAATTCAGTGATGGGAATCTAATTTGCATGTTGCAGCTGCCATCTGTTTGCAGTCTGTATGTGCATTCTGATACCAATTTAACATAAAATGCGGTTGCTTGGGAACTTGAGCAAATTTAACTGACTGTTTCATTGCTAATCTTGTTCTGTGCACCGGTGGCTCCACATTTGGCTCTCAAACAGAATAATTTGACTCGTGTGGCTCACTTCCTACTATAGCTAGAAGGCGTGTGGTTCACTGGGTTTCTATATTCTCCCCATGTTCACACGGGTTTCCTCTGGGTGATCCAGATGCCACACACGGTCCGAAGACATGTAAGTGAAAAAGGATCTGAGGAAATGGATTGCCCATAGGTGTGACTCTGAGTGTGAGTGCTTTTCTGTCCATTGGTGTTACCTGTGACAGACGACAGGCGCTCTGTCCTGGGTGTATTTGTGTCTTCTACTCAGTGCATGCTTGAGTACACGCCAAATCCTTGTGAGGCTGAATAAGAAAAAGCAGGTAAAGAAACTGAATTCATGAGGTACTTTTAGCTCTTCTTTGGTTTAGATGTATTTATTAATATTTTTTGGAGTTTGGTATTTGCACTCACTCAATCTCTGTACCCTTATAGGAATAAAATCCAGACCACAGACTACGGCTAAAATTTCGCAGTACTGTGAACCAATCTTACCAGATAATGAAGAGATACAACAGCTGCTAGTCGACCGGATTTAGCATTGAAGACCAACTGTCACACACTGAGGAGGAAATAAGCATGGCTTGCTTTGGATATTTGTGTGTGCAAGGAGAAAATGGGCATAGCATAGAAACAGAACGAATAGAAAGGATATTGAACTGTTTTCATTTGAGTAGTTAAAAAGTTTGATTTGTGGGGTGGGGGAGCCCTTGTTTGCAAATCTTGCATGTTGTGTACTCAGGCTTCCTCCCACAGTCCAGAAGTTAATTGGTGACTCTAAATTGGCCATAGGTGTGAATGTGAGCATGAAAAGCTGTCTGTCTCTATGTGTCAGCCCTGTGATAGTCTAGCAACCTGTCCACGGTATATCTTACCTCTCACCCAATGTCAGCTGGGATAGACTCCAGCCACCCTGCGACCCCTAGCAGGATAAGCGGTTACCGAAAATGGATGAATGGATGGATGAATAGTTCAAAAGAATATAGCTTATTCTAAGTTGTTATGGTGACAACCCGTTAGTGCAATGTAGCAGTCCTGCTTCATGAATATGGCTGGGAGTGTCCATTCTACTGTCATTCTATTTCTATGGGGCAGACACAATAACACATCATTGTTCTGAGTGTATATTGGTTTGAGAGGCATCACTACCACCTGCCACACTTTGCCTGATCGGTGGAGGAAAGGCAGAGAGACTTAAATGGAAAAGACACAGACTGAGGATGGCGGCGGGGGATTCGTGCATGACTCCATTTGCTCTCAAATCATGCTCTATTTTGAGGGAGATATTGACAGTTTTTAATGTTAATGAATAAAGAGAGTGGACAATAAGATGACAATGACAGTACTACAGTATTATGACACAGAGCTGGGATGACAGAGAGAGATGAGAGCCATGGAAAAGGAGTGGGTGGATGACAGAATAACAAGAAAAGGGAAGATGACTGTATCAACTATATAGAAACACATCTATGGATAGACTTTGTTTTATAATTTATGATCTTTTACTGCGGTGCAGTATCACATGTTATAATCTAGTCTAGCAGTGCGATCTAGTAGTATCTACAGTAGTTAAGCATAAGAAGGCATAGTCTTGTAAATTTATGTGTATATGAAAGTCAAGGTAATTCAGTGTGCAGAAGCAAAATGTCAGACTTTAAACAGACCATAATTTAAGCAAAAGCATTGACTTCACTGCAGGATCTGCAAGATTTCTTTATGACACAAAAAGAGATTCTTTCATGGTACAAAACAGGAATGTGCCCTCCTGTGCATGAACATGGCTTAAGTTTTTAGAGATGTTGTTGATGGCAGATGGTGGAGGTGGATTGAAAGTATTTATCCTAATCCTTCAAGACACAGAAAATGAATGCACCCGGAGATGTCAGCAGGAACATATTGTTTGCTGCAGGATGGATCAGGATTTATGGGAAATATGAACTTAGTTTTCTTGAGCCTTTGCAGCACTTGTGTGAGCTCTAGCCTACCAGGTTTTGCCCAATTGTTCTATTTGTTGTAAACACAGAAGTAGTTTGCAAGTTGTTTATTTTGGTAGATGGTACAGTATATTGGCTGTAAATATCAACCAGGGTGCATACGGAATAGTACTATAGTGGTTCCTTTTGAAGTGAGAAGCCCTTTTTGTTCTGTTTTGGGTTGGGCTAGACACTTGTGATTCATTTTCTTCTTAGTGAATTGACTAATCCCTGTAGCTTAAGGCCAAAGCACTTGATTCTTATCACTTTCATTAAATCATTCAGTTACCCCTTGCATGGAGGCATCAGCATTTGTTATGTTTCTCTAGTAATTTGTTTTGGGGTTTTCCCTTAATATGTCACCCCCTTGATCTTCATGGCAGTTTGTATTGTCAGCTATAAGGAAGACACTTTAAGTCATGTGTAAATGCTGCAAAACACTCAAGAGACGCCTGCTTTCGCTGTAGTGCACACCAATAAAGCCTCCCACTGTTAACAGCACTTGAGGCTAATTTTGAAACTAAAAGAGTTATTGCTGTCATGAAAGAATATTAGGAACTTAAGGAGTAAAACAACTTTGATCCACTGCTGTGAATGATTTAGGGTATGAGGGGAATGGCATCCATTTCAATGTAAAAAAAAAAAAAAAAAAAAAAAAAAAAAATCTACATGCAGCTCCTTGTTAACTCTAGACCTCCGAAGCCAAAATGTGTTAAGAAATGATAATTAACCTCCTCCCTGTCCTCCTTATTAAATTTCAACAAAGCATCTACTGGTAATATCCCAGAGTTCACTGGGGGAGGGACAGAATGGTTGATGGGATACGAAAGAGGGAAGCACATCTGGTGTTAGAATACACCCACTGAGATGCTGAGAGGTTTATGGGGCTACACTGATTAGGAAACACACACACTCACAATCAAACACACACACACACACACACGCACACACACACACACACACACACACACACACACACACACACACACACACACACACACACACACACACGCACGCACAAATGATCAAATTTTAACCCAGATGCCGGGAGGAAGAGTGTACATCATAAATAATTGTGTGTATGCGTATTGACTTGCTGCTGTACAATATCTGCAAGTGTATGCACTTTACTGTTTAGTGAGTGTATGATTGGACTGAAATGCGTGTGTGATTACGTTTTTCTGCCTTTGTGCATATACTGTACATGTACAGATGGAACAAATGAAAGGGAAAAATCTTAAATCCCTTCAACAGGAACAGTGACTAAAGTGGCTCTGTTGTGCTGTGGGGGCATTTTGCTGGCATAGTTTGGGTCCACTTGTCCCCTTAGGGAAAGGTCACTGCAAATCAATACAAAGTTGCAGTGAGTGATCACCTTTATACTATGATGGAACATTTCTTTCTTTATGGGAGTGGTCTCTTCCAGGAGCACAGTGCACTTAACCACAGGGCACAAGGGGTCACTGAAAGGTTTGAGTATGAAAATGATGTCAAATCATATACAATACCCTTTGCCATCAGCAACCCAATATCCAATAACCTTTGGAAGAATGGTGTTCATTCCACTGGTAGAGGTCCAGAGATTGGTAGAATCAATGCCAAACTATATTGAGGCTGTTCTGGCGACCCAACACTTTACTAAGACACTTTATATTATTGTTTTCCCTTTAATTTATCATTCATATGTTTATATGTTAATGTAGGGCTGGTCAATATGGAGAAGATCAAATATCACAGTATTTTGACCAAACACCTAGTTATTGATATTGAGATGATAATGTAGGGTTGACTATTGGTGCTTTACAAAATATTTGCATAATGAAATCTTTAATAATCATCATTAATTTTGATTTAATGACTAAGTTGGAAGAGGCAAATAATAGAGCAGCTGAAACAGTCTGGTAAGTTCAGAATATTACATCACTTCACTGTAATGCAGCTTTCAAAATCAGAAAAAGACAGTGTTTATGATACTGCAATATCCAAAAAAATCTAAGTCGATATGTAGTCTCTTATTTCAATTTCAATGTAATACCAAAATATTGTCCAGCCTATGTTAATGTATTTGTGTGTACAGTACTGTATATGCGTGCATGAATTTGCATGTGTGTGCATGTGTGTGAGAGGGTGAAAATGGCTCCTACTGCAATTCTTATTACAATAGCAGAGTGCAGATAAGAAAAATGTCTGTCTTTATCATGCACTAATTAAACATTGAAAGAGAACTAGTGAATATAATGTGTGTGTCTGTGTGTCTGTGTGTGTGTTAGTGCAGACTGAAATATGTATCTCCTGGTCCTATCCCTCGTCTACACCTTTATGATTCAGTTTGGATCTTTTGAAGTGAGGTTGTATGAGTTACTTATCCATAATCAGTGTATTACATACAGTAGATGTCAGTCGGCACGCCCTGACTTTGGAGAAGCAGGCATTACCGCCATAGAAGCTAAGCATTATATTGCTAAAATCAATAGCAGTTTAAGTGCATGCTATACTGAGAATATTTTCACTGCTTTATGCAACACGGACAGCCTGTTCCGTCAGGGAAGCTATTAACAGCTTGAGCTCCTCATCTATGCTCTTGACAAAGCCACCAGACTCTATTGTCAAAAACAGTAATTTTAGCTTTGTGAACACAGGAGCTGCTGGTCTACCGCTGCTTTAATCAGTAAGTTTGTTTGTGTTATTGTGTGACTTTGGTGAATCCAAACTAACCCTTTGAAATGCCAAAGTCACATTGTTACACAAACAAGCTAACTGATTGAAGCAATAGCAAACCAGCAGCTTGTGTATTCAGTGACGTTTAATTACTGTTTATCTCAGTGGAGTCTGGCTTTGAAGAGACCAATATAATGGCTCCAGTTCCCTGTTGGAAATCACTGTCTGTATCAAGGTAAAGTTGTGAAATAAATATACTGTACACTTGCACTGATATTGATTTTTTTATTTATTTTTTTAGGTGTCTGAAATAAGTATTGTTGCTGACCCCTTCACAGCAGTACATATTTTATCTTTTGTGTCGGTACTCCTGCCTGCTTCTTCAAACTGACAGTGTGCTGACCAACATCAGCTGTATGTAATACAGTGATTGCGGACGACTGTAGTCCAAACTGTTTCTTAAATAGAACATACAGTTCTTGTGTGTGTGGGTCTGATGAAGTGTGCCTTAAATTCTGACCCAGTTTGTAACCTTGAAATGGATCCAGACTCCATAAGTTACTGTGTGTTTTCCCTGTACATTTAAATCATGTGCATGACATTGTGTTTCCAATCTCGCTCCAGCAGACATTTGTGTATTCCCAGTTTATAGCATGAGTGGGAGATCAGTGAGCTGAAGCTTATGTGCCTTTTTAGTATATTTTACAAAGCTTGACATAAAGGACAATGAATCATCCAAGATCAAATGCTTGTCACATGATGTTTCCTTGTGCTTCGTAATCATTTGTTACAGCCATATTGCAGTGAGTCAACTACAGGGACTAAGTTGAGCCCACTGTCCCAATTCTTTAACTTTTGACTGCAGCTGGGAAACACTCCCGGGGTAGCCATTAGTGGCTAGAGAGGCTGTAATGAAAAGCTGGAGGGGGTCCCAAAAAGTCTAGATGAAGCACTTGCCACTTTACACTGCATAGGCGTGAAATAATAGCTTCCTGTAATTGCCCCGGATACTTTATGGGGGTGCGGTACGAGGTCTGAGAGCTTTAATGATACAGCTGGAGTATTGAATCCATTGCTGCTCTTCACTGGGTTTGTCTTGGATCCTTTTTCCTTGTTTGTGTAAGGTTATGCAAAATTGAGATTCTTCAAAGATTCCTTTGAGGCTGAAGTAGGTGATGCTTGTTAAACTTTTAGGCTATCCAGGGAAAGTCAAGTGAGTGCACTTTGTCTCGGAACACTTCCTGCTGCTCCACATTCAAACACATTCATACGCGATAGCCACTGAGCACAGTGATCTGTTTCTTTTTTTTTTTTTTTTATGGAAAGGGATAGTGTCACTGTCAGTTGTCTCTGCACACACATTGTCCAGCTGGTCTCGGCCTTTCTGCCACCACCAACTTCACAGTATGTTTGCAAAATCTGCTAGTTAAAAGTATCATGTGTTCACAATTTGAACTTGAGAAGCAAGTCACGATACAGGAAAACACATTCAGTTGTTATATAAGTTGTATTAATGCTTCATCCTACAGAACAACAGGCTGCCAAATAATAAGCTGGAGTTGCAGTTTGCGTGGGAGTATATGCATAATGTGTGCTGGTGCCTTGTTCTCTTTTTTTGATCTTAAACACACACACAAATGACTCCAGATTACATAAAAATGAGCTCAAAAGGCAGTGTAAGATGAACAGCCCAATTAATGAGGTTTATTAATGACGCTTTAGAAATGGAGATGGAGACAAAAATGATCGTGTTTATCGTTTGATTCCTGGAGGGCACTGTTTTTTTTTTCTTTTCTATCTGTCTTCTTTTAATTTTTGCTTCTGCTACTTAATTTTAATGGGAAGTTGCTCTACCTCTGAGTCACTGCCTGTCTCTCTATCTGTGTGCCTTCCCTGTTTCACCTGTCTTCTCTCATCCGTCTTTGTCTCACTCTGTTGTTACATAAATTATATTAGCGCTTGGTGCTTTGTTCTCCAGCAGACACCTGATGAGAAAAGATGCAGCGTATCCTCCACAATCCTCTAAAGGCTCCACACAGCCACACAGCCATGGTTTTCTAACACTCTGGTTTGTAAACCCATAGAGGTCCAGATAACAAACTCTAGCTTTAACAACATTCATCCCATTTGTCCGCTGTTGGTCCCCAGACCCATTAGTTTACTAACAGCATCTGACATTAATTCCAGTTAATTAAGTACTTCCAAATTTCTAGAAATTCAGTCTTTCCAAACTGCTGTCTCCTGAACTTATAGTTGTTATTTTCAGTTGCTGACATTTGCTTGTTCTATCTCTTTACCAGCAAGGTATAAAGGTTGCAGAGTACTATTTTTGCAGAACTTTTATGCAGAAAGACAAAGCAGCTGATGCATATATTTCCGAAAAATATATATTTCTGCATTAATGAAGCAACATGTGAATATAAAAATCCTTCACTTGAACAAAGAGACTGTAAATACCACCTTTGCATGAATAGCTACTGTATATCCCTCGGGGAAATCAAATCATTCAGTTGCAGTGTGGAGACTGCCACAAAAGCAATTTAAAATGTAACATACATCTATATATATTATATAGAGAATAACAAAATGATGAAATGTTGCAATCTATTTTTCATGAAGACTGACAAGTATGGGCAGCTGCTGACTTTTTATGCATCAGGTTCTCAGTAGATTTTCACAAAACAGTGCACTCTTGATATGACAGCGGGCGTGATAAAATATTGAACTGTTCATCTGGATGGGTTGTCTGTTTGAACGGGACAGATAGTCATGCAGATAGACAGATCTGCACAACCACAGATCTATGATGAGGGATTTCTGTGGGTACGGTGACAGTGATATAAAGTGATGCGCTAACACACTGAAATGTCATAGAAAGCCACAACAAAGTGATAAAGTAAATTACAAAAGCTGCTCCGACGTTGAAATGCCACTTTTCCTGCATGAGCGACTCGATATATGACTTGTAATCGTAAAACTCTGTGACAGCTCATTCCCAGTGTATTGTCAGTAGGCTGAATTTTTTTTCCTTCAGTTTTGTGTTTTTTAATTGTATTTGATAGCAGACGCTGTCTAACATGTCTAGACGCATGTAATATGACACCAGCCAAAGCAGACACTGTCAGAACCATATGATCATCAGTGGGGAAGTTATATTTAATGTAATGTACATTTAAAATCAATTCATGCATGAAAGCTACAGCAGTGGCTGCCAAAGACAAAGCATACATTATTAACTCGCTGGAGGCACGGAGTGAATACTGGATCACTATTGGACATGAGAGAAGTTGGGAATATGCTGAGGTGTTGTAAAATGTTAATGTTTGCCAGGACAGAAAGACACTGCATTGTTCAACACATCAGACTGATGCAGCATGGTGTCAGTGTCCTTTCAAAACCTTGTACATCCATGCCTTTCTTTGTTTCACTTTCTGAAGCCGAGGCAGCAGACAGCAGAGAAATGATATAATGTCCTGTGGTTAAAAGATGTTTGAAGCTATTGGAACAAAGTAATGATCATGTGGTATGCATGAATAATTTAAAAATGAGCCCTTGAAATTACACACAGAGAATTTAGTTGAAAGAACACACTAAGCCTGATAATGTGATACAAAATGCAGATTTTTGGATAACTGGACAGACAGTGGCCAACTGGGTGCACTCAGGCCAAATTCCATCTTTTGTAGGCAGTCTTGATGTGGTTGTTTTGTCCACATCAGACTTCAAAAACACAATGCTCTGAACGATCTAAATAAAATGGACAACACAGGAAGATTGACCAGAGTGTGCTTGAACTGCACCAAAAGTTTAGGTGTGACACAGCCTACCCAAATAAGTACATGGACTGCGCCCTGCAGTGTGCAGTGTTAGTGGGTATGTAACATGGCAGCACTTAAAAAATTGCAGATGTTGTACAGGATAGGATTATTACAGAAAAAAAAAGACTGGGAACACATTGAGTTGTTTGTTGAACTGCCGCCCGTTTGAACAAAAACAAGGCAGACGTGCACAGCATAATTTTTCCCGTCTAAGCAGGCACAGTCGCACAGTGGGACGGCAATGTCAAAACGCAGATGACTTTGTTATCAAAGTGTTGACATGATGTGATGCAGTGCGATTGTCAGTGAACTGCGGCGTTGTCTGGGCGAAAATGAATCACAGCCAGAGACAGACCCAGCGGTTGGTCTCAGCGGATGCAGCTTGGACGGCACTTAATGACTGTACTGTACAGTATGTATTATTTACAGGTGGTGGACCAAATAACAGCAGCAGCTTAACATCCAGGCAATCTTGTTTTAGTTTAACAGAGGTGTATTCAGCTTTGTGGTCATTTTTGAGGCTGCAGATTGTAGTTTTGATTGCCTTATATTGTAAGTTGGGCTTGAAGTTTTGTTTAACCCTCTGTACTGATTTTTTTTGTAAACAGAAATGCAGTTTGATTACTGTCTGTGCTGGAAAGATAAAACCCTGAAATAACAAGAAAGAAAACCAGCTTACTTTAGGGCCTGATCACTTTAGATAACTGGTATAGGTAATCTAAACAGTGTTGGTTTGGGCGTCATATTTACCAAGGTTTTACATTAAGGTTTACTATAATATTGTATATTGTATTGTATGTCAGTGTTTAGGGTTGTAACAATGCATCGATCAGATTGATACATTGATTCAGTGATCAATGCAAAGTAAAAACATTGATAAATATTGTCATCTTTAAGATACGCCTTTATTTTGGAATTCACATGGCATGTCTGTGTCACCATTTCTGTCCATGCTCACCAGCCAAAGAAGTAGGCATTAAGGATATTTATTGATATAGTGTCAGATCGATCACAGGCCCATGAACCAAATTAAATCCAAATCATATTTTGGCTGACTTTGTGATAACAACTTTTGTATCACTGTCCAAAGAATCGATATAATATCGTAACGTAGTCAAACTTGTGATCAACACCCCTAATAGTGTAGTGTATACTGTTCTGGACCATTGGAGTGATGAACACATTGTTACTGACAAGAAAAGCATCCCTCCAAGCATCTGGAATAAGTTTGATCAAGGGGTAGGGGATATGGCCGAAATCTCCTATCACAATATATGTAATTTTATATCACTGTAATGGTAGGCCCTGTATATCATGATACAGTAACTGTCCTGCACATTCAATCAAGAAAAGGTTTCAAATCACCATACAGTGCTTTTGACTATTTTGTATTTTATTTGGAACTTCCATAGAAACAAAAAACTGCCTCACACTAGACAACACTCGAGTTAAAAACAAAAGATTCAAAACAATATAACTAAAATAATTTCAAAATGAAATCATTAGGGACCATGAGAACAGGTTTCTGTATTTACAACTTCACCCTCCTTACTTTTTTCTCAAATCACGTTACCTTTCGAGGAATCGCAAGCTAATGTAAAAAAAAAACAAAACAAAACAAAAAAAACAGCCCTGCTTCAAATACAAACTTGCATTTTTCCATTTTACTCTGACTTACTCTGCCTCTGACATTGTTACTCTAACCATAACCAATCTCACTTGCCACGTGGGCAATGACTACTAGCCAGTTAGAGGGAGAATAGGGTGGGTCATACCTTTGCTATCCTAGGAAGGGCAAATTTGCACCCTGAAATGCTCCTGGGGTAGAAATGGTATTGCCAAATCTCTACGGAAGGACACGTTTCTACCAATGCAAGGAATATATGGTCATATCATCCAACCTATAGTTTGATGCTTCTTTGGACAGAATGAAAGGGAGGATGGATTTTAAACTGGGTTTCTACAATGCTTTGCTTTGGGTTAAAACTGGTGCGTTGGAAACACACACACACACACACACACACACACACACACACACACACACACACACACACACACAAACATGCACATGTCACTTATAGATGACTGCCAACGAGGGCTTGGAGCACACAGACAGATCAATGAACATGGGTTTTTACACACCTGTAAACACATCTCTTTTATGAGTTTAACACAGCAGTGAAAGCAGACGGGGCCGTGCTCCCATTCCTTAAGTTGTCAATTTTACAACTGAGCTGAGGGGAAGGAGAGGGAGAGAAAATTGATGGATGTGTTCATATTTGAGATGGTATTTGCTTTTGAAATTGTGCTTCCACATAGAAGTCAAAACACATTAATTTGGCTGCAGCAGGATTAAGAGACAGAATGAGGGAGAGCTTTTAGCAACATGATTTACTTTGTTTACTTGAAGGCCTTGACCCCAGTTGTGGCCTCAACCCTGACCTTACTTAACTTTGACCTAAAGTACTTTATTTGTAGGATTTTTTGAGGGCAGTGTAAATCCTGTGAGGTTCAGTTTAATGGATGCTTTTCTTTACAAACACCACCACAATTTAAAGTTCATAAAACAAAGTATAGTGGAAAGAAGACTGAGGGTCAAAGGCTGCATGTGGATCCACACTTGTACATCTCCCTTAAATGTGAATTGCCTATAATATTCCAGAAGTCCACAATACATTGTGCTTAATGTAGCAGTCTCTTGCTGGTGATGGTTTTAGGCGGAATGGGTTAACACAATAATAGGGACATAATGAGGACATTAGGGAATCATTATAAGATTCCATTTTTTACAGGTGTAAACAAAACACCTTAGAAGCAGCACCAACAAAGCTACTTAGAAAAAGGATCTATACACTTAAAGCCATCTTATTATTCTGCGTGTGTGTGTGTGAAAGAGAGGGCTCAACACAGTCCCACAATGTCATTTAAATAGGATTATTTAGCATGTGATCTAGAGCTCTATTACAACCCTTTGTCTCTCTCTCTCTCACACACAAACGCACACACAGTATATTCAATATGTGCATGTTTGTGTTCTAGGAACAAACAGCAGTGATGGATATCCTAAAGTAGTGTCTGTGTGTGTGAAAGAGAGATTTACGTATTCTGTGTCATATATAATCTGCTTTTGGACATACACAATATACACTGATACACACAGACACACGCACCCACAGAATAATGACGTATGTGATATTATTCAGGAAGTAGATATGATATACTGTGACACACAGTATGCTTCTAATCTATTGTAAAAATCCATGTTAATTCTCCAAGAATACTTTTACTTCTTTATTTCTTGCTTGCTTGATTGGGCAAGACCACCTTCTCCACTAATTACATGACTAAACTGAGAAACCGGGTGTCGCTTAGAATTAAATTAAAGGGGGATGGCATCTCGTATCCATCAGATTATTACAGTTTAATTAATGAAAGTGCATGGAATACATAACAAAAAAGACAGCTATAAAGTGGGATTCTGAATGCATGCATTAATACAAAAAATCCTTACATCTCTGTAGGTCCCCTTTTTTCTTTATATTTTGATGTCTATTGTTTTGTTTCATTCTCTCCTGATTCCCTGTGTATTTCACAGACGCTGATTCTTTACTTTTTTTGTATATAACCCCGTGTTTACTTATTCTGCAGTTGAAAATCCCCAGCTGGATTCTCAAGATACTGTATACACTTTGGAGCGGCTGAGCAGTTATATGCATTTAAATAGTTCATGCATTTAAATGCACTTAAACTGGTTTTGACATGCAGTTCATGCATTTGTAAGAGAACAGGTCCGTGGTGCTGATGGTAAGCCAGGGCCTTTTACTTCCACCCAAGGCCAATGCAAATGATATCCCACGAAACAGATAGCTGGTATGATCTTAATAAAGTGCTTCCTAACCATTCATTACCCCGCTAACTGTTTACCCTGGTAACCTTGTCACTGCTCTTAATGCTGCTCAGTGATATTTCCCACGCTGCATTATTCTACCACTGTTATACATATGCTTAGATAAGTGTAGGCTCACATGTTTCAGTTTTACAACTATTGCCAATTTGACAAGCCACACACTCACACACACGTCAGGCTGGATGCCACTGCTCACAGAGGAAACAGTATAAATAGTCCCCAGGCGTAAAATATTAGCCTTACTTCTAAAGCTCACACTGCGAAGCTGTTTAAACTCTAAAATATGCCAGTCTCCATTACCAGCTGTCTGCACTGGCATCTCACACTTCTCTGACAATTTCTCCAAATGTCACTCTTTAAGCTATCAGTACGCCTATCAGTAAACTGGGCTGATAACTGGATGGGCAATCAGTCTTTTTTTGTCTACTCCTGTTTCTGTTTCAATCAGTCTTAAAGTTGCAGGGCCAAGTAAGTCATGGTACACAAGATAATTAGTGTCTTTCTGTATATCCCTGCAACTGAGCATCATGGCTGCTAAACCCAAAGATCACCTCCAAAACAGCAGCTGTCTTTCTTAATTAGTGGTTTGAGAAAACAAATTCACCAGCCATCTCGTACCAGTATTTGGCTGCAGCAACTGCCGCTCTTGTCGGAAGGTAAACATTGCCAGGATCTGTTGTCATTTGCAGTGCTGTGTTGCCTATTTAAATCAGTTTTGCTGTGTGCATTTTGTATCTTTCTCAGAAGCGATTCAGTTTCATTCCTGTGAGGGTGCAAGATGGCATGAACGAACAGTCCCGTTAGGCAAGCAGAGCAGACACCAGCTACTGAAACAGTCCAAAGACAGTTGGCAGAAAGAAATATATAATCATAATAAAAATAGGATCTCCAAAAGCAGTGCTTGTTGCAGTTTGCTGACGTCAAATATGGCACTTCTGCAGATCACATCAGATGATGCCACTACATGTTGCCATCTGCAACCAATGCACACACTCCACAGCTTATAACCAGTGCACACACCTGCTTAATATAAGTTGTTGTGGAAAGCAGATTGCTTCTGTTGCTGTAACCGTTTCTTTAAACAGAAGGGCAAACAGCTTTATCCTTGTTAAACTGGAACAAATCACCCCATGACCAGTCCTCATCAGTATGGATCCACACAGTTAAACTTCCTCTCCCGACCCTTTGGCAGAGTGCTTTGTCAGTCCAATTCTTTAGCAAGACAGTTGGCAGCGGTGTCTAAATTCAGGATGGGACTGCTTGTTCTCCATCAGGTTTTTCACATATTCCTATTGATCGTAATTCCTGTGACTCCAGCTGTGGAGAATTAGCATAAATATATTCCAAAACATTTTCTCTCTTGCCTGAAACAGTGCCAATAAAGAGAGAGTGAATGTTTGAAGTATTTTGGGGATTTGGCTCGGGTACAGAATTGGAGAGGGGGGGATTTCTCAGAGGAATGACTCTGTTTTAATGATTTTTGCATCTTTCCAGAATACTCAGTCACACACAGTCATGCATGGCCCAGTGTTGGAGATACACGTCCACATAATGTATGACTGCACTCACCCTTGTGTGCTCACTACATTCAGGATGAACTGTTTAACACTCAGAAGTACATACTACATCTTAATATGCGTTGTCCATTGAACAGTATTTAACACGTTTGTATACTGGGGTATACTGAAGTAATGATTATAGAGGTGTGTTTATATCGATGCACAGTTGTTTTAAAGCGTCACATACAGAAAATCACCACACATCACATTTGGATTCAGTGTCAACAAATGCACTAGACAAAACAAAACAAAAAACAAAAAAGGCAAGTGAAATCAACTGAAAATGTAGCAGACTGCTTTGCAGTTGAACTGAAGATGCTGTAAGGGCCACGGACCCCCCACTGCCGCCAACTAATGAGAGCAGTGGCTCATGTTTCTTGCTTTGAATTATTTAAAATAATCTAAAACATTTATATTGAAGCAAAAAACTCCCCAACATGTTTCGCAAATGCCAAAAAAATGATAACACTGCTGAAAAAAACTTGACATATTTAAAAAAAAATCTTTTGAAGTCTAAAGCACATACATGAACTACAGTGATCTCCTACTGTGTACTTCTGTGTAGTGCTAATTATCAGTCTACATTTTTTTAGTGGGGGTTCACGAGTGTTGGAGACATTGGCTGCCTTCTCTTGAATATAATGGAACCAAATGGCACTCAGCTTGTTGTACTTAAAGCGCAACAAGCAAAAAAAACATGGAAGAACTCAACAGTCCTTATCCTGAAATCATGACCCAGTTACTAAATATAATCCACAGACCTTGTTGTAAGCAGTTTCATTGAGGAACTATTTTCTTTCTCTCAAACTACACCCACAAATCATATCACCACACAGAGGGAAGCGTGCATCTACTGTTAGCTCACCTAGCACCACTGAGCTAGCTAACATTGGAGCTCAGCAAAGGAGGATGCTATTGATGTGCCCTGTCACAGCATGAGGCTTTGCCCATGAATAGATGTGAGTGTTCCTCTGTGTGTTGACATGTTGGCAGGTGCAGGTCAGTAGAAAGAAAACTGTTTCTTCCATAAACTGCTCACAACAAAGTCTCTGGATTATCTTGAGTAGCAGGGTCTTGATTTCTTGAAAGAGATATTTCTGTTGAGTTTTTTTTAATGTATTCTTTTGGGCGCTTTGAGCACCATAAGCTGAGTTCCATCTAGTTCCTACATATGTGAGAGAAGACTGACATCTCTGTGGCCGATATCTCCAACACTCAGCAACTCACACCAAAACAATCTAGACTGATAAATAGCACAGGTAAGAAGAAAAATATGTATTTTTTGATTTGGGGGTTAATTGTCCCTTCGATCTCACTGTAAACATACCCTTAAAACCTTCACATTCAAATTGCAGAGCTTAAACGCAATCACAGTAATGCAAATCCACATGCATGTATGTATGGGCACTTAGAGGCGTTAAAGGGATTCATGTCTCAACACAGTGCTCCTTTCCATTCATCTACTCTGACTTTTTTTTTTAACTTAAAAATGGCCTTATTCCTGTGCAAACGCATATACATATACACCCACACACACATCACTCATGTATTAAATATGGATAAGACAGACTTGACATGCACTGGTTATCCATGCTGGCACATGTGGATGGTTGTTAGATAGATTGCAGTAACTGGGGGAATGAGGAGATGTCACTGCTCTTCAGCACTTTAGCACCTCTTGCGCATCGATGAATAAAACATAACACGTTGCTACACACTCAGACATGCTAGCAAGCACATACACATAGAATGATTAATAAAACATTAATCCCTCTTTTGCATACTCATTGTAGTTATGTGGATCAGCAAGTACAGTATATGGTTTAGGAGACTATTAAAGAGTCAAGTGCAGCAGGATGTTGTTGTGTTGAGGTATCAGAGTTAGAGAGTGTGTGTGTGTGTGTGTGTGTGTGTGTGTGTGTGTGTGTGTGTGTGTGTGTGTGTGTGTGGTATTTAGAGACAGGTCTTAGAATTGAAAAATTGATGAACTTAACCTACTAATTGCAGCCTCGCCTTGGGGCAACACTTCAAATTGCACTTTCTTTCCCTCTACATCTGTCTAATTTTCTCTTCCGGCCTCGCTGCCTTTTTACTCTTGTCTCCACGTCTTTCTTTGTATCCATCAGATACACTGACTTTGTGTTTGTATCCACATATCTCATTTACAGTGTTTCCATCCCCTCTTTCTCTCTCCCAAACAAATGGCTTTACAAGGTTTTGAGCATTCATGATTTGTTGTCTGCCCTCAGTAGTCTGATGGATACAAGATGTAGTTTGGCCTAAAGTGCTGCTTTGCAAGTTGTGCTTTACAAACACTGCGTAAACAAGAGGTGGAGCGGAGCCTGTTTACTCTTGAAGGACAGGATTTGAGATGGTGCTGCTCTTCATATCATCTTGTTTGAGCAGGGTTACATGTCTTATTAAAGAAGCCCGCATTACAATACCAGTCTTCATTTCACCTCATTTGAGCAGTGTGTCAGTCTGGAGGCAAAGAGAGGCCGAGGCCCAGAGATAATAAAATCGAAAGAGCACTTGTGTTGCTGCAACAAATCCCCGGTCTATGTTGCAGTTACAGCTGCTGTGGGGTAGTTTAAATGACCTCAGTGCAATCTATCTGTTTTACTTGCATTCGGAGTCTGAGCATGTTTTGATTGCCTTTGCACTTTGATGGGATGCAATGATTGAGCGAGGATCAAGGTGTGGCTGTGGCAGTAGATTTGACTTCTCACCACTAGATTGTTGTTATTCTCCTTAAAAAAAACACCTCTTGAGTCGAATTTGCCTCAACAAATCAATAAGAGGTGCTGTTATATGTAATTATTATTCTAGTATGACTTAGAAGAATACGTTTGTGTTTGGTGATTTGGTTTTGAAGTGGGAGCAGTTAATTGGACAAACAGTCAGGAATTTTAAAAGAAAAAGGAATGAAAGCAGCAAACATTTCAGCTTTGTGTTTGTCACCAGTTAGTGAAATAAGCAGGATTGTCTTCGGTGCAGTTGCTGAAAGTAGGGCTGGGCAAAATACTGATTTATCCATATTGTAATTTGAGACTGGATATCGTCTTCAATTATGGATACCAAAATGTCTTAAGTGTTGTCCTCTCTGGGTTTTAAAGGCTGTATTACAGCAACGTAATTTTGTGAACTTACCAGTAGGGGTGTGCCATATCCCCTCGTTCACGATAACAGTGATATAATTTTAAGTATTTAGACTTGTTGACATTGGCGTCATACTGTTATCCAGGGCAGCAACAAGCATGGCTGAAAGCGAAATTATTAGTGACTCCGCAGTGGTTCCAACAAGAGGAGCAGTCATAAACCTTTGGTAATGTAAGCCTACATGACACTCTGGCTTGAAAAAAAACAAAAAAACAAAACATAGATGTGAATGTGCCATAGTTCTGGTATCATAACAGCCTGTCACAAGTTACAACATGATGATTAGAGGGGAAATAGCAGAGCACAAACATCCAGGTAGAAAAAACCCCAATCCAACCATTTAGGATTTAGCAAAAAGAAGGAAATTGCCTGTTGATTTATATGTAGATCCCAGGGTACATTTTTGTATTTAGTAACTGTTCAATGTGTAATTTGTGGTGGATTTTATTTTGTTGAATTATTAGTAGTTAGTATTAGTAGTAATAAATAACTTTATTTTACCAATTACATCTGGTTTATGTTCGTTCCCTTTTCCACCACAAGCTAAGGGGTCGTAACAATAGAGAATCTGAATCTC
This sequence comes from Cephalopholis sonnerati, assembly GCA_019142605.1. Taxonomy (NCBI): domain Eukaryota; kingdom Metazoa; phylum Chordata; class Actinopteri; order Perciformes; family Serranidae; genus Cephalopholis; species Cephalopholis sonnerati. The sequence goes on from JAGQAX010000003.1 coordinate 16,571,592, forward strand.
ACTCTAAGTTACTGTTGTTGTTTAGAAATTAAAGAAATGAGAGATCATTTTTGTCAAGTTTTACTGAATATTTAAAGGCAAACTGTGTTCTGTGTTCTTAACTTAATATTATTATTATTATTATTTTTTTTACTAATTTCTCATATCGTCAAGAATATTGTTATCGCAAAAGTACCCTGAAATATCAATATATTATTTTAGGGCCATATCGCCCACCAATACTTACCAGACTGTTCTAGCTGTTCTATTATTTGCCTTTAATCACTTAGTCATAATAATCACATTAGTGATTATTTTGCTTAAAATAAAAATGTCATTGCCAAGCACCAATAGTCAAACCTACAATATCTTCACAATATTGATATTTAGATATCTGGTCAAAATTATGGTATTTGATTTTCCACGTATCACCCAACCCTAGCTGAAAGCCTCTGCTCCATGTTCTCATGGCTATACTTTATATAGTGGGCACACCTTTGTGAATGAATAAGTTGAAGGCTCAATGAATTTTACATTTGGTTCAATAATGGCTGGAGATTTTAGAGGCTAGGCTAGATTTCCTGCCCCTGACCCCTCAATGTCCTCTTTTATATGTGTGAAATTCTGCACTTCCATTTTACATTTTTCATGAAAGGAGAAGTGCCCTGAAGAGAAAACTTTTTTCTCTGATCACCTTCTTCACCTATCATTTCTCTTTTCTTTCCTTATCTTATTTCCTTTTACATCACAGTACAATCCGGTTAAAATCATGCTGTGTTCGCCACTGTCTGACTGAACCTTGAGTGCTTCCTCTACTCTACATATGTGTTTTAAGTGTTATATTCTGTTTATCTTTCTGTGTCAAATCTGCTAAATTTTTAAAAAGGTCTTCCCACTAGATTTTCTGGATTTTTCTAACCACATCTTGCGGTCTTCTTCAGCACACAGTTTGCTCTGCTGTCATGGGAATAGCTCAGTTGTCAGGAATGCTATATAAGTATGATATGGATCTGCCTCTGAATATGAGATACTCACTCTGTGGCAGCACTCTACACATATACAGAGACATATTAGAAGCCACAAACACATACACTACAAAGGCATAAACGTGCTGCACACACACATACACACACATACAGGCTAGTGCTTAACAGCTCCACAGGTGAGCTTCGTCTCTTGGGTCAGTGCACACACACACACTGGCAGTCATACTGACACTGCCCATTAGCAGGAGATGAACTCCTGTGGCAAGAGAGAAAAAGAGGGCGAGCACAGTGGGGAAAAAGTTAAGAGTCACAGGGGGGAGAGGAAGAGGGGGGGACTCTATCTGAATGATTGATGCTGATCCCTGATGTGCCATCCATAGCTGGTAGTTGGCAGATGGAAACACACACACACACACACACACACACACACACACACACACACACACACACACACACACACACACACACAGTACACTTGTGCCACTCTCTCATCCTCACTCACACACTCATACACACTACCACATTCACTCACTCATTCATTCTGGCTCTCTGCAGTCTACACACACACACACACACACACACACACACACACACACACACACACACACACACACACACACACACACACACACACACACACACAGCTGGTGTCAGCGCGGTTTCAGGCTGATTGGCAGTTATTTCTCAGGCTGTATCTAATGGCTAATTAGCATGCAGTTAATGATCTCCAGCTCTCACTATCTCCCTCTTTCTCTCCTTCTCTCCTCTGTAGAAGATGGAGGGAGGGTTTCCTCCAAAGGGCAGGAGGGGGTCAGGAAGCTTACCAAGACTTCCACTCTGTGTTTCTTTCAGAAACAGATGGGTAGACAAAGATAGAAGGGAATTGCAGCTGCTCTGAATTCTCTTCACTTTGAAGGTGGAGGGATGAATGGATAGAGTGGCACTGTTTGGAAAGATGTTCCACCTGGCAACTGTTTAGGCAGTATGCTTCCCAAATGAGGGTTTAGCTTTTTAGAGAGGGTCCTATGTTATAAACAACATTTTACATGGGTCATTCTATCACAACACAGAGGAACTGGATTTTGATGATGTGGAGACACCCTTCTTCTTTTGAAAAACTCAAACATGCAGGTAGCAATAAGTGAATGATTTGTTGGTTTATACCCTACTTGTATTTAACTATTTAAACAAAATGGCACCACTTTGGTAGCACGAGGGAAAAAAAAAATCTGTTTTAATAACTTATTTTTCATGGTAGTTGTTCAGAATAACGTCCAGCCAGCTTTCATTTGCTAAAAAGGAGGAATATGTGAACAAGCCCCTATTGTTCGGCTGCACTATGCTTCAAACATAAATGCAGCATAATGTGAAATGGATCCCTACTACTCCCCCGTGGCTTGCTCCCCTCTGTAGAGTCTAAAAGAGCAGCAGAGAGGTTAGGAAGCAAAGCTGTAAGAGGAGTCGACTCATTTATTTCAGACTTTACCACAACCTTTTTGATCTGTTTTTCTTGCTTAAATGGATAGTGGCTACAGTATCATATTTTTTCCTTATACAAACAGTAAAAATAAAACGTTGAAGAAATTTAGAGGTGGATTTGTTGTAGCAGTCATTTGACAAACAGCAGCAGCACTGGCACTTATATTAACAATTACAGTAATCATAGTTTAGGTTTGCTTAAATCTACTGCTCTGTCCTTGTGCAGCTCTTATGTCAAAGCATCTTGCAGTTGCTAGGTGACCCATTAATCTTCTGACTTGGGTGCAAGCGAGCTACACACGACTCTCAATAGCAACTATGTTTAGGCAATGAGGAACGTACTGGTTAGCCCACATTACCTGCCCTACTGATGTTCCAGCATGCTTTTTATGCTGTAATTTTTGCATGTGAGCTCGAATATTCTGGCTTTATGATGTCAGCATTTTAATTTTTCTACTGACCTGGGCTCCTCTGATTGCATAGCAGAGAAAAAGTCATAGAGAGATAGACCATTTTGCTGCTCAGACTTCAACATTATTCAACTTGAACCACTCAGACCACTATCCCTGAAAATAGGAGTGCATTAGTGGCACGTGACATGCTCCAAACTCTTTGAAAACAATCAGAAAAAGGCACTTTTGGATCTTAAAATGTGTCCAGTCTTCATAGAATTACATCTGTTTGCAAGGTAATAGTAAATTTTACTAGGTGGACCATATTGTCTCTTGCCTTACAGTAAAGCTGTTAAGAAAAAAAAGTAACATAAGGCATGAAAGAAGGAGGAAAAAGTAAAGACGTAAACGAGAACTAGAGCAACCAGGCCTTGCCAGCAGATAGTGATTAAGAAAATGACAGTCGACCAAGATGTGAATCATTTTCGTCTGATGAAAGATCCACTGACTGGATCACTGACACATAAAATTGCTGCTATTCCCCTTAAAAAGTTAAACCGAGACAATCCTTTTATCTCACTGGCAGTACTCTCTATGTCTTACTGTACTCTTTATATCAATCTCTTTCTGCACTCTTCACTTTCCCCTGCCTCCACCCTCCTCTGCTTCTGTGTGTCCCTCTTCATCACTTTCTGCCACAATCTACCAATCTTTCTCAGCCTTTCAACCCCCAAACGCTTCACTATCTTTTTGTGAATAAAAACTTGTCATCTTTGAGGTGAGAAAGGTGCAGGAGGGAGCTCAAAAAGAACCCCCCAAGTCCGGCTGCTGGGGAATAGAGGGCGATAAGGTGGGAGGTGAGGAAAAGAACAGACGAGGGAGCGAGAGAGAGGGTGTGAGAGAGAGGTGAGGACTCAGGAGGTCCTGAAAGATGGCCAGCGCAGTGGTGGAACAATTGGCTGAGCTTCTGAAAGCCAAAATGTTGAACTGAGTCATCCTCACATCATTCTTTCTCACGGTTGCTGACACTGTCCATATGTGGACATTAATGATATTCTCAGCATTTCATGGGTGCCTGCGGGAAAGGTTTGGCTTTTTGATTGTATCAAGTTCTGGCAGCTCCCAGAACTAATTTTGCTTTTTGCAAGAACCACCAGGTGCAGTGCATATGGTTGAATCCCAGTGCATTTAATTTGGCTTTCAATCAGAACTCAAACAGCTTTCTGTGATGTTATTTTTACCCATAGAATTGTCACAGGTGTGTGTGTGTCTGTGTGTATGTGTGTGTGCGTGTCTGTGTGTGTGTGTTTAAATTTGTGCGTGCATGCTGGTAAGCTGTCAGTTTGATGCAGGGGTAATCAGCCCGGCTAATGGAGTCCTCGGGCAATTAATGAGTGTCTTAACTCTAAGATGGAGACATACCGTACACACACACCCACACAAACAAGCGTAAACACACATACACTAATCACACAGGAACGTCTGCACACACACACACAGTAACCTCCGCACTAATGCAGTAAACTTCTCAAACCACCCAAGTCAGCGTTTCCATTTAAAACCAATTACTGAAGCCATATTTCATTTTCTAGTAGATCTCCACTCGCTACACAGAACAAGAAAACAACTCATTGCAGCCATCAGTTATCAATGACAATTAATCAATACAATAATGCAACCCGGTATAGGGAGTTGGTGAACGCACCCATGGGGAACATGCAGGGACACGTAGCACACATACACAAACACAGTGGTACACACACACACACACACCCACACTGATGGATTAATGGACACACATACATAATGTAGACAGCATTTAATGAGATTCAAACACACACATGCATTTAGTACGAGAAGTGCATTAATGTATGTTTCAGATACATTTAATAATGTCCCCAAGCGTGACCTCTTTGGTATTCTGTACTATCTTTCCTTTTTTCTCCTCCTCCTCTCCCTCCCCTCATCACAGAATTGATAGCTGATACGTTTTTAATTACTTCCCCTGACAGTTTGACAATAAGACATGTACAGTCTGTCAGTTGCCTCTGCTGCCTCTTACTTTCACTTTCTTCAATTACAGATTCACCTCAGTTCATTTCCACAGTCGGCTTCTTCCCAGTCTTGTCTTCATTTACTTTCTTATTGGTGGTTGGGATACTGCAATACTCATGAGGTCAACATCTTCACACTTGCCTTGTTTCAAACAAATGCTAATTTCTACGATTGTGTCATGTTTCTTCTTTGAAGTTGGTATTCATGAGGGAATGGCAAATTAGTTTTTTGTTAAGTGTCATCTTATAGAAAAAAAAAAGACCTGCAGTCTGACAGAAAGCCACAGGAGCCTCTTTGGGTACAAAAAGGGATCCATTTATTCTATTTTTTTCCATTTGAAAAAATATGAAATAAAAGTGAATGTTTTGGTTACGGGACTATGGTCAAAACAGCTGACAGACCATGCAAGTAGAAGACTTAAATGGAACAAACCATAATTGCCAAACAGGAAAACATTTGTGGCAGAAAGTGTTTTCTATAAACTAGTTGGTCAAGCCTATTGGTATCTGAATGAATGTATGCTAAGAAAAATGTATATACTTTCACTTACCTGCGTATGTATATAGCTGTATCTGTGGCTGTGGGTCACATAAGAAATAGCATCAACTTGATGCAAGTATGATTAGTAAACAGGAACTATAATACAGTGGTTCCCAACCGGTCCAGCTAAGGGGGCCAGATTTCTCTTTAGTCAGTAGTTCAAGGTCTACATGGTTTTATACATTCAGTGTCATACTTGAGGTTGGCCATGTTGTTGAGCTAGTTTGCTGTCTCTGTCAAGTAGCCATCTATTTGTAACCCACTTTACGACAGGAGACGGCACTTCAAAATAAATGCTCTGTACTGGAAATTTACTGTACTGAAAAACTAAGTTTGGTTTTTGCAAACTTGATGTTTGCAGGTCACATGCAGTTCATTCAGATTGGAAACCAGTTGGGAACCACTGCTGTAATGTACATGAATAACATAGAGCAACATAAAGCACACCAGACAAAGTCCTTTAAGTCCACGACAATGAGGGTTGCATCCACAAAGAGCTCTGAGAGGTTAATCTCCATGTGGTTTAGTGATGTTTTGGATCAAATAAAATTAAAGTGCTCTTAGGGTCAGACTAACAGTTTGAACAGACTTCAAGACAGTTTTCAAGTCCCTTTTAAAACTTAACTGTGTGAGTTAAAAATGCATTTCTAGACAGCTTGAGATGAGAGCTGTTTCTGGTTCCTCTGAAAAATATTCCATTGGATGAGGGAGATTTTCTTCTGATAGCATAGACTGTGTGTCCTGAATTGAAATCCAATGAGACCTGTTTATTCTGTCATTCTTTTTTGCCTTTCACTTTTCCTCACACCAACTATAGATGAAAAAGCTGCTGTCTTTGCTTTGTGTCTTAGTATCTCTGAAGTTGGTGTCATAGTCACAGACTTCATGTTTCTATCAAGGCATGGGATGAACTTCACATTAACCCATCTATTTTTAATTTGTTCAGTTCACAACAGAGTGTAGAAATAACAATCATTAATGTGGTTTTGAGTTCAGATATTCACAGATTTTATATTGCATGAGAAACTCTCAGCATAGTTGCAATAGCAAACTATTGGTTCTGCCAAACAGACACGTTTTGATGTCTTCAAAGCCTAATACACCATTTCTCACCTATTAGAGTCACGCAGTGACTGCAGGAAGTAAAAAAGTAATAAAAAGGATATAACCCCAGATGAAAATACTGTATGCATGAGTTACAGAATGTAAGAAAATCGGTACATTATACAGTGCAACATCAATCAAGGGAACTCTTTTTACGCCTCCTCTGGAGCATAAAGATGAGCTGATTCTGCTGTAAACATTATTCGAAAGTATGCTGATACAGTGTTGTTTTTTTCTGATGCTGCACATACACACATCATCACATTACCTTTGTTCTGTACACAAGCTGTCTCTACAGACACACACACAACCTGTGATACCCTGTTATTGCACAGAGGCAGTCATTCGTTCTTTCACGTTAACTCACGCTGACACATGCCTTTGTTTATTGTTTTTGACACGGCTCAGATTTACAGAAAGCATATGTATTATTTCTGTTTATAAATTCATTGCAAAGGGTTGCAGAGAAAAAAGATACTGTACAATTGACTAGACATGTTTTGCTTCTTTATTTTGTGTGTCTAAAGGTTAGAGTTATAGCTAGAGCCTTGGTATCATTTAATATATGTTAACTGAGAGCGCCACAATTACAGAGCAGCATTATTTGCCAACAGGTGATGAATAAATGTGAATACATCCAATTTTGTATTCTTTGAGCAAATTTATTGCCCAGAGTAAAGCAAGGTATTAACACTGTGGTGTTAGAAGGTCAATTTCCACTGGGAGCTACCCATATTTAAATATATGCTTTATTTGAATACAGATGACCAAAACATGCATGGGGTTACGATTGTACAAGGTTTCCTGTTTGAGTCTTCAGACCAACTGGGAATATACAGGGAAAAGAAATTATCAGTTTCCCATGTCAAATACTCTTCTCAGGTACTGGCAATTATATAAACCCAGTGTCCAGAATAAATGTTGGTATTGTTCCTTTATGCAAACCACAGATCCTTTACTTTTTTTTCCATTAGTTTGTAGTTTAATGCATTATTTTATGTTTACGTTACATTTAATTTTATGTTGAAACTTTAAATTTCAGCAACACAGTGGTTAGCGAGTGGTTAAGTTTTGGCAAGAGACCAAGTAGTTATGGTTACAAGTAGGTAAAGATCATATTTTAGCTTAAAATACCTTCTTTTTGTGGCACTATCCTGACAGGAGACGCAGCAATGTAATTGTGGCACTATCCCTTGTAGAAACACAGCGACAGGATGCTTGAAACACCCATATCTGGTGGCTAAAAATCTGTTGGGGGACACAGCAATGATTTCCGAAGAAACAACCAGTTTTGCTGTTTGCTTGTCTGGAACAGTGGTCTGCAGCTTAGGAGGCGTCTCACCTAGGTGCTATTCCGTCCACCATTCCCTCCACCTCCCAATGACAGAGCCAGCTTATATACTACATCACTTTGTAAACATTGATATGATGCATTTGAAATGTACAAACATAATGTATCTGTGGTTGGGAGACACGTACACAGCCAACATTTTCTTCCGGCGACTGGGCTGATCATACCTTGTAGAAAAGTGTTTGTACTGATTGTAAATGTATTTAATAGTGTGCATATGAAGCAGGGCTTTCCTACAAATGCCGGCCTTAGTTAATCTCTGGATAAATTAAATTCACAAATATTTTTCTGCTTGTACTTTGAACACTGCTCTGTACAGTGTACTTACTTGCAACATGTTATCACAGAGTGACGTTAATGGTGGTGCTGGAGATTATTTTCAGCATATGTTTCCATATTCAGAAGAACATTATGGATCCTTACACCCTTACTACTTTCTATTGTGAGCGATGGCCTCATCACCAAGCAAGTGGTGTGTATTTACCAAGAGCTATTATCCACCCTACTAGAGTGTGAATTTTACACCAGCCGTGTGACTTGTACACTGGTGGAGTAATTACTCATCGTGCTCACCGTGAACTGAAGAGGATAATGAGATTTGTAAACAAAAGGCAGCCATTTTGGCAGCAGCCGACTCACTTACCATCCTCAATGGTCTCCTTTGACAGGTGTGTGTGAGTGGATGTGTGTTAGTGTGCGCTTGCGATATGTGTCTGTGTGCTTTGAGCTTCCCTCAAAGCAACAATGGAAGGAGATAAAGAGCAAGTTAGCAATAGGGACTTGCCATTAATCCTCTCTTGCTCGTTTTCTCCCTCCCTGTCTTTCTTCCTCTCTCTGACCAGATTAACTCTCACCGGGGGGGGTTCAATAATCATCAGACAAATAGGTGTGGTGCATAGAGGCCAGGGCCACAGGTGTGCTCTTATGTACGTGTTTGTGTTACCTTTTCAAATGTTGAAGCTCTTCCCATTCTTATTTCCTCTAAACTGACATCTACAAGTGCAGTGGTGTTATTTTTTTACTCCATTCTTGGCAGCTAAATGTTCTTAATGTTGAAAATTTACCACATATTGGGTTACATATACTCGTAATCCTCTGCTCAACTCTGCATGTTTTCATCCCGACCCTCCAATTTCTTTCTACCCAGCTGTCTTCCTCCTCTCATTCTCTCTTTCTCTCTCAGACTCACCCTGGCCACAAGCTGGGTTCCTCCATTGTCAGAAACAGCCTGAACAAAAGGGTGACTATGGAATGAAAAGATTAAAAAAAAAACCAAAAAAACTGTACCAAAAAAAAAAAAGGAGAAAAAATTAGCCCAAAAATAGGGCCTCCATTTATGGATGATGAGGTGTCCTGTGAAGTATCTGACTGTAATCAGCACATTGGAGAAGGGAGAAAAATCATCTGGCATCAGCGGGGATGACTATGGATAATAAGAATGAGAAGGAGGCGTTCAGATTAATAGGACATTTTAGTGCTACTTCTAACAATAGGAGTATAGACAAAATCTGTGCTCTCTGTGCATGTAAATACAGTCACTCTTGTGGCTGGGCTACAGTAGATGAGTTTGAGCCCTGAGTATTCAGCACACATTGTTAGTACTGCAGTGTGAGGGCACCTGGATGTGGAGAAAATGACCAGACTTTGTTTGCAAGCAGAGGAACCTGACCAAGACCTTTGGCAGCTCACTGCACTACACTAGAAAAGACAGCTGATGGCCTTCTAACTCTGAACGTCTAAAACCAGTGTATTGTCTTAAGTGATTCTTGAGGTTATGTTATGTTAACTCTGAAGTAACAGGCTTAAAAACCACTGTGTGTTGGTTAAAGCTCAGTCTATGAAAAGGATTCTGTTGGCCTTATTCTTGAGTCCATCTCAGGCTTACTTGGACTCATGACTTGGACTTGTCTGGGTTCAATTTTGGGTGGTTTTGTCTGTATTCATTTGCAGAAGAGCTGAGCAGTTATAATGTTTTGCATATAACTTTTTACTTTTAGTTTACATAGTTTTTGTTGTCCTTTTCATTACATATATTTTTCAAAGTGGAACAGATTATGCTCACTTTCAGCTTCATGCTTGTATTTAAGGTTTCTTATATACATTTTTACATGCTTTAATAGTCAAAATACGGTTTATTTTCCTCACACTGTCTGTGCTGGAACACCCGTATTCACCTTCTGTTTGAAACTTTACTTTGTAGCCCCTGTCTCTTTAAAGAGGACGTCCCGTATTTTGCACTTTGAGCCCCATTTCTGGGTTGTTTATGATGAAATAGAGTGGTTAAGACCAAAATCTTGACAATTGCTCCTTCTCTGACAATTTGAGAGAATTTGGCTTCCCCCTGCCTGTCTTAACAATGTTGTCTATGGCCATGTGTAAACCTGTCCCAAAACCACCTTAAAGGTTCATTTTCAAAGCCATGAAACTCACCGAGTGGTCAGTGGTGTTCGTTGATGTTCCGACATAAAAATCGTAATCATAAATCGTAAATACCGGACTTAACCTTAAAGTCCTCCTCCTAAAAAAGCCCAGTCTGCTCTGACTCGTCAGTATTTGCAGGTCTTCCATATCTCAGCGTCTCTGCACCATCACTGCAGCTGGGGGATGACTGTAACTGAGAATGGGGTTACTTTTTTAACATGAAAAATCAATAAAAGCTTCAAAGCCAAAATCTCCACAAGCAGGAATATGATCCGAAATCAGGGAGAATATGACATCGGCAACCAAGATTACATGTTTCCCTGACATTAGGATGCAGCTTTATGTATGTTAGCAGCGCACTTACAGGCAGGGAGTAACTGTAGCGGAAAATAGCAGCATTTTCTGTTGTAACAAACCACCAATAAAAGTATCTAAACACAACTGGACACATTCCAGCGAGAATATGATCCAAATTCAGGGAGAAATTCACAACATCGGCAACTATGTTTACATGTTTCACTGATGTTAGCATGTAGCTTCATGTAGCAGTAGGCTATGTAATGTAAACACTTGCAGAAGTGTGCCTAGAGCAGATGACCATATATAGAAATCCATCATACTGTAACCAGAGTAGAAAGACCGTTGGAAAAAGTGGTAGGAAACCTGAGGTTTCTGCTCAAAGGGGTTATTTCTACATAAGTTTACCTCGTTATTTGAAACTGTGGCCATGTTTAATATGAGTGTCCTACATTGCAACACTATTTAGAAGACAGAAAACATGGAAAAACATAATAAATAATGTCCTCTAAAAAGGACATCATTATGAGTGACCCCTTTCACATTGTCACATTGTCACATCGTCACATTGTCATTTGATACATTACAATTATAAAAATACTTATTTTAGGCTTCAAGGAAACCAGTGTTGACGGTAGATGGGCTGCAAACTGCAGTCAGGCTTAGGTGACATGCTTTGCACACTCCACCCCTCACCCCAGCCACCTCTTCAAGTCATGTCACTTCCACCTTTGCTGCTCAGACTGGGCTGTCATTATTCACACAGCGCTTTTCAGGAAAAGGTAAGCTCATTTTTCTTGTGAGCAAACTCTCCAGTGTGTGTTGTGGACCCAGTCATGGCTCATTTGCCATCCTGTGGCCCTCGGTGGGTTTCTGTCCTCTGGAAATCACCTGACCTGATCACCTGCCCGCTCAGCCGTCTCTCATTCCATTTACCTGCCATCATTGTGGGCAGTTTTCACCAGTAGTTTACCAGATTGCCGATTGTCCTTTGCCAAGCTGCTGTAGTGTTCCAGACTTTTCTTTTACCTTCAACTGTTTGCCTGTTACCTGCCCATAATCTGTTTCCTGTTTTTCTACTGGTTGCCAACATCCAACTGGCAGACTGCTTACTTGCCTGCCTCATCCACTTTGGAGTTGTTTGCCTGATTTAATTTCTGGCACTTAGCCAAATGTTCTACTTTTTTTTCGTTACTTTGGAACTCTCAAATTAGATATGCATTCAGGTCCAGTTACCTGTTGCCATGCAGCAACCAAAAGTGTGACAAGTAGAGCGTGTATATGTTTTTCTGCAGTTATCTAGAGCGACTATACTGTTCAGTCAACTTCATCATTGCCTAATCCATATTGATCAAAGCATCCTTTGGCATTTTTCAGCTGGACCCCCAGGCAACGATGAAGGGCATAATGCATAATTGTTGTTTTCATCAATGTACTGTGTATAAAGATATGCACACTGTTCCTGTAAAAACAGCAGGATGACTCAGGTTTGGTAACACGAGAAAGCTGAGAGAGGATATTAGAGAATGTCCTTGCTTTGTGCTCTAGTAACTTTATTTTTTAAATTGCTTACGAAAACATGAGAAAAGAAAGTCAGATTCGAACTTGGAGTGTGTTCAAAGCGGTCTTCAGCAGGAGTACCTTGGGACAAACCACGACTCACACAATGCTTCCTCCTGTTTATTGAAGGATGGGTTCATAATTTTTGCCAGTTGGTGTTTTGAACATTTTCACAAATGAAAATCAGATCCAATTCAAAGTCTTTACTTTAGAAACTTGTCTGAAAGTTGTGCAACTTTGAAAGCAAAGTTATGGATGCATCACAACCTTTCTTGTGTGTTTCTACCTCATGCCGCCACATTAGGTGTGTGCATAGATCTTCAGAATGTTTACAGACAAGATCACAAAGTACAAAGAAGCTTATGTCTAAATACCAGCTGTCATGACTACCTGTTTATGCACGCATCCTCCTTTCTGTCTACCTCCTTTCCTTCCTGCTTGGGCTTTTGATTCCCGAACGGTGCATTCTGTCCATTTTTAAATCCCCTCCAGCTCACTGGGCCACTGTCTCTTTATGTTCCATATCTGAAGCTGACTTCATGTCACATTATGTGGTGCATGGCAAACTGGAAGTCTGTTTTCAGTATGATTATCGGCTTTTCTGATACTGCTGTTCAGTTTGGTTACTTATTTGTAAATGCAAGTTGAAAGTTGAAGTTTTGCAACTTTTGCAATCAAAGCTACAGCTTTAGTTTTACTGCTGGAGATAAAACAAAAAGAATGTTGCAGAATCAATTATGTGTTTTCAAATAAGCAAATAAAACCTAAACTGAGCTAATGGATTTAACACCAGACACCTGAAGCTACAGTTGGTAACTTGTATATAAAAATGAGAAGGTTTTTGACCTGGCCGCCATGGTGGATACAGTTCAACGGAAGTACCGAGCACCACCTGCCAGCTGGACCAACTTCCTCCTTTTACAGCTAAACAGTACACTAAAATATACTTCTAAAAACATTTGAGGTGAGAAATAGGCAACGCAGTAACAGAATCTTGATTCATATTTGAGCAGCCCTTCCTAGTTTGACAGTCTGACTGCAGTTCATGGAGTGATTGACATAACTGACAGTTGAGTTGAGACCCCTGGGCTCCAATTGTTTGTTGCGGACCGTGCTGTGGTCTGATTCTAGTGAGTGCCATTAGAGGCAGTAGGAGGGGAGGAGGGACATTGTTTCTTTGGATGATCGGTCTCATGTACTTCTTTCAGACTAAAGTCACAGTTTCAGTAAACATGTCAAGTTATTTCATAAAAGTTACCAACTGCAGTCTAAACTACCTCACCAGACTTGGCTTATCTGTTCAACTTGCCTGACTAGATTCCTTTCCATAAAACACAACATAATAAGAGTAACATAAAATGACACTGTTAAAGTTAAACTCTTCTATTAAACTTTCCCAAGACACTCCCTGAGTCACCATTTGATATCATTGTGTTGCCAAGAAACATTTGATTCGACTTTTCAGCTTTCTCCTGCTGAGCTATCTTTTCTTTTAGTTGTCTTTGCAAAAGTAACTGTTCAGATCTTCTTGTTACCAAGGTGATTTTGGCTCATGATCATCTTTTGACCACTAACACAATTTACAAATATCTGCTCAATTTTATTCTTTCTGCGTGAAATACACTCTTAAATAAATATGAACCCTTTCATTCAGTGTTTTTTGTATATTGCAGTTTACTGCATATGGCATTGTGTTTGAGATACATACAGCTGAAGTAAGGTAGCAAAGAATACTGTGGTGTTGAATCTTGTGTCAAACATGATGATGGCCAGTTTCATCAGGTTTTTATACAACAGTCAGGCATTGGTCAGAACAGTCATATACAGAATAGAAATTATACATTATACAAACTATTTATTTTTAGTGGTTTTCTGTCATCCACTCCTGCTTTCTCCCTTTCTGTAATTCTATAAATTTTACTTACGTCATCCCTCTTGTGTTGATCTCTTTGCCTGTCTTCTGTCTCTATTCTCTCCCCATCATCCCTTTTTTCATAACTTTAGTTCCTGCACTGGGATTTTCTCTGCCCTATTTTCTCTTTCTCTCTTTCTCCCCCATCCTGCTTTTCTCTTTTCTTCCCCTTTCCACATTATGAGGCTTTAAGTGCACTTCAGTACAACAGTGTGAGGGCTTGATATATTTACACAGTCATGTAGCTAACTCCATGTCTGTGATCAATGCCAGGCCAAGACAAACAAAAGAGAAATGGTCATTTGTATGAAGAATGCCCACTGGTGAGTAACTGATGCTGATGAATGAACTCTTCTTTTGGGTTTGTTTTTCTTGTGGTCACGATGAGTATGAAGGCCAGACCAGTATTTATTTGCTCAGCTACCCGTGGGATTTTCTCTTTCTGTTAGCATGTTAAACTCTGGTGAACCCCAAAACAGGTCAGCTGTAGTCAGCAATCTTGACTCAACATCTCCAGGGAATGGGTGCTATTATTCATCAAGTATGCTCCAGATTCTTGTCCACTTACATACACACCCACCCACCCACATATATAGAAATATTATGTGTCTCCCTGTCTTAGTGTTGTTCCCAAATAAACTGCCTCTTAAATCTGTTATTTTGTTGTAGTTTGCTTCGGTGTACAGTCGTGATTTAGGTAATGAGTCATTGTGGTAATACATCTTACTGCAGTTAGAGTATTTTCTACAGGCGTTTGTGTGAGTGCTCATAAGCACTGTTTTCCCAAATCAAAGCTTTCAGTTGGAGTAAGTGGATGCACAAAAGTTAGGAGCATCCTATTGTTGACTGTTTTCATACTTACTGCCTCTAAACCATGTTACATATTATAAATATGTGCTCATACCGAATATACCTTTTATCAAATTCCCCAGTGAGGCAAAGCTCAGTAATTAGCGTAGCAGCAGTTAGGGATTTAAATGATTTGTTTGGGACAAATTACAACTCTTAAACCCTGTCACTATGAATTCATGAACCACGGTTTAAACTGCACCTCTTGGTGTCTTGTGGAAATCAATTGAGTCTCCATAGAGCTCACTATATTTGGGGTCAGAGTAAACCTTGTGCACATGTGGTTGGGTTTGAAATCACAAGGCTTAATAAAACTGTTTCAGGGGAAATTTACACGGAAAGATGACACTGAGAGTACCCCAGGGAATGTTCTGAGTAGTATGGCTACATTTTCTGTTTCAGACCTGAGATCATTACAATAGGATAAAGCTCATTTGGATGACATCACAAATTTGAGACTTCTCTGGTTTCTGGCTTTGAGAGAGTATCTCATGTTCACAAATATTGATTGGACTTTCCTACACCATAGAAATACATTATTTGAAATTCTTCATGTAGACGAAGTTCCCCTTTAAGTCTCTGCTTCAATCCACTTTGAAGTTTATCATATCTTTTTCTTAATTTGGTGCTCTGGTCTCTGAAAGTTTAGGTCAAGTCAATATATCTATATGGCCCAACATTTTCAATGGGCCTGTCTCCCATTTATTGTCAGTGAAGTAGTGCCACACTTTATACCCTATGACATAAGTTTGAGACCTGCTTCTCTGGTTTCTGGTTTTGCGAGAACATGCATGTAGAAGCCCGTACATGCAAGAGGGCCATACAGTGTTTACAGGTAATACAAACAGGTGACAGGTGAAAATAGTGAATAAATAAATGTCATATATACATTGTTAAATCAGTCCTCGCTACAATTCATTATAGGCTAATGCAGTTTACCAATTATTGACAGAAGAAGTATATTGTAATAAGCCAGAATTCGAATCATCCTTAGTTGACTGTGACTCCTGTGAGATTCAGTGGCAGATTAAGTGACTTGTTCTGCTGTGTATTTTTATGCAGTACCAGCTCTCCCTCATTCATACGTACATGATATAGAGAGGTAGAATATTTACGGGAGAATAGTAGAGTGCTGTTGTGTTTGCAAGAGAAATGGAGAGGCAGGGAATGAGACAGAAAGTCAGTAAGTAAGGAGAGATAGTGCTGAAAAATGTTCAGACCTGTACATTTTTTTTGCTGCAGTTTCACTGTTACTAAAACGTTTCTGCATATCTGGGCTCCTTACAGAGAAAGAGAAATAGACTAAGGCAGACAGAGACCAAGACAGAAAGTGGTAGAGAAAGGGAGACAAAGAGAGATAAGAGAGGTCAGTGTGCATTTAATGCGATTCAAATAAGTTATTTTGTCCTTCAGAACAACACAAGCTCAGTGAGTTCACTGCGAAGACCTTAATCTAAAAGTTTTTGCTGTTCTTCTGAGCCTCCTTACAGTTACAATTCAATCATTCATTCCACAACACTCTTATTTTACTTCCTGTTTATTTTCTCTCCACATTCACCTTTTTACATATCTCCTACTCGCTGAACTTGTTCTTGTTTTTAAAACCTGAAGCGTGTCCTTTCCCTCTGTGTTTGCACTGAGGTGAGACAGCTGCAAAGCTGTGTGTTGCCTGTGTGTGTCTTTTCATGGCACAGGTGGAGCTGACAGCAGGCACTGGCAGAAAAACAAGGTTTAACAGTTGGCAGGGCTTGAGAATTCTGTACCAAACACTCACCATGCTCTTAAAGAACACACATACACACTGATTTACACGCGCTCATTGATGCACTACTGCTCGCCCCGTTTCTAAAATACACACTTGCATGCACAACACGCCCACTTGTAAGTACATGCTCTTAAACACTGCCAGAGTCGTGCCCACACACACTGTTCGGGTCGGCAGAAGCTGTGTCATAAGGATCTGATTTCTGATTCTTATATAAGACTGTGGACTAAATACACTTCATGTTATTTATGGTAACATTTTAGTTGCCTTTGTATTTCATTATTAAAACATACAGTCACACCTCACTTATTGTGTGGCGTTCCTGTTTGTATATGCTTTAAAAATGATATGAGAGAGAATGACTATAAATCTCCTTGTAGCATTGGGACAGCATTAGGTTTGTCTTACCTGTGCATTTGCTGTGATGTATGGGCCCAATCTCCTCTCACACACTCCCACACAGCAACTTGAGACCCCTATTTATTCTCCCTCTTTCCCTCTGCCTTTTTATTGTAGTGAAATCATGAGAGATGACTTGATTACAGTATCAGTCAACTATGATTCATACAGAAAATAAGCATGTATTAGGCTCTAAAGGTGGCTGGACAACAGCACATTATATCTGTTGTTGTTCTGTAGGAGTGATTATGCTGGTGTTGAAAGGGCTCTGTGTGTCAGAGTTTAAATGGCTGTCTTGTCGGTCGAAATGTTAAGATATTTCCTGTCTTATCAAAACAAGAAGTGCAGTGTGTGAATGTTTTGCACAAGCAGGCATGTCAAGTGTTTGGATTGTTGTACTGTTTTTTGGGGGAATATTGCCCCATTGATTATATTCTGCATCTGGTTTATGCATTAATGACAATGGGGCTCAAGCACGGAGGGATGAAGGAACAAATTTTCTCCTACTTTTGCTCTCATCAACGATTTGTTCTTATTTTCTTACTACCCATTGATTTGTTGGATTGACCAAAGATGTTATTTCTGCTTGTTTTTTTGCTCATTTTTTTAGGTAAGATAAGATTTTACGTGTGGTTGACAGCACTCTTACAAAAATAAGAGCAACATGTTAACACAAATTGTTAACCAATGTGACCAAGCATAAGTTTTAAATTTGAGAAACATTAAGTCAATAAATGCATGAATACTCTATAATCATGTTAAGATTATTATATGTTTTAGAGTAATTTTCGTAACAGGATTTTGGTCTAAAGTAAGGCTATTGGTCCACTGATCCCAATTAAGACTTTAAAAAACTTGGATGACATCGCATTCGTTCAGCTTCTGAATGGTGTACATACTGCTCTTAGATGCTTTTGCAATCCAGGCCTTATGCAGAGAATGCACTGTTAGAGGTCACATAGATCTGTTTGATGAGACTGATGCATAGCTGCTGAGCCATTGTAGAGCACTACTCTTAACACTCTTATTCTTTTAACTTCAGTTACTGTGCATTCCTCTGCTGAGACTGATATAACGTTTACAGCATCACAGATATTTTGCTTAATAGTGTCTTGATTTTGCTACTGCAGAAGTTCTTCTTTGTACAGCCTGTTTTTGCTGTAATTCTTGGCCATGTGCCTGAGTATTTGCACACAGCACAACACCAACCCATCCTTGTATAGTGTTTTTGGGGCATTACCTATGGTAATAAATTACTTACGGTTAAATGGGATTAGGGGATTTAAGAGGATACTACATGAGGCTCAATGTATGTAACATACATTGAGTAAGAAGAGCGACCTTTTAGTAATAAATAAGTTTGTATTTTTCATACAGATGGCATTTAGGACTTATTTTTGAAGCTGTTTACGGCATTATATATATATTTTTTTTATTTCATTTCCATTTAATTTTCACCTTTAAGTCCAATGTAAGCAGGGGTGGTTGATGAGCTATTTTAAGATTAATCTAATTGTGTGCATGTGTGTGTGTGAGAGAGAGTGTGTGTATATGGTATTGTATATGTACAACTTTAAAAATGTTTAAAAATATACTCACGTATTTTGAAGGATATAAGAGTGCTTGTGTGAATTGTTTGTCAGTAGTAGTATGAAATAGCAGTTTGTTTTTAAAGTTTATGATAAATTCTTGCGTAGAGCTAGAGCTATGCGATGTGGACAAAAATTTATATCCCGATATAGGTAATTTTATATCCCGATAACGATATATATCCCGATATAGTATTTTTACTTAAAATTCTATATATACACACATGAAATTAATGCCATGTCGACACACATGAATTTAGAGATGGCATCTGTAATTTTGTGGTGTCTGTGGGACTGCTTGTCATAGACAGTGCCTTTGGACATTGACTCTTTCAGGCTCATTTGGTGTGTGTTTTTCTTTTCATCACTTCATGGTTTAACTTTAGTACTTTGTCGCATTTTAACGCTGTCTCTGTACTGTTCTTCATGCCGTGTCTTTAAGTGATAGAAAAGATTAGACGTGTTCGAGTCGCTAGTAGCGACTTGTTGGCGGCATGTTTTGCAGATTACCGCTTTTTGGTCGGTGTCTGCCTTTTTAAATCCAAACCAGTGCCGAACAATGGAGTTCCTGTTACCTCTTTTCGGCACCAATTCCTCTTTCTGTTCTGTTGGTTCAGCGTCCACTGTGCTCTCCATCTCTGCTACGTTGTTTACGTCCATACTCCCGCTGGCTCTTGCACGCATGGATGAAAACGTTAGCAGTGCCGTAAAGGAGTTCTTGCAGGTGACGTAAACTGCTGCCGCAAAGCAGTAGCATTGCTGCAGTTACATTAGCTGAGCTAACCACAGTCCACACGTTAAAATTACAATATAAACGATAGAGGATTATATCGTACGGTAGACATTTTTCTATCGCACTACAATATATATCGTAATATCGCACAGCACTACGTAGAGCCTAAAAAAAAATACATCTACTGCCTTTAATGTAGATTTTAAATGTAGAGACATGCAATGGAGTTGAGTTAGTTTCTAAATCTCCTTCACCAGAAGCTCCATAATACGATATTATCACCATACATTAGTCACAATACAATATTATTGCGATTTTAAATGTTTTGTGATATGGTTCGTATTGCTAAAAAACGTATTGCAATTAATTATTAGGCCTACCTTTTTTCAACTCCAACTGCCAATGGGAAAATTTGTCACCATCTGTTTTATCTAACAAGATAAAGTTTCTTACTTCAACATTTTTTTCAGCAAAATCTATCCAGACGACTGAAAAAGCAACTCGTTTTATTATTCTAGTGCGAGTGTCAATGCGATATTGCCACACAAAATATTGCGATACTATGTTGTATTGTTTTTTCCCCCCACATGGCATTTCTGTAGATTTCATCCCTCTCACATTTCACTCTCTGAATTTCTGTCTGACTGCACTGTGTCACTTGAAGGCAGTGTGGATTAGCCTGAGTATTTCCCTCATCAACATCCTCAAGTTATCATTGCTCCTGCTACGTGGCTTTAAGCTAAATATGGATCTGTGTGTTTCTCCCTTCCCAACAGACTGCAGTGGATAAATTAGTTAGAATTGATTTCCTGTGTAATATTTTACGATGTTTTGCTATTATTGTCTGCCATGCTGTTGACATTAACTGACTTGACACCGCTGTTCATTCCCCAATGTGCTTGCATGTGTATGTCAGTGTCTGTATATGCCTCTATGTGTGTTTTTTAAGTACTAAGCATGACTTTATAGAAATGAATCCACTGCGTATGAGCATACATGTTATTCCATCTCGATGAGGTTGTATGACAGCGTGCTCTCCAGGGAGTGTGTGTGTTGATGTGTGCTATCTAAAGCTTGTTAGCCTCTGATTGCTGCCTAATCACAACACTGGCATTGTGGTGCAGCCTATTACCTACACACAAACACACACACACATGCACAAAGACATGCTGATGGCAGGAACGTACACACTCACTCACATGCACACGCAGGAACTCACACACACATCCATACGCAGCTGCATGCACTCAGACACAGACACAGTTGCCCACTCATGCACTTTCCCACACTCATATGCCTCATGTGGAAGCTGCTATTATGCCATATTACAGGTAATGAACCAGTCCATATGTCTCCAGTCAGTTTGAAAGTGAGGGAGAGGGAGAGACGGAGAGCTCCACTGCAGCATCACTGCTGCTCTGCTGAGGCTGTACTACTCTGTCTGCTTATACCTCCAGTTTTCTCCACTTTTTTCTATCCTATGCAGCAACTTCCTGTATTAAAGACTTTGGGACTGTCCTGGCTGCAAGGCATTTAGGCAAATGTTTTCAAGACCATTAAATATGTAAAACATCCATAGCCTCCCTATCCATTCAAGGCTGTATGCTCTTAAAGGGGAAGTACGCCCATTTCAAAAAATCATGTTACTCTTCAAACTAAGGCTGTCCAGAAACATTAGTGTTCTAAACTTAAAATTATTGATGTCACAAGTATTATGTCTGAATTTGACAGTGAATTTGAAATTGGTTAGAAGGGAAATGGACTTGCATTTGTATAGTGCTTTTCCAGTCTTCTAACCACTCAAAGTGCTTTAACACTACACTCCACATGCACCCATTCACACTCATGGTCATTCACTTGTAGCCGAGGCTATCATACAAGGTGCTCCTTTATACTAAGTTAAACATCCATCTGCGGGTATTTGGGGTTTAGTATCTTGCTCAAGGATGCTTTGACATGCAGGCTAGAGTAGCTGGGGATTGATCTGCTGCTGGATGACAACCTTCTGAGCCACAGCTGTTACTGACAGTGACACTGAGAGCACCCAGGAGAATGTTCTTAGTATATGTGTACATTTTCTGTTTAAGAACTGAGAGCACTACAATAGGATAAAGCTTATTTGGGTATGAATAGCTCCCATTTACTGTCGAAGCAGCTCCAGACTTTATACTTATCACTTCACATCACAAGTTTGAGACTTCTGTGGTGTCTGGCTTTGGGAGAGAGTAGCTCATGTTCACAAATACATATTTAACTTTTATAGGCCATGGAAATAAATTATTTTAAATTCTTAATTTAGGTGGAGTTCCTCTTTACGTCTTGGCTTCAATCCACTTTGAAGTTTATCATATCTTTTTCTTAATTTGACGCAAGTTGCTCTGGTCTTTACAACTTAAAGTCAAGTCAATATATTTATATAGCCCGACATTACCAATGTGCCTAAAGGGGCTTTAACCACCTGGTCTTCAAATCGACTTTGACTTCACTACAGCAGCAATTATGTCAAAAAGTAAATGCAGCACATGGCCAGTATCAGTGATGCACAGGTCAATAACAGGGTGGGTTAGCTGTAATTTCTAGTGTTTCAGGCGAGCAACCACTTAAAAACAAAATACACATTTTCAGCAAATCTTCCACTTTATCTCCACAACACATCTCTCAATAATGCATTAGATAATGGTATAAAGTGTACTGGACTTGAAACACAAGTACAATTGCCCCAAGACAAAATTTAGAAGCACTTATTGAGTAAAAGCAAAAATAAAGAGGGAGTTTTATTGCACCTTGCTGTCTAGTTTTCAAAGTTCTACTCAGGGAGTTCAGTTAAAATGTCAAAAATTGAATTGGAAGCAACTTTTCCTTTACCTTAATAAAACGATAAGACCGCAAAATTAGACTGCATCATTAATTATAGATCATTACCTGACTAGACTACTAAGTCTGCAATAGGGCTGCAAAGCTGAACATACACACACTTGCTCTCTCTCTCACACACACACATGCACACATGCACACATGCACACACACCCATCAACATGCTATGTGAGGAACCCTGGGAGCCCTGAACACCGCCAGTGCTTGTTAGGTATAGGTAATTAATCATGTAAATTACCTCCTCCTCGCTCGCCCCAGGGACAGATGGAGGGTCCTATGTTTGCATTTAAGTAGGTGTTCGGCATCACATTCCTGGTGATTAGCATATAGCTCGGCATATTAAAATCCAGTATATCCTAGATTAGTCAAGCATAGGTTGGTTTAACTCCGCCATGATGTTTTCACCTTGGGGGGGAGAAAAAGTATGACTAGTGAGAGTTTCAATATAGGAAGTAAAATGGACAGGAGAAGCAAAGGATGCAAACAGAGTACTAAGCAGCAAGACTACATAGAGAGCACATTTTTCTTATTTAAACACAACATTTCTACCCTTATGGAAATCTATTATGTGCTTTAGTCAGGGGAAAACAATTAAACACTAATTCTGGTCTATACCTGCTAAGACAAGTTCCCAATGTGGTGACCACACTGCATTTTTCTTTCTTTTGGCCTAAAGTGTTTTCCATCAAAACTGTGAACATATGGAAGTGAACATATGGCAGGGAGTCACTGCCTTCACACCTAATTTTGTTCACTATGTACCATTTTGAGTATGTTCATGCAGGTTTGTAAAGATGATGAAAAGGTTTTTGAAATAACCAGAAATATAGCTCAGATGGCAGTTTTGCTTATTTTTGCCTCACAATTAACAAAACTTACTTATTGATTTTAATGTTTAAATTGACATTCATTCTGTAGCCTGCCTGCATCTAGCCTTTCAGAGTTCACATCCACAGTCTTGCAAAAAAAACCAAAAACATCAGTATCACTCAGAAATCTCTTCAATCCAAGGACACGCCAAACGAATCTCTCCACAAATATCTGCATTTATCTTACTTTAAATAAGCCTTTGCACTTTTATCCCAGCTGCCAACTATAGAGAGATTCTGCCATTTAATTCCTTTGCCATTGTGTAGTGTGACATGCTCATATTGTGCCACCTTTTTTGTCACATTTGTCATTTTCGAGAAGAAAGTAATAATTCCATCCTCTCTTTCCTCTCTGCTAAGTGAACATTTGGCATCAGTGTCTCTGTCTCTCTTCTGTGAGGACAGAATAAAGCTAAATCCTTATGGTGGCTGGGCATGTTGCCCTCTTTGCCTCTCCATTCATGGTTTTGATGCTTTGTGCTACAACCTGTCCTACCACCAAAACATTTGGCAGAGAGGTCTTCATGTAATTATCACTTTTGCCAACAACAAACTGTGTACCAATTTAGTGTGGGTAATCAGCAGGAAAAAAACAAAACAAAACAAAATAAATAAAAAAACCTCCTAAAAAACAAGTGTCAAGGTGCAGCTTTATTTATATTTCCTCGCAATCAGTAACTATCTCAGTTGGCTTTACAGGCTCTGACATGCACAATGTTGTTGAAAATACTTTTCCACTGTCAAATTTTAAAGGTCCAGTGTGTGGGATTTAGTGGCATCTAGCAGTGGCACAATGCAACCATCTGACACACTGGACCTTTAACTTGATATCTACCTAGCTCTGGTCCTATCATGGACATAACATTTTTCTTTTTGGTCCTACAAAGGCCATAAATCACTGCAAAGACAGTCATCATCAAATTAGTAGTAGTAATGGTAGTATGCAGCTTCATTACTGGCCCCAAAAACAATTGTAAATGTCACTGGTGGTCTAAGGGCTAAGATGGAACAGTTATTATTTTGTTTCGTGTGTTTGCCCTGCAGCTGTAAATCATGCATTTGATGAAGAATCTAGTTTTCTACCATATTTTCTCTGTGAAAAAAATATGAAAGCATATCAAGGCCTTTTCGTTGTAGGGAGAAACTTCTCATTAACAGATAAAGAGCTCTTACTTTGAAAGGGTCAGGGTATGTAACAAAAGAACAACTTAGACTAAAGGAATATCTGTGGAGTCAGTTTATTCTGGGACTAGTAATTGGCTCGGTCCTTGACTATTTAATGATTTACAGCATAATCAGCGGTGGTAGTATTCTAAAATAAATTCTATGATGTGATTTAAGGCCAGTGCAGACATTTGAGAAGTGAAATGTGTTTTGCTTTCTCATGTTGTTATGACTCAAGCCACAGCTTTCTGAATGAGCTGTAGCTTTCTGTCAGCTAAAAATATCATTGCTTTAGCCTATGAAGCCATTTTCTTTCTTTTATGTTTTCTGAGCATGAATAATATAATTTTGCTACATTCTACAGTATCAAGAGGTAGGGCTGCACATATATGACCAAAATGATAATCCTGATTATTTTGATCAATATTTAGATCACAATTATTTGTTGGTTTTGGGAACAAAATAGTTTTGTTGCTCTTTCACATTTAGATAAACAGAGCACTGCTTTCACGTCCATGTTGTGCTACATTCCTGCTAATGTACAAATCTTTGCATCAGAATAAAACTGGTCCTTATTCACAGTGCATCTCCTAGAAGTAAAATATAAATTAAAATTGTACCAAAACTTTTTACCGAAAATTAAATCAACGGAGCACTGCTTTACCTTCACATTGTGCTACATTCCTGCTACTTAAAACATGTGGAATGTGACTGTGTTGGTTATCCCAGTCTGTGTTTGAGAGCTGGATAAATAAGTGTCCACTGCAGTCACCGTGGACGTAGGTTAGAATATTTGGATATTGTTCTTCTTGGCCTTCATGCATTCATCATACTGCAGATTGTGGTGTTTTTTCAGGTGGCGTAACAAGTTAGTTGTTTTGCTTTGTGGCGCAGACACAAGCCTCACGCAGTCTTTGAGAATGATTTCTTCTCTCCTAAATCTGAAGTGCTTCCAAACAACAGATGATGATAGTTAAAGAACAGATGATTTTAGTTTTGCCCGTCTGCAGTGACAATATTCATTTAAGTTTTTCTCAGGCTGCTGCACGGTGGGAGCATAGTGGCATCACAGCTCTTTAAAAGTAAAAGCTGTCTTTTAATTTTGTAAGCATGCACTTGATTTGTTATGCAGCAGAGTCTTCTAAAAGTGGAGCACACATTTTACACGTCAGTATAGCAGCTGATCGTGTTCATTTAACTGTGGTAAGCCAAAATCGTGATTGCGATTAATATTCGATTAATGGTGCAGCCCTGGTGACAGGCTGATTTTCTTATTTTCATTCTGCCGTTATAACTTTTCTAAAGTTCTAAATGTGCGATTGCTCAAAGTTTTATTTTGAGTTTTAGCCTTGGGGAGCAGAGCTGAGCAGTGACTTTCAGCCTTTCTTCATTCCTAACAACAACGATATATTCTCAGCTTGTTGTTCATTAAATGGAGGGAGAGATATTTCAGCACATCTACTCATTGATTTTCCTCATAGAAAACAAAAGGTCCAATGTTGCAGTGTTGAGAGAGTAGTTTTTATAATTGCCATGCAACAAAAAAAAGCTATTAAGAGACCTTCAAAAATCACTTCCACACACAAAAAAGGTGAAGTAAATTTTTCATACCTTAGAGTTTAGCGAGTTGATGCCCTTGCTAAAAAAACCCAATAATAATTGCTACCTGCTATACTCGTGAAGTCTATTTATAAAGTCTGATTCTTACACACCTTTGCAGTTTCAGCCTTCTTCTGGGAATCTTTTATTCTGAAATGAGTTTTACTTGCATTGTTTTAAATGTTAAATCCCAACAGTTTTTGGTGTTTAACATGAATAATACTCTAACTTTTAGCTTCTGCGCTTCACACACATTTTCATTAGTCTCATAGCATTAACAGGAGCTGTTACTGTAGCAGCAATCTCCCCGAGCATCTGTTTAGTGCTGCTGGCTTAAAAGAGGAACCTGGTGGGTACACGGGTTATGCACCAATACACCAAAGCACATTCCTGGTGTGTGAAAACCTACTGGGCAATAAACCAGATTCTGAGTCTGATTCTGGTTATCTTCCACATCCATTTCAAAACATGAGGAAATATGGATAATTTGGTATAAATGTGGTGTTTAATCAGGGAAAGGACAAGCAAGGGAGAGATGATACAGAGAGAGGATGTGAGCAAGCAAACAGGAAGCGGAGAACTAAGGAAGGAAGGAAAAGAGGATATAAAGGACATGTCTCAAGGCTTGCATCAGCATCCATGAGGGTGCTTTCCCCTCGCTCTCTTTACAGCGCCAGATGGCCTTGGTCTTTAATCACGGTGTGTGTGTGTGTGTGACTGTGTCAGAGAAGTGTGTGCCTGACGCATCTTGCTATCTGTATGTGTGTGTGTCTGTCTACCTGGGTGCAAAGTCTAATTAAGTGCATGTGTTTGTGTGTCAGGACTCGGTTTTATGTTGTTTTCATTTAAGACCTAAGAGAATCCCTTTTCACCAGTAACAGTGCCAATGGAGCTGTTAACATGGTGGCACTTAAAAAAAAGAGATGTGATCTTTTTATTAGACTTTAAAGGTGTGTGTGGTTGCATATTTGTCTGCTTTTGACCATTAACCTGTGAAAATGGCAATGTAGCAGGCAGGTCTGGTTACAAACTAGCAGTTGGATTGACAGTGTTAACAGCTGTTTTATATTGTTTTGACTCTCGTATCCATTAAGTGGTTTAATGTGTGTTTGATTGTGTCTGGACTGTTATGGCCACCGTGACAGCAGGAGTGTGTCTGGTCTGTTGTGATTGTCACGGCTGGAATACCAGCAATGCACATTAAAGACCTGGAAGAATAAGCGACTCAAATTGTTCTTTATCAGATGCATGCTGAAGGGCAATATAATGCAAGTGAATGATGCACAAATGGACCATTGTCATTGATGGTCAATAAAAACAGTGAAGCACCCGTTGACTACATAGCGTGCTTACATTAAATGAGTCTACAACTGGAACACACAGAGGTGAGAAACGAGAATGGCTCTGTGAGATTTCAGGAGTGGAAAGACAAGTAAATATTCTACCCAAAGTAGTTATTTCAAATTCATAGAAAGATACTTACTGCCCATATGTACACCTACAAAAAGTAATTCACCATAATTTGTGTATAACCCTCATAATCGTGAGCCAGTAATTTGTGTATAACCCTGGTATTTGTGAAGGTTGCCATCCCGTGACTGATGCCCTGACAGGAGTAAAGAAGGGAGTAGTATTAAGAGTGAAAGTCCATGAAAGGAGGCGGGTTGGGGTGGTGGATGGGTCAAATAATCCCACCACTTTTCCTCAGGAGACCTGTGCTCATGCCCCATGTGAATCTGAGTGAACTTTGAGTTATTATAAGAACGGTGTCACATAAGTACATAATAGATAGATAGATAGATATGCTTTATTCCAGACTCAAGGTCCATACAATAAGTACAATCAATAATACATAATGTAATGAAGCTTTACCATGTCTCCTTCTCTAAATCTAACCTAAGTAACTTTGCTAGGCGTGTAACATTACATCTAACTATGATTCTTTTCCTAAACCTAATTTACACAAGTTTAGTTTCCTAATCCTAATTTACATAACTTTATTGTAGTTTCCTAAACTCAGCCTATGTAGATTTAGTTTCCTAAACCTAAGCTTTATAACTTTAGTTTCCTAAACGTAACCTACATACCTTTAGTCTTCTAAAGCTAACCAATGCAACTTTAGTTTCCTAAACACAACCTTTGTAACTTTAGTTTCTTAAACCTAACCTACGTAACTTAAGTTTGCTAAAGCTAACTTATGTAACTTAAGTTTCCTTAACCTAACCTGTGTAACTTAAGTTTCCTAAATCTCGTAACTATATGTTAAGTACAAAACTTCAGATTAAGTACATAACGTGACGAAGCTCAGCCATGATTATTTTCCTAGACCTAACCTCACTGATACTTGGATCTTAAAATAATCTTAAAGCTTAGTGTTTTAAAACGGATATATATTCTTTTGGAAAGGTAGAGTTAGGATTAACAGAAACAGTACAGACTACAGAACACACACACACACACACACGTTCCTTCCATGCAGAGAGTCTACAGCCGGTTAACTGGCATCTCTCGTATGTTATGTGACATTTTATATATGAAACTGACACGGGAGTTGCACACACATATACTACAGATGTCGACTATGTAATGAAGCAACCTCCCCCACGTTACACATACACATACACACACACTGTTATACACACACCTGCCAGACTAGTGGATGCCAGCATGTTTTAACCCTAGGGCTCTGCTGGCGAGTAGACAGAACAGAAGGAGAGGGAGAGAGAGAGATGGAGTAAAGCAAGAGAGGGGGAGAGGGAAGCCAATACAGGTAGAGTGGGGGGGGGAGAACAAGAGGGCAAGAAACACATGGCAAAGCGTAAGGGATGATGGTGCACAACAAAAAAAAGAAATAAAGGTAAGAGATGGGGAACCGGAGAGAAGTGAGTCAGAGAGACAGAAGCAGAGAGGAGAGCATACAGCTGACCCTGAGCTGGGCTGCATTTGTAGTCAGTGATACAGCAAGGAGGAGACAGCGGCTGGGAAAGACAGATGGAGGAAGAGCGAGGGCTGATGGAGCACAGAGAGAGAGATAGAGAGAGGTTTATGATGTATTGTATGTTGCTGACCCTGGGCTGGGCTGAGCTGGTCCAGTCTGGCACATTTTGACCACAGAAAGACAGATGTCTGGGATGACTGCCAACTACGTACATCTGATAGGAGAGTGTGTGTGCATGTGTGTGTATATGTGTGTGTAAGTTTGTGTTTGTGGCTATGAAGGGCTGGAGAAGACTAAGGTGTAGACAGGCAAGGTCTTACCTGAGAAAAATCTTTGCTGCACTGGAAGTTTAATGTTTTCTTCACTTCTTTTGGAGTAAATATAAGACAGCTAGTACCTGCAACAAAACACTGCATAAAATAAAGAACTTGAACTTCTTGAATAACAGTGAATCTTCATGTATGAAGATTCAACACTCACTGTTTTATTTAAAACTCCAAAATCCTGTTTCAAAATAACGCAGAAATAAAACTGCTGTAATCAATAGTGTAACATTTATAATGGATGAAATGGATGAGACACTCCTGACATAATAAGTTACATAAAAACACTTGCTTCCCATCCTTGCTGTCACTCCTCTTCACATATTCCTGTACCTGTATTATACTGTAAGCTGTTACATCCCCTGGACAATAATTGTCACATGCCTGCACAACTTAATCACCAAGTCAAATTCCTTGTACGTGCGAGGTTAGTTGTCAGTAAAACATTTCTGATTCTGTTTCTGATGAGCAATGTTGAAACCACGGAGAATATGACTCTGCAGTTCTCTTCAGCATCTTTCAGCTCACTGCTTTGCTTTTAAAACACAACTTTACTGTTTTGATTCACTCTCAAGGTGGATTTATACTCCTTTATTTTAGGGCTATGCAGCACCTATGATGGCTGCTTGCATAGGCTACCACAGAGCTAACATCCGCCTCCTAAATAATTTAACTACACATTAGGGCTGTGGTGTTGACACATATACCATGTGGGGACTGCTGCTTGTATTTCCCGTTAAATGTTTGTCATGTCTGTGGAGTTTATTGAGTGTAAAGACAACATTAACAAAGTTAAAAGAAATACTCTCAGTAGGCTTCTCCTTTTCACTAACACACATCCAACAAAGCTATCTCCATGCAAACTTTCTGCCCACTGCTATCGTTGCTCTGTATGAATCAGTGAGCGTAAAGACAGTGTTGCACAGTGTCTCCTATTGAGCAACGAGACACTGCAAAATGTTATAAGTTATAAATTGTCTATTGTAAATCACAGTGTCCCCACAGTTACTGTGGGGAATATAAAGCATGATACAACCCAATCATATACAACGTATGCTTCCAGCAGAGGTGATATCAGTGAATGAAATCCATTGCTCAATTCAGTTGTTGAACATAGTGGAGCATTTAGCAGCTAAAGAGCCAGATATTTCTGTCAGGATTAAAGGGAGAGTGAATATTGGATTTTTCTTCACCAGGTGGCCAGAGATATGACTTGAAATAAGTGATAATGATGCTCCGTTTCCACTGGATGTGTAAAAAGAAAACTTTTTTACTAAAATGTTTGCCATAACAACTTCATAAAGCAATATTGTAATGTGTTCACAGCTTTTTGTGCTGCTCCCAAGTGGCCTAAAAATCAATATATGCATGTTGAAGTAATGATGCCATTTTGTGGGGCATTTCAAAATCAAAGACACAAGTCTAATCTAAGAGAAAGTCCTCAAACATGCCACCATATTCTTTCAGGTGATTGATAAATGAGCACAGGATAGAAACAGGCAGGGTGTGGATGGATGGGAGAAGAATGGCTGTTGTAAATGGTTTCAACAGGATCAGAGAGAAAGAGAGAAATAACAAAGGTGCAAGATTTTTGCCTCCTGCCTCCTGACTTTGTCCATTCCTGCGTCTCTTTTGTGCCTAAGAATCCTTCTTTGATGAAAAACGAGTGGTCAGCAGAGAGTAACAGGGGTGTACCCATCTGCTACCCATCCCCTCTATCCATTTCTCTTTCTCTCTCCCTCTTTTCACCCTCCATAACTCTTTCAGCCCAATCAGTTTCACTTTTATCCAGCCAATAGCTCTATTCTGCCCAGCTGAAGTCTCATCATCGTTATCCCTTTCTCTTCCTCCCTCCAGCCCTCTATTTCATTTTACCCCCCATCTGTCCATCTCCTATTTTTCCTTCTTTCTCAATCTCCTCTTTTCTCTGCTCTTTTTTTGTCTTGTGCCAGGTCCTCATCCAGGGTACCAGCTGCGACCCCTGCAGCCCTACCTCCTCTCCGCTCTGCCAAGCTTTGGGTCTTTTTTTCTAATGAGAGATAGAGCGACAGGGAGAGAGTAGGGATGGCTGAAAGAGGAGAGGAAGGCAAATGACTCAAAGATCACATTTCCATTTGGCAACTCCAAATACTGTGTGAAAATCTCCATGTTCACATCGGGGGGACCAAGCAGTAGGGAACTGTGAATGTTTGGAATGATGATTCAGATACCTAGCTTTGTTTGTACCCCTGACAATTTAGAACTGAAGGATGCCAGAGAGAAAAAGATAGATGACAAAGACGTTGCTCATTTGAATGAAATGGACCAGAATGCTGATGACACGGTTTTGCCGTGTGTGAGTTAAAGGTATACTGTGCAGGAATTGTTGTGTTTGTAAACCATATTGCCAGTGAAAGTGAAAGTAAACCCCAGATTCACTATATTTGCATTTTTTTTTTTTCTGCGCTTCATGCACAATTTTTGTAGCTTCCTTTTGGATGCATGCTGCTTACAGTCTTGTACCTGGTTGCTACCTTTTTCTAAAGTTATGACCTCACCTGCCTGTATGCCCATGAATGTCCCAACCACAGCACAAGAAGAAAATAGGAAAATACGGGCAGACTGCAGGGTCTCTGCAGATAAACACACAGCAACACACTTCTGGTGGGTCATAAGTGGTGAGTGGAGAGGGCCTACTTTTGTATGAGTCTATAGTTATAGTGTGTTAGTGACATGGTGAAGAAAGGAACATAAAAATGTCAATGATTTAGATGAACACAAATCACATTTAGCCATCACTGTTTGTAGTTCAAAATAATTCCAACAGTTTTAATGTGTTAATAGTTATTATCCTCAAAAGGAAAAATTAAGATGTTTGGGGAAATATCAGAATTACTCTTTTTTTGTCCCAGCTGGTTGGAGGGTGTGTCTAAGTTTGACTGACAGCAGCTGGCAGGCTGAAGAGTACCGGTGTTGCACCATAGTGAACGGGAGACAAAGTAATCAAACTTGCAGCCCAGCCTACATGTAATGGGAAGGTGTGTGGACCACATCAGCATCTAACCAAAGTGACATTTGCAGGTATGTTTAAATGCTGTTGACGGTGCTGCAGCTCAGCAGCTTACTAGCTACCTAGCTTGCAAACTATTAGCAGTGTGCTTTATTGGAAATGTTTGTTTGGTCACTTGTTGAAGAAGTGAAGTTGCAGGCCAAGAACTTTATTCATTTGTAAGTTAGATCAGAGGAAGACTGTGGTAGGAACTTGATGTGGTCGTTGTTTAGAGTCTGTGGCACTTGTGTTGTGTAACAGGCTGCTGTCTGGCTCATTGTGACTGTCTGCTCAGCCTATCAGCAGTAATGTCTGCTTTATGCAGTAAAGTTTCCATATATGTAGGCAGATAACTGTTTTCTGTTAAATTAATGCAAAACTAGGGGGCGACATCAGGGAGCCAAAGAACAGTCACAGCGGGAGGCTGTTCTTGCAGACAAAGAATATGCAAAAGTGTACTGACATCAATTGTTGACATTGACATGTTTAATTGGTTTTTTGAACAATAAACCAATACATGCCCAGTTTTAACTTTCTAGTTGTCAAAGGGACAGATAACACTCAACAGATGCTGTGGCTCCATTTAACCTGTTTCCACCACCGAGGATTTTGTTTGTGCCTTCAGCAATATGAGATAGCTTTTTGATAAGCAGTAAAGCTGCTCTGAACTGACCCATCACGTCAGAATCAACTGTAGAGAACAACAATGTAAACAACAAAGAGAACAATTTGTACTAAACACAGGTTACATTCTCTTAAAAACATTACGCTATATGTTTTACCCTATCACTGTAACTGATAAGGACCCCAGGGTGACAGACCAGAATATTGTTGGTCCTGAAAACAAACATTTAGTGATGTAGAGGAGCAGATTTACTACTCCAGTAAATCTGAAAAATGTAATTGTAACATGGTAAACAAGATTTCGCCAGTGACACAAAATGACACAACAATTACCAGAGGGGAATCCTACTCATCTGAACTTTCTTGGACAGCCCAAACAAACTCTAAAAATCAATAAGCAAGCTCAGCCAAGACCAGACTGTATCTTTGACAAAGAGCTGAAAGCAGTCTGAGATTAGTTTAAAAAAGTCTTGACCCCTGAGATGTCACAGTCATAGATAAGGTTGATAAAATTGAAATAATGATAGAGGAAGAATGAAGCTGTTTAGGAAAACAGTTACGGAAAGATGGAGCAGATAAATACAGAAAGTAGATTTTAACTGAGGGGTAGATGAATGGATAGAGTCAGTGGAGGCCCGCTGTTTGCTAGCCAGGACAAAAATGTGAGGGACATGCAGCTCAAATAAAACACCCAGACACACGTCAATTGCAGTGAGGTATCAAAACTGTGTAAAATGAAGGTAAGCAAGTAAACACACCCTGTGCACAAAACACTGTTGCTTGATTGGCACTAAAACTGCAAAGCTTGCGGTTGCGATCCCTGCTGGAGCCACCCTCGCTGGAAACAGGCACTCATGAAATTTCTTTGGATAAATGCATCCATAAAATTATGTGTGCCAAATTATGTGCATACACAAAAAAACATTAGAGGCAAATTAGAGCTGATGGACCATGCATGTCTCCACTGACCTAGTAAGAGGTCATTGCTTTGATTATGGCCCGGCTGTCTCGTTCTCTGCCTCACACACAGAGAAAAGTTTGTGTTTCGGGCCAGAGTTGCAAGAAAATTGGCTTTTTGATTTTGTTTCCCATGGCTGTGAAACCAGTATGAGACCAGACACTTCTGAAGCTTCTCTGTTGTCGGATGATGTTGTGCTGAAATGAGCTGGAACATTGGACTACTCTGTGTGTGTGTGTGTGTGTGTGTGTGTGTGTGTGTGTGTGTGTGTGTGTGTGTGTGTGTGTGTGTGTGTGTGTGTTTGCCATGCATTCTACATCTCTGTCCTGATCCAGCCCTCATCCCCTCTCCTCCCTGCCTTCATTGTATATTCTCATATCTTTGAAAGTCTTGCTTGTTGTTCTGCACTGCAATATCCATCTCTTGCAGTGTAGCCATCCCTCTGCCATGCTTGTATCTGACAAGACAGAGACCAGCTGAAATGGGCTGACACTGTCCCCCAGCATGTCACTTTGTTTGGGAGTGCAGCCATTTTGCCTCCAAACTAATAATTCATTTTGAGTTAAAGAGAGGGTGTTTCAAGGCAAATAGACGCCAGGACAATGGCGCCATGTTTAACCTCATTAATTACAATGTTTATGTGGAGCAGGGCACTTGGGCAGTGGGACTGGACATTATCTTTCTTATTCACAGCCAAGAAGCCGCTGTTGCTTGTGAGTAATTATATGAGAGTATTTCTGTTTAGTCAGGTGTCTTCAAGCAAAGCTGGTCTACAGCGATAGCAACACAACCCAGTAGTTGTTTGTATTTTGTTTATTTTAATACTACTTATTTTTAATAAAACATAGCTTTGTGTAACAGATTAAGCAGCGCTCCTTTCATGCGACCATGTTTATTAATATTGAGGATTATAAAGCCCTGTCTTCCAATGCAAGAAAAACACAGATCGAGGACTTTCATCACCAGCAAGAGATGCTCTGTTGACAGCGACTTCTGATGAGGATTCATACAATGAATGCAAAATGTTTGGTATTGCCTTGCATGCTCAGGCGCTCGTCAGAATTAGTTTGGCACTTCAGTGATCTCGGGGACTGGCAGGGAAAATGATTTTCATTACAGCCATCTCACCCATGTTAATTAAGCCAATAACTTGGGTGATTATGGCCTTTTGGCTGCATGCTGCTGAGCTCTGCATATTATGAACCTTTAAGGAAACCTGTCCCTTTAGTAAAGGTATCTCATGGAGCTTGTCATGCTGCATTTGGCCAACATCCTTAATGAACATACCTAATAATTACATACATTAATAATCATAAGAGGGCGAAATGTATGTAACACAAGCTAATATACAGTATCGTACTCTTAACATCAATATCTCTAATCAGTGAGAGCTTGCCAAAAGGTCCCCTGCTGCCATAAAATTATAAGGGAACTGAACTAGTAATCTTCATCATCATTAGCAGCACTTTCCTTTTCATCAGAGAAACTCCCTGTGACTCACCATGAAACGTGTGTTCTAAAGAAAAGACACACAGCAAGTCTCTGTGATGTAGCTTTATTCAAATTAGAAGAGGAAAAGTTGACTGTGGAAGTGAGTGGAATTTTATTATTTGATCTGATACCTGACCCTAAGATGGCGCCTATTCAGTCCACTGAGAATTGCTCGCCTGGGGCATAAGATAAAAAAGTTTCTAGCTTCTGGGTTTAATTGCAGGGTATGCGGCCTACTTAATGTTAGAACAGTAGTGTTTCTCCCGCTGGCCCCGCCTGTGAGTTTCCACTTGGTCCATATACTTAACATTGTGATGACTCCACTCATTTTGTTATCACTTGTCTTGGCTCAAGAGAAGGTTTTACAAATATAACACATTCATGGATCAAATATTCATAATAGAAAGAGTCATGATTGACCTTTTTTGCAGTTTAAAGTGTCCTGTCAACAGTTGCACAGTTGTTCTATTATAATGGTGGTCATTAGCACTAATGCTTTTTGGACCACAGATGATTTTTTTCACTGCAATACATCAAATGGCCACTAGGATTAATTGAAAGCAAGACTGGGGGGCATTCCTGGGGGCCTAAGTTTAACCTATAGACTGTTTATAAAGATGGAGGAGGCGTCTCCACTCATTGTCAGACAATGAAGTCAAAACATCCTGGATAGGGCCACTGCGATCTTGCACTGATGATGTCATTCTGAGTTGGAGCCTATGCAGTAGCGATCTCGGCAGTCATGTCATCCATCTTTACAACAAAGTCTCTGGTCTTGGCATGTTGAATGGATAAGGAAAGAAATGTCCACAAGGGATAGTGTACTAAATAACGTAATTTTGGCAGCCAGTTTGTAAGTCTGTAGCAGTCTAGCTGTGAAGAGCTGAAATATCCTGCAGATACCAAGATCACACACATCTTTTCAGTCTTTTCAATAGTACTGCTAACATTACACCGTCTGTTCCTCATCTTGTAAACCCCAGTGAGAGTGAGTGGCTTTATGTTGTATGTCCATACTCCTGCTGGCTCAGCTGTCAGTCAACCATGTTCACCAGCCTGAACCCTTCAGAGGCTCAGCTTCTAAAGGGACATCTTTGAATGTCTTTCTTTCTGTCTTCTAATAAGTTCACTTTGATGTAATTTTTGATTGCAAAAATCTCTACATATTGATAGACTGTCCTCCGCTGTGGGCTTGTGAAATACACAATGTCTGTGATTGTATTTGGTTTTGTGTGCACGTGTGTGTGTATAAGTTGTGTGATAAATGCCCCTTCTAAGGACACCAAATCACTCCTTCTCTCCCTTTGGTCTCTCTGTCGTTCTGTTCTCGTCTCTGGTGTTGTGCCAATAGCCCTCTCAGCACTCAATCAATTCTGTGTGTGTGTGTGTGTGTGTGTGTGTGTGTGTGTGTGTGCATGTGTGCTTACTGTACGATTAAGTGTTGTTGGCCTTTACCAGCTGTCTCTAGGTTCTTATTCTTTGTGTGTAACCCAGGTTTGTTTGTCTACCTAATTGTTGGTGCTGTGGACACCGATACATACAAACATGTTTTTCTGTATCATGCATGCAAGGACACAAAAGCATATGAAAATGCAGTGAATCATGAATGCACACTGATGGACCCATATTTGTTTTCATTAAAACAACATGAACATGAAAGGGCCATAATCAACACAATCATAACAGATGCACACTGAGGCAAAACAGCAGATTTTGTGTTAGATCATATTTAGTCCATTTTTTCTCTCTGCAGTGACTTGAAGGCTGTGGTAACCAGTAAATTTGCTCATGAAGATAGCACTTCCAGGACACTTTGCAGGCTATTTAATCGTGGAACTCACTGCAGTTTTCTGTGTTTTGAATTATAACAGTCAAATATTATCACAGGGTGAAATGCCTAATTTTTTTTATTTTATAATTAGATCTTCAAAATCAAGCTGTTGTTTATCTCTGCAAAACACGAATATGTTACATTTGCTTGGTATTTTGTAGTCGGTTGAAACTTTATGTTTAAATAACATTGTTAACATGTGGTAAGGTTTAGGCAAAAAAAAACCAAAAACATTTGGCTATGGTTAGGAAGGGATCATGTTTTGGCTTAAAATACCTGGTTTTGGGGGCACAATCCCAGTGGAAAAAGCAGCCGTGTCCCAGTAAAAAAACAATTGCTTCTGTGCCACTATCCTAACAGGAAAAGCAGTAATGTCTTGTTAAAAAAAACAACCCCTTTTAGTGCGACTATCACCACTGGAAAAATGGCAATGGGTCACTACAAAACACCCACGATCGGTGCCTCAAAAGCCACTGGAAACACAGCAATGACTGGCTGAATCATGATGGGTTTTAGTGATCATTGGTCTCGAACATTGGTCTGCAACTTAGTGGGTGTCTCCCCAAGGTGACGTGCAATTCATCCATCTCCTCCACCTCCCAATGACAGAGTCAGCTCATATACTACATCACTTGAGAATTCATGCTATTATCATGCAATATGATACTGTGCTGTCTATATATGCCTATATTTGTATACCAATATTATTATCTGTTGTTGGAACAACTTATTTCTCAATGTGGTCATGGGGATAAATAAAATTGGCCTGTTAGACCATTACCCCAGCTGGTACTCCTGTTCTAGTAAATGTTTTTTACAGAGATGTGTGTTTGGATAAAAGCTTGTTACCATGAGGACACAGGAAGCTGCTATATCCATCCACATTGCACACTGGGAACATGTAATTATCCCAATGCTACCAGTGGTACTCAAAGGTCCTTAAAATTGTAGGGTTGCTGCATCCTTAATCACCCATAGGCCAATGTGTTTCAATTATTAATCTCCTAAACATTTTGTAATGCAAGTAAAGCTGCTTCACCGGGTTCACGAGTTCACTCCAGTGTTTTTTCTTGCCTTAAACATTTTAAAAGGACACTGTTTTTAATTAAAAGGTGATGATCTCTGCGTTATTAAGAGTGCTTTAAATGGGTTTGCATAACCAGTGTTTGGACTGACCTGGAATGGCCTATACACAAGAGAAAATCTACTTTGCAATGTTTTTACTCTTGTGCTGACAACGGAGGTGGCCTTTTTTAAAATAAAAAAACATGAATGAATAGGCAAACATCCCTTGTTTCTATTACAGTTTAGAGATTTTACTTGAAATAGCTTCATAATTAGATACATTTTAGAGTACACAGTTTGTAGTACACTCATACAGTAGAGATGCTTGTGCTGTAGATCTTACATGTGTAGCATCATTCCAGCTATTAGTGTCAGAGTAACCTCAGCCAGGATTACTATAATTGACTTGTTTTTCTATAATTGACTTGAGGTATTGTGGCATCTCCTGCCAGTGCACCACAGCTTAAGATTCTTCTCACCACCCTTCCCAGTTGGATCAGGCTGTGGTGGTTAGTGTAAGAGTTAAATGCAGCTGTGCCCTCCTGCAAGTGGCTATATCATCTGAGAGCTGACACTTGAGTTCTCTCCTTGTTACTTACCATTAGGTTCCTAAGTAGAGCTAACAGGACAAACCCGGTGGAACTTCTCCTTACAGCGCAGCTTCAGCTTCTCATTCAACAAGGTCAAGTTCTTTACACCTCGGACAGCTCAGAGCTCCTCTTGTTCTCTTCCTCTAATACCAGCTCCCCCTTGGAATCCAGCTCTCACATCGGTTTCCTCTTAGATTGATGCTGGTTTCATTTGGTACCCTATGTGCCCTACATGGTCCAAATTGACATGTTGAGAGGTGTGGACTTTTCTGATTTTCACCTCTGGCTTCATGCTCACTTACAGCTTAGCAGTCTTTCACAGGGAAATAGTGCTTATTGTCTTCCTTTCACACACCTGATGCTACAAAGTTTGGGTTTGAGACAAGCTCACTGTCGTCGGAGGTCATTTCTCTTATGGTCTAGGGATTTGTTGTCCCCACTTAAATCAGGTCAAAGCTGTAGAGGAATCTTCCCTTTTCCCAAACTACAGCCTCTTAGAAGAAAACCTCAGTTTTATAGTTTATTGTTTTTACTGAGTCAGGCAGAGTTAAGGTTTTGGAAAGGCCTTCATAAAGAATGATGGTGATGGTGATAATTACTGCTGTTGTCTATTTAATAATAGTAATACCTTCTTTTAGGTATTTACTTTGCATTTCGCGTTGTATGCTCACCAGACAGGAGTGTGTGGTGTGCTTGTGTGAGTTAGGGTTTGTGAGCTTATTCATGTTGTAATGCACGATCTGCTCTATCTTTAGATTATTAAGAGGGAGAGAAGCAGGCAGGTTATATCAAAAGGAAGGCTAGAAGGGGAATTTTGGATGGACTGACCTGATGGAGTGAAAGGGATGAAGAGAATCAAACTAAGAGAGGAAAAGAAGACAGAGAAACAAGAAAAACAACAAAAATAAATGATCATCAGAGACAGGTTGGAGGGATAGAGGGCACAAAGGTAGTGAGGAGGCAACGATAACAAATTCAGGATGTAGTTTGTGTGTGTCCGTCTGTGCGTGCATGCGTGTGATTGCATGTGTGTGTGCGTGCACGCGTGTGTGTTGTTGCAAGGGCACCAGATGCTCAGATGATGAATGGGTTGCTATCACAGCACAGGCAGTGTAGTGACACTGAAGACCTTAGATCACATGGCTGTTACGCACACACATACACACACGCGTGTGCAGTTTCTGCCCTGACAGTGCAGGAGTAGAGCTGAAGTTAGTACTCATCTTTCATCTCGCCGACTATTTTTCACTCCTCAATCTTCCTTTTCTCTTCCCCATTTTGTTTTTTTTCATCCAACTCTTTAGCTCTATTATGTTCTCTCTTTTTGTCTCCTCTCCACTTGTGTCCTCTCCACTCGTGTCCTCTCCTATAGTCTTCTCTTTTGCACTTGACTTCTTTCCTTTCTTGCCTCCTTTATCTTCGTCTTCATACCTGTACATCCTTCTTTGTTTGCGCTCTTTTCAGTTCATCCCCTACCTGCCACTTACCTTACCCCCTTCTTTATCTTTTGTGTTTCTGTCACTTTTCAGCATGTCACAACTTCTTCCCTCTCTTCCCCTTTTCTCCTTGAGTCTCTTTCCTCTCTGCCTTTTGTTTTACCGTCAACTGCTCTTGTCTTTCTCTACCTCCTTCTCGATTTCTCTTCTCAGTTGGGGACCAATTTAATTAAAAGAACTGACAATACGCCTTGCCAGACATAACACTCACGCACATTTTTTTGCAACACATTCACACAACCTCCTGGGGTATACACATACAGGAGGAATGCAGATACACACAGATACACAAATACACCCTCACATGCGGATTTGTGTACCCTAACACGTACACTGAGCCCGTGTATCTGGTCAATGGCTGGCACACAGAGTGTATTCACACTCGCCTACACAGACACCACACGTTCTCACAGTGGGAGCCTGAGAGAGAACAAAACCATGTCAGGGGTTGTTTTTTATTTATTAATTTTCATTTTTGCCAAATCCCAACATGTCTCTGTGGCCACTAGAGAAAGTAGGGAAAAAGCCAAAAAAAACTGTTAGGATTCAACAACCACTCATTGAAATTAGCACAGGGAGTCACATAATGTGTACGTATGTATTATGCATGTATATGAGGCAGATAGAAGGCTTTTCTGTATGTGCAGCAATGAAGAAAAAGAGAGAGCTCTCTGCAGTTTGAGAAGGACAAAGATAAAGACATAGATGAATGATGAAGCGAGGAGCAAAGAAAAAGAGGAGGAATGTATAGTAGCTTGAGAATGTTTGAATGGTTTCAAAGTAACTGATTGACCCTAACCTTCACACCCTTGCTTGTCTCCAACTTTGTATTCAAACAGCTTAAGAATAAGAAAAAAACACATGCAAAAGATTAAGAGTTTTAGACATTTAATAGAAATAATATAAGAGCTACTGACTAAATGAAAGGAAGTGATTGTGGTTGTATTTCTTTAGGTGCTTTCAAGTGACATGTGTGGGCTTATGCTTGATTTTGATATTTGAAATTATAAATGTGGTGTGAAATGAATCACTGTCAGTGCATTGGCTCAGTTTTGAGCAGAATTCATTGTCACCCACCGCAGACTCTGTCAAACAAGCAGGGTCATTTATGATACTTCATTCACACAAATGATTGACAGTTTATTTATTAAGTTACAACAGCAATACCAGTTTAATTTGTATGCTATATTGTAAGGTGACAATGTCACTAAAATAGGCCGTTCTTGCTGCATATTTCTGCTGTCCAGTGAAAGCCCTGTGCCTCAAAGTTTGGAGATTTTTTGATGATAGACTGGACTGGACTCGAGTAGTACATGTTCCTTTGTTGATTGAGAAAAAGACCTGTACTTCCTAAACAAAATAAATCATTTAGAATTCAATTGAAAATAAAATGTGTGTGTCCAGAAAATGTACAGTTTCCAGTTTTACATGCATACAGTGTCATTTTCAAAACAAACTTCCTAAGGCAATTAAACTATTTGGTTAGTTTTGGGAAACAGGTCATGGTTTGGTTTAAAATGACTTTGACTTTTGGTTTCACATGGGACACAAACAGCAGTCTCCTGAATCCACCCCCATCTTTACCTATGCAGATTTCTTGCTCTTTATATTATGTCAGTTCCTCTGAGCCTCTAATACTGCTGTGAATGTGTTTAGATTGGAGTAAGTTGTCAGCCTGGGGCATCTCAGGTGCACTGTGCGTCTGTTTCAGATGCCGTGTTGGGATTTGATGCCATGGGAATGAAATGGATTGTTTTTTTTCAGTCACTGTAGCTTACCATCACAAACCTGCATTTACCTTAAAGCTGCAACCTCTTTCTTTAAACTCTTGAAAATACTGAGAAACAGGCTGCAACACCTCAAAAACAAGTCAGTATTTGCAAAATTCTTTATTAATTGGTCTCATTTATGCTACAGTGCAGTTCATTGTCTTCCTCAGCCAACTGTTGCTGTTTGATTATTTCGAAATAGTAGGTCTGACTGGGCCAGATCATGTTGTAGGCACACACCTGGGGCACCCGCTGCGACCCCACAGCTGAAATGGGAGCACCTTGGTCATGTTGAGGGTCAACGCTGTTGGAGTGGAATGTTAAATCAGTGTTGCATGTGTGACTCTGTGTGTGTTTGTATCTACAGGCCCCTCATCTGTGTGTGTTGCTGGGGTGATTGGCGTCAGTGATAAATCACTTCCACCTCTCTCATCTACAAGTACCTCATTAGATTTGTCCTTTAACAAGCCAATCAAACAGCAGACTAATTAATAAATCATATCACCACGGTAACAGCAGGCACAGGTCAACGCTGCATGCTGGGAAAGAGGCATCTGCTTGTTGTTTTTAGTAACAGGTGTATTTGTGTGTGCATGTTTGTGGTGTTTGTGTGTCTGATTGGGATTTTTTTAGGTGAAATCAGAGATGCACAAAACACTAAGCTTTTGGGACATTGGCCTGTTGTGGAAGTGTACAGTGAAGTAAGCAAAAACAATCTCAGTTCTGTATTAGCCCTGGTGCTACAAGCTAACTGCTTATCACATCAAGTGCTATTAGGTAAGTGATGGTGGGCAACTGTTTTGATAATCCATTAATTCATTCATTGACCGTAATCACTTATTTTGTGTAGGGTCGGGGGTGTGCTGGAGCCTATCCTAGCTGACACTGGACGAGAGGCGAGGTACACCCTGGACAGGTCGCCAGACTATCACAGGGCTGACACATAACCCATTATTGGTTTAGATAATTTTTAACAGCGAAAATGCCCAAATATGTGATGGTTAAAGCATCTGAACCTTGATTATTTGCTTTTTTGAATGTTTTGGGGTTTTTAGCTGTTGGCCTGAAGACAAAACAATACATTTGGTGGCATCATCTTGGACTCTGGGAAATTGCGATGGACTTTTTTCATAGTTTTCAGATGTTTTATGGACCAAACACTTGATTAATGGAGAAAATAACCAGTTGATTACTTGTTAATGAAAATAATTGTTAGTTGCAGACTTAAATGATACTGCAGTCGGCACTGACATTGTTCACAGGTGGGGAAATTAAATTGAAATTGCAGCCTTGATAATGCGATAAGGGCAGATGTTTATCAGAGACAGCACAGCTGGGTAGCAGATGTACAAAGCAGCAAAGTGTATGTAGAGCTTGCATAAATCTGGTTTAGCTTTTTCCAAATACTGTAGGCTATACAAGAAGTCCCAGAATACAAGCATTGTCATTTTATTTGGATAATGCCTGTAGCCCTTTGTTCCTACATAACACATGCTAAAGTCTTGGCATGGAGCATTGACAATAATGATCTATTAGGATCACCCGATCTGTGTTACCAAAAATTATATTTGAGTTGCATAGTGTGCTAAATGCTTCTAGTTGATTTTAGTGCAAATGAATAGCAATCACTAGATTTAGTAAGTGGTGTGCTTTCATATGTTTATAACTTTATAATGAAGCAAATGGCACAGTTCACAAGCTTCTGTCCACACTCGGTTTCCCTTGACCTCTGTTTTAGCTAATTTATTTCCGTCCATCTGGCCATACGCCCATGTCAGCTTTTAAACCAGCAACTCAGCTCTGACTGCTTTGCTGACACACACACTAGCAACCCATGTAATGTGTGTATGCAGCAATTGAGTTTTCAGCAATGCCATTCATCAGTGTGTGTGTGTGTGTGTGTGTGTGTGTGTGTGTGTGTGTGTGTGTGTGTGTGAGATGCCCATGTCCTTTCAACCTGATGTACTTTTCCTATACACTGTCGGTATGAGAAGATGCAGCGGAACACACAAAGCTTTAAGTCAAAGTGGCTGAAAGCCAATACGGCGATAGAGGCCGGGGTGTCCTTGAAGACAGTATATAAAGGGTGGGTACACATGTTGTTGACAAAAATCCACTGAAACACATAATCAAAGCTGCACGCAAGCACATACCCCAACACATGTTTGCTCTCCTTTATATCTAAAAGAAAGGAAGAAATAAAGAAGAGAAATGACATCAGACAGGACAGGGAGGAGAAGTGATAACAAGAGGAAATAGCTTTTTGACACTTACAAGCTTTGGCATTTCCACAGCTTCACAGCGCCAACTGAACAAAAAGAAGAGGGGGAAGATGTGGAGAATTTCCATTAGACACTTTTTTTGATTGTATTTAAATCATTGATATTACTTAGAGTTCCCGTGGTCATGAAAAACCTGGAAAAGTCATGGAATTAGTTAAGTTCTTGAAAGTTTTTGAAAGGTCACGGCATTTTGTTATGTGTAATGATATTAATAGTTGCAGTAGTCATCTGTGGATAAGCGTCCATGTAATGTAACATAACAGCAAATGAATTGATGTAACTGTAATATGGGCTGGTGTGTGACAGTATTTTGTTTACCATCACGTACGTTTCTTAATATTCTCTTTATGTTCTTTTATGCCAGCTAGTTGGAGTGTACATGTAGGGTCATGAATCCAACATTTTCCATACCTATGCTATGCCTCAATACTATTTTCAAATTGTACTGCATTTTTGAGATGGAGCAATGTTCGTGTTATACATTATAGATAATCATGCACATTTCGTAATGGGTCCTTGTCTATAATTTGTGTGGGAGCCCTGCACTTAGATTTTATTGTGTTTGCTCAAACATAGATTATTTACATTTCCATGATGATGAAGAATTACAGTGTCTGTCTGTGTCTCCGGTTGAGTTTGA
This sequence comes from Cephalopholis sonnerati, assembly GCA_019142605.1. NCBI lineage: Eukaryota > Metazoa > Chordata > Actinopteri > Perciformes > Serranidae > Cephalopholis > Cephalopholis sonnerati. Next base: position 16,616,544 of record JAGQAX010000003.1, read on the forward strand.
TGAGGGACAAACTGTGCTGCAAGTTAGAATTTTAAAACTGAGTTTAATGTTGCATTTCAGTAGTAAGCATTTTGATTTGTTTGGTACATTACTCTCCTAGAGGGAAATATTTCTATTTGCTAAGCACATATTACTACTGTGTTTGTTTTAGCCCTAATTTTGAAGGTGAGCTGGTCATTAATTTTTATTTCAGCTGGCATTAAAATCTGATAAAAAGCCTCAGAATTAAAATTAGATTCCAGTAAAAAGGAGAGAGAAAGAGGCCCTTTTCAATGCAAGTCAACGTGGCGTTGAAAAGATAAACAGCGAGTTCAAAGATTTGGAGTTTAGCCACAGTCAAAGCCTCAGATAATTTTTAAAGGTTGTATGAGCAAAAAGAATTTTAAGTTTGTGTGTGTGGAATATTCTGTCTGAAACGAAGGACGTAATTCTCATAATGACAAGCATGACATTAGACAAAATTGGCTGGAATAGCCATTCTAAAGGAAAAAGCATTTCAGAGAGGAGCTGGGCGTTGCTTTGTGGGTGGAATGTGGAAGGTTACAATGGCAGAAAAAAAAAGATGAATGAAATAGAAGGGGATGTGAATACCTCGAGTCACATGCAATCAATTGGCTGTCTGACTGTCACTAATTTCCTTATCTCCCAGCACTTTCCCCTTTCTCTCTTTCATCCCCCCTTTGTCAGCCAGCCTCTGCTCATTCCATTACATTGTGCAGGGCTCAGGGGTTGATATATGAGTGCTCCATAGAGGGACTTGGACATGAGTGACTGCTGGACATACATCACACACATCACTCACACATACACTCTTTGGTCAGAGCCATGAAAGGGAGCTTTGAGTAGGGCTGCTGGGCTGACAACACACAACTCAATTAGAAGTCAGAAAGAAATGCAAGTAGAGTGAGTGATGCCAACACAGATAGAGGGAGGAAGGGGGGAGGGAGAGAGAAAGTGAGTTGGAGGAAAGGAGAGGTGTAGGTAATGCTAAAGACAGAGAAACACTAGAAGTGAAAGATGGGATGGAAGGTGCTTCCTGCTAACATACAGTGTGTTGAGTGGTAGGCTCTGCGCTAACAATCTATTGTAGATTGTGCTGTATATAAAAGCAAATGATTCACGTATTTCTTTGCGTTGACTTTATGTTTAAAATTTGCCTTTGTGGTCAGTATGCACACAATAACCCTGTAGTGTAAATGTTTGTGTCAATAGCTGGGCATCTTATGTTAAGCCCAGTTTCCAGCAAGCAGTACGGTACAGTTCAGTTCAGTACACATTTCTTCGGTTTCCACTGTGAAAAGTTGTGGATGGTACCAATGGTACCGTTTTGTACCGTCCCCATTTTTGGTCCCCCCTCTGTTGGGGTACCTAGCACACAGATCTGGTATTAAGAGGTGGAGCTGTGAACACTGCAGTCTGTTGATTGGTCAATAGCAGACGGTCACTCTGCTCAGGGCTGAGCTGTGGCTGGTTTTGAAGCTTTTGTAACCACTGTTCATACTTTGGAGAGTTTTATCAGTAGACTGTAACTATAAAATGAAAGGATGTTTTACTGCCTCTTGGAGCAGCTGGAGTCTGAGGAAAAAAAAAACTTAATTCACTGGGCTGACTGCTGGCAACTTTTAAGGTGGACCATTTACTTATCATGTTACTCAGTGCATGAGTATGAGTTGTACATTTGATCGTTGTTATGTGAAGTGCATGTATCCTAATCCTTACATGGGGAAAAAAGAAGCGCCCCAGAGCCTTGTTCCTGTGGGCTACGGCAACACTAAACCCCTGAGCTTGCCTGAGAAGGACTAAATGCACAAACCAGCTATTTTTAAATATCCCATGGGGAGAAACTCTCACTGCAGCCTGTTTTATTTTGTTCTGAAAATGTCTGCGTGCAACCTCATCCTGTGGACGATAAACAAGGTGCAGACTTCTCTCTGTGTCACCAGTAATAAGGAAATACAGTGAGTGCTAGATGGAGCAGTGAGTGACAACAACCTCACCCACATTTAAGGGTTCTGTATGTGGTGGAAACACCAGGGTCTAGGTAGAATTTGGTGGAAACAGGGCTTTAGCCCCCTTTTACAATCTACATTAAAATATGTTCTGGTTAGCTGGACTTCAATCAAAATGCATTGAGGACAGATTGTGATCAAATCGGCCAAACCACCTCTGGAGGTGTTCAGGTACACATTGTGACCACATTGAACGAAAGTCAAAATGCAGTTTTATTTTCAATCCACAAACAACAACCATGGTGCGGGAATGCACAACTGCACGACTGTTCTACACCAGTGAGCCACTAGCCACTTAGCTATCTAAGTTACTTGCAAGAAAGCTTAGGGATATTCAAGGCACTAATGGATGGAGTCAAAATGAGACCAAGTTTTCTGCTTTACTTTGATGTGATGAAAGTATACACATGAAATTTGGCAACTCATATCCCAATAAAGCCATTTATGAAGCAGAGGCTAAGTAAATGGTGGAGAACAGCTAAAATCGCAATCTGATCTCAATGTGGACATTAGAGACACCTTTAAATACCAGGTGTACATGTAATCAGGTCAAATCATATCAAGATACAATCTGGATACGAGATGCAGTTTAATGCAAGATGTGAAGAGGATTATGTTGACCTAATTTCACAAAAACTTGGAATAATTGGAAGACTGGAAAAACACTGAAATGAGGGGGGAAGACAGTTGGAGAAATAGGAGCAGAAAACTGTAAAAGCAAAATGAAGACAATGAAATAAAGCAGCATGATGGAAAATAATAATGTTCAAAGAGAATAGGTTAATGTGGCAATGCATGCAGGGCAAATTTCCAGAAATGTTGCATGTTTGTGTGTGTCTTGGTGACTTATCCTGTGAGGCATGCAGCCACAAGGGTAAGGTTCATTACTAACACATCCAAGCTTTATTGTATTGTACACTCATTTTTGTAAGATAATTTGGGACATTTTAGCAGAATCCAATTTATATGGTAGATATTTTAACCACTACCAAACCAGGATGACTCCTTTTAACTGCCAGTGTTAAAGTAGTAGTTTGGAAAACTTACATAGTCATGTATTTAGCCAGCGTGGGTGAGTATGAAGACATGGTGGAATACTCAGATGAAGCTCATCCAGCATTTATGTTCTGTTTGGTATTAAAACTAAAACCACACTGCATATCAAAGTTCTGTGTGCACGTGTGAATGTTTCAACCAGAGGGAAAGAAAGAGACATGCACATGCCAAAAGAGTAAGCATGATGACAGGCGAAAATGAGGCACACACATTTTGTGTGGGTGTATGTGCGTGTGTGTGTGTGCGTGTGTGTGTGTGTGTGTGTGTGTGTGTGTGTGTTGGGGGGTTGTGGTGATGATGAAGGAGGCCAGCCCACTGAGCAGGGTCATAAAGCCTGTGTGCTGATTCTGTCACCAGGAAAGATTTACTCTCTCTCTCTCTCTCTCTTTCACACACACTCTCACACACACACACACTCACACACACACACTCACACACACACACACACACACACACACACACACACACACACACACACACACACACACACACACACACACACACACATTCACAAGCATGTGACGCACTTACAGCAGGCGTCCATCACATCTCTCACAGCGTGTCTGCCCTTGGAAATTGTCTTTCTCCCCCTCTCCATGCGATTCCTCAATGCATTTCCCTCTCAAGTGTAACTGTCTACTACACACACACACACACACACACACAAACACATGCCGCCGTCTATACCATTGTTTTACCCCCTCTAAGAAATAACACAGTAGGAGAGAGAGACGGTTATTTTCTCGTCCTTTTTTCAAAGTCACAGCGCTTATCTTCTCTACAGTAACAACCCCCACACACACAAATTCCTCAGTATAACTTCTGTTCCCGCTCTCACTTTCCGTCCTTTCTGCCGATCTTCGTGTTCGCGGGTCTGTAACTGAAGTATGACGTCCCTTGTTGAAACACTGTCACCACATCACTAGCTTTATTTACACAGTGATTTAGCAGAGTGAAGACTTCTTCTGCGCGCCAAGCGTTTTGTAATAGGCTTTCAATACAAGAGTTGACTGCGTGTGACAATGGAGATAGGAGTTGACATGTTTTTGTGGTTGAAAATGGGTTGCATAACTTCGATAAAAAGGCTTGTATTTGGAGGATTTCTCAAGGAACTTTCTAAGCAGGTTACGTGTCGTAAATGAAGTGGTAGATGGTGGCATGCGTCAACCGTCAAGGGATGAATTTATGTAATATAATCTATCTATGTCAGAAATTATTACTGTAGTTCCTTTAAAGCCTTTTGTTGTCTTGAACGTTATGTCACTGAGGTTCTCCATCACCTATAGGCTTACATAAGAAGCACCATTATATTATTGAGTGATAAGTGACTCCTACAGTGATCATGAAATTAACACTTCCTATTTTCCTATTTGCCGTAATTGGGACCAATTATATGCACACAACAGACAACTTCTGAATGTTTAATGAATCAAGCATTGATGTTTTAATTGGGAAATATGTATTTCATAAATGATGAATCGCCTTTATGTTCTGTAATCGGATGTGATACCACCTACACACCACACCAAGAAACGAATGGCATACTCACTCATCAGCTTTTGTTGTGAGTTTCAAAGAGCTGTAAAAAAAAAAAAAAAAGCAGGCTGCATCGCCAGCAAACTCTCTTTCCATGATGCTTTCCATCTATCTCTTCAGGAGGAGGAAAAACCCGAGCTCGAGTCTGTTGTTGTTGTTGGCGGTGTTTAACAGTGGCGGCTTTTTGATTGACAGATACTGACTCAGCGGGAGGCAGCATGCCAGAGAGAAGGAGAGGGAGGGAGGGAGGCTGAGAAAAAGAAGTCAATGATATTGGAAGAACAAGAATGGGGCTGAAACAGAATTCAAGGGGAGAGAGACAAACAAACATAATGACAGAGAGAGAAACAGAAAGAGAGGGAGAGAGGAGAGGAGAGAGAAACTGCTAACCCCAGGAAGGCTCCACATCTATTTGAGGCAGCACTGAACAGCAGTGTTACTTTGCAGATCTTACTCACACAGACCCACACATAATGACAAGCAAACTAGTACCAGTTTGCCTTATTATTTTACAGACACGCACTGCACTGTATGTGTACATGAAGGTATGTGACTCTGTTGCTACTGTGCCAATACAATACTGCTATTGTGCTGTTTTATACCTGTGTGATACAGAAATGAACTAGAGCCTGTGGTAGCAACAGGAGACTCGGGCTGTGTTCCACGTCACATTCAAACATAGTTTTCATACTAATGCTGAGTTCACACTACAATACATTGTTGTCTGTTAGGTCACTATGTCAGATTAGGTGATTGTGGAGTCATCAAATCGTGCGATGGCTTGGCCGATAGACATGACAGACTACACGATGGTCAACACCAATCATCCCTGATCGTCTTCCACGTCATGTGTGATGTTATTGGGTTGATTGTATTACTTTATGTCTGTCTCCATTATGAAGAAGAACATTCTGAATGGCAGTATTCCCTGGGTTGCCAAAGTGCCTCCTTTTTTTTTTTCTCTGTGTGGTCATCCCTAGAGGAAATATCAAGTTGAAATTGTGTAGTGTGTACCTGGCGTAGGTATAACATAAAATTTACAAGTAAGTATGTAACGTAAGCTTAATGGGCATACTAAACTGCCCCATGATGTATTGCATCTCTTCAGTCTGACAAACGACCAGCTACGCTGAGACTTTGTGCAAGGCAAAAACTTTTCTTCACTTTTACTTTTTGAAGTGTTAATGTTTTTCAGGTGGGAAACAATTCAGATGCCAATATGTAGTCAGTTTATCCAAATAGCACCTTTTTGAAGAGTTGCACATTCAGACTGAGTATGTAGTCAGCAGTATGTTAGTACGTGATTCCAAACACAGCCTCAGTGTAGCTATGGGTAATTGCGTGGCCACAATAAAACAAAGGCTGACCGTGTCACAGCACTGCACATCTAAGAAGCACATAAACAAGTTCTGTCACTTTGTGAGCATGTGGCAAAGTGTTGACAACCACATCCTCTCAATATTCCAACAGTAGATGCTGCTTCAGCACAATGGAGAGCTCCGTGTCCAGCACTGTGTCGACTACAGAGCTGTCCATGGTCCTGAAATACTGCTGTGACCCAGCACTAGTTATGTTCAGCAGAATTAATCATTGGGACTCCATGCACTGTTTAAACAAGTGCTACAATTTAACACTCACCAAAGGAAAGTTACCACAATGAAAATTCAGTTTAAGCTTTTGAAATGAAGACACTGTGTTTAACACATTATCTGCTGATTTTACTCATACTGAACTAATCATCAATACACCACCACACCACCCTTTTTTTAACTTGTTTTACTCAGAGGTGGTTACAGAAATAGAAGAGATACACGCACAAAATATTGTTATGAATGTTCAACAGTAGAAATGTCACGGTGCGTCATGATGAATAGGCCAAAGCATGTGGGGAAACCACTGAGTCTTTACCAGCTACGAATGAACAAGAGAGAAGCATGATGAATGTCAAGCCTCCGTAACTAGAATTCATAGCCACGGCCCATCCAGGAACTGGAGTTGCTGAGTCCAGCCATCAGTCTCACTTTGTTCCTGCTAGCATTACGAAATTGTCATCCCTTAATAATTTACAGGCAGGTGGCAGCAGACACTGCAGAACAGTCTGTATAAACTGGGATTGGAAGGCTGTAGGTGCAGTGATATCATTATTTTGACAGCTAGGCAGACACAGAGTACTTTATATCCCTTAAAATATTTAAGAAAACGTGTGCTTTCAAATGCGATGATGAGTTAGTGGGTACCTCAGTTTGTAAGAACACTAAAATGCAAAGGTCATACAGATTTGCTAGAAGGGATGTGTTTTTTTTTTTTGTTCAATTTTAGCTTAGCTTTACCTCCATACTGATAAAAAACAGCATCTATAAACAGTGCCCTGTTGTGCATCCATTGTGTTGTTAGCTAAACATTTTCTTCTGGTAGTAGGTATAACCACATGCCTGTCAAGATGCCCCCAGACCTGCTGCTGGAACGTGGCAAAAAATAGCACTTTTCAACCACCAATTTTCAACCAGTTTTGAGCAACCAAGCAATTCAAAAAACCTTTATTCCTTCAACTACCTGCTAAGGCAAATGTCATTTATAGCAGCATGTGATTGGGTAATGCCATGCAATGATGACTGGTCCACAGCGGGGAAGCTTCCCTACTGACCACGTTTGGGACTGATGTGGGCAGTGAACCTGCCAATCAAACATCAACATCATGATCTCTATTTTCCCTTTGCTTTACCTGATTTTTTTCCCCAAGTCTTTATACTGTATCTGTCTCTCATCTGGTCTCTCTCGTTTTCCCTCTCCATTTCCATCATCCACTAATTAGTCTCGTGGGTCCTGGAAAAACACAAGACATCATTGGACGGAGATAAATCTAGACGGAGACAAATGAGAACAACTTTTCACTCCGGAGTCTCTATAAATAGAGGCGGTAGTAGAAAGCAGCCCCTTTAGCACCAAAGCAGACTTTCAACAAACACCAACATCAGATGAACGTGAGAACACACTGATGAAGGAGGCTGTACTCTTCAGAAAGACCGCGGTGTGGCTTGGTTTTTAAACAGCTTAAAAACATCTCAGGTTTTAGTTTGGTGCCAAGTCATGAAGCCAAAAGTGTGTGGAGGTAGTGTTGGATGGATGGTCGTACAAAGCATTAAACTTCAAAAGGTAAAGGAGACCAGGGCCTCCCTGCCTCTCACCAACAGTCAACTTGGTTTCCTTTAAACATGAAAGTGGTCTTTCTCCTGCCTTAGCCATGCAAGCTTACTTTATCTGCTGTTTCTAGAGTTTGGGTAGTAGTTTTATTTTAAGAAGTTGTATGCGACCTCTAAGAGCATTAAGAAGGCAGCAAACCAGTATTTGGTGTGTAAAGATATAGTGGAGTAATGGCATCCCAAGTTAAGAATGAAGTCATGCTCCCTCTGTGGGTGTAGTTATCCAAATTTCTCTATGGTTTGTTGTGATAAGTCTGTCCAGCTGCACATGCATATCCATGCATATGTGTATTAGTGTTGTAAATCATCACTTTCATCATGAAATGATAGTGTATTGATTATTTGGACAATGATACAATATTTGTCGATATTGCGAAGTCTGCCACGATATGATTTCGATTCGAAGTAATACAGGGGCCTGCGATCAATGAGACGATATTGTATGCCCAATTAGCACAACTAGTTACAGAAGAGGCCGCCACCTCTTTCTTTTTTGCGTTTGCATATATAACGGATTTAAAAAAAAAAAAAAAAAACTTAACGAGCAAACACATAAAAAAATGTATGTAATTCTAAATGCTTAAGTGTAGTTCTGAACAAAATGTTTTCATTTTAACCCAGACCATCATCATTTTCCTAAAACTTCAGGTCTGCCTGGCTTAAAGCCCTGAAGGCAAACTTCTCCCAACAGCCATAAAACACAGCTAATGTTAATGCAGTGAGAAGTTAGCAGAGCCACTGCCTGCCTGTTGGAATGAGATGCCCGTCTAGGCAGGTAATGCTACGTCCTGTTTTATCTTGTAACAACATTGTTTACATGATCATGTGCTCTGTCTGTTGACCTGTATTTTCTCAAAAAAACAAAATATTTCCACTTATTCCTGAGTAAATAACATTATCCTCATTGCCTTTCTCTTGGCTGCTTGCCGTTATCTGCCTGCCGCTGATTGGCAGTGACCTGCACTTTCAAAATAAAAGCGTATTCTAAAGATAAAGATATGGATCGATGTTTTAACTTTGCATCAATGATATTGGATTGTTGATCGTTGAATCGATATATCGATCCAAATCAACCTAATGTGTAATCCACTGCACTGCTCTTAGGCAGCGGTTACTGCTGATATGGGATAGCAGTGTTGTGGAAACTTAAATAACACTGTTTGCTCTGTCAGCAATGTTGCAGTTGTTTAGCACTAATTATGCAGTCAGCACCATTAGCTGCTAGCTGCCAGCTCAGCCACCTCCATGTTAAGAGCCGTGTGCAGACAACTCATATGCTTGGACTTTCAAACAGTGCCCCTTTTAAAAATACAATGATTTTATATGAAATATGGAATTCAAGTGGTCACCAAAACAAATGATAGGGATAAATATGTCTATAGATATTTGTTAGTAGTTAAAACGCCTGTGGTTGTAGTAATGGGACAAGTATCACCGTATTGTTAGGCCATGATTGTTTATATGAAAAACTGAAGCTTCACTGTAGCATGGGTTGTCCCACTGACGGTTACTTGGACACAAAGGCCACCACACCACACCCAAAATACAGCAGCACTAGTCTTGAAATGACCTTTCCTTCATCCACTGTCATACCTTTCTGTTTACTTTGTTTACTCTGTTTTTTTGGTGTCTGTCCTTCTCTCTAATGCTGCTACGCCTTTTGTCCTCTCTGCCTGTCTGTTGCAGGTTGTTTATATGGGGACAGCTGTTGTGCTTTTGGCTTAGTTATAGGTTTGGCTTCTGTGTGTGTGTGTGTGTGTGTGTGTGTGTGTGAGCGAGAGAGAGAGGAAGAGAGACAGTCAGAGAGCGAGCAAGAGTTATCCTTTTAAGTCTTCTCTTTTTACACTAGGCCTGCAGCAGAACCTCGTAAATCTGTTGGAATAGTGAACGCCTCACCGCACAGGAGCCCTGTTTGTGTGTGCGTGCGCCTGTGTGTGTTCAAGTGTGTACACTTGCTTTGTTTGCCGATGTTCCCGTGTGTTTGCCGGTGCATGTAGCTGCAGTGTGATTTTGCCTGTCTATACGTGTGTTTGCTTGTTGCTTGTGTGCTTTTTTTTTTTTTTTTTTTTTTGCGTGTGTGCATGTGCATTCGAATTCCTCGGACTTTGTGCACGAGTATAAGTGTGAGTGTGCGAGTGTGTGTGATCCATCCACTGGCTGAACACCTGAGTGCCCACAGTGACAGAGAGGGATGGCATGCTGTCCAAACCAACAACCTACAGCCAACACAGAGCGCTCCCAATTCGGTTGGCTTAGTGGCTTAGTGTTTTATCACGCTGGCACACACACACACACACACACACACACAGACGCACACACCTACATACACACTCACATATGAAAAACAAATGTACATGCGTGGAAACACCAACACTTTGTTGCATGTGTAAGTATTTGACATGAAATCCCTTGTTGGGTTTTCCGTCACACGAACGCTCACCTGCTCCCGTACAGTGTTGCAAGTGTTGTTTTTATTTGTGTATCTTAACATTTATCTGACCCAGAGAACTGACTCTCTCTACATAGAACAATGTAATATGATGCATTTTAATATAGCGTCTGACAAAATATTATTAAAAGTTCACAAAATCCCTCACAAAGAGTATAAAATAGACAGCCAGTGTTGAAAAAGTTAAATAGGGTCGTGAAAGGGATATTTCTTTTTTTTTTTTTAAGTATGTTTGTTGAGCATCGACAATACAAACTGTCCATAATCTAAGGACAAGCAAGTAAAGTTGGACAGTGCTCACATTTTTCAATTTTCCATTTTCCATTAACCTACCCGTCCCAAATCTCCCAACACCATCCACCGTCCCACTCCCCCTCCCCCACCCCTCCTCCTACCCGTGTAGAGGTCCCACCCCCCAACTCTACCTGTCTCTGGGTGAAGGAAAAAAAAAAAAGAATAAATAAATTAAAAAAAAAAAAAGACGGGGGTGGGGGGGATCAAAGAGAAACAAAATACAAACACAGAGAGGGTAGGTTAAAGAGAGCTAAAGACAGCCAAACATTTTGGGAAATGTAAGTTTTAATGGTGGTCTACAGACTCAGATATCTGACTCCTCAGGTGTAATATCTAGTGAGTCTCAAATTTCTTCAGAGAGCCTTTGAGAGAAAACCTTAGCCTCTCCAACTTTAAATTGTGCAAAACTCCTTGACCCATCGGTCATAGGATGGGGGCAGATTGTGCTTCCAGTTCAGCAAAATTAAGCGCCTAGCCAGTAGAGTGCAAAAGGCCATAGCATGTCGTGCCTCAGCTTTTAAGATGCTAGTGTGTGGGACGCCAAAGAGGGCAGAGAGGGGATTGGGATCGGCCACAAAATGATAAGCCATGTGAAGAGTGTCAAACATCTTGGACCAGAAGTCTGTAAGTTTCTGACATGACCAAAACATATGCATGAGATCGGCAGGAGATTGGCTGCATCTATTGCAAGTGTCAGCTACAGTGGGACAGATTTTGGATAGTCGGTGATTGGTGTAGTAGGTCCTGTGTGTGAGTTTACATTGAATCAGCCCATGTCGGGCACAAACAGAGGAATTGTGGACTAACTCAAGAATACTGTCCCACTGATCTTTTACAAAATTGAATCCTAAATCTTGTTCCCATGAATTTCTTGTATGCTGTGGGAAAACTGAATTGCATTGAAAACATAGGAGATATTCCCTCTGTGATTGGGGTTTATCATGAGAAGAATGTCCAACAAAGTCTGAGGGGGAATATTTGGGAAGTCAAGGTAATTTTTCTGGACAAAGTGCCTAATTTGGAGAAAGCGGAAAAGGTGGGATGAAGGGAGATTAAATTTGTTCGATAGGTCATTGAAGGACATGAAAACACCATTGTCGTAGAGGTCACTAATAGATGTTATACCTCTCTCAGACCACAGTTGAAAGGCAGAGTCCATAGTGGATGGTTTAAAACAATTGTTACGGGATACGTGAAAGGGATATTTTATCATTACAATAAATATTAGACGTAATAACGGATGATTGTCCCCTCACCTGAGAGACACTGGTTTGATGGCTATGCCGCTGCCTGATTTCAAAGCAAAGCACATAAACAGTTGGAGTAAAAATCATAAATTATGAATGATTATTAAGCAGAGGCAAACAATGTAGACATTAAAACCTTTCACTGAAATAATATGTGAATGAAAAGCAGATGAGATGGGCAGAAATGATGAAACAAGACACACATGTATATAGCATATATACAGTAGCTTGGTGAGTTTGGATTGGTCTTTCCCGTTCTATACAAATAAATACAACATTATGGACTGTTTAACATAATCTGTGAAAATCATTAAATCCATTCTAATATGTTATAACTTTTTTCTCCTTTCCTCATTTAGCCTTTTTTGTTTGTTTTGTGACATAGAGCCTGTTGTAAGTAGAGTTAGATTGATTTCTGGTTTTGCATGTCCATTCCATTGTACTGGTTTAAACTGGTTTGATGTTATGATTTTATGCAAACCAGTTGAACCGATATTCGTCATTATGACACATTCTGGCAAATTAAAAAGGAGCCTACATCAGCAACCTGTGCTGACGGCATTGAATTGCTAAATCCAGCTTGTATTGCATTAGTAATAAGCAATGTGACAATGTGATTAACATAATACTATATTTATAAACTGTCTAAGGAGCCGCTTGTGTCTGACAGGCTCTGCGCAATTTACTGCCGAGCTCAGGCCGGTGTTGGCTACATGGAGGAGATCAAATTTCACTAGGGGTGGGAGGGGGGAGAGTGAGGCACGCCAGATTTCTTTATTCAATTCATGTGTATTTTGGAATGACAAGAGGAGACATGGCAGAGTTAGTCTCCTATGAAAACTAAAACTGCGCCAATATGGCAACGTTTTGGATTTGAAGCTGATGACAGAGGTGTCTAACTGGCTGTAGGCCAAGAGATGTGTCGTGTGGGATGTGTCCCATTGCTTGCTTTGGAAGTGTCGCAATGGATGAGGAATGGCTGTTTCATGAAGTTGAAATGAGGAATTATTTAAACCATAGCTCCAAATCCAGTAAGTATCACAATATAAAATGTTTGTTTACTGTTTAAGAATGTAAAAACACGCAGGAGGATAGCAGTCAGGCTACTCACCCATCTTTGCAGTACATGCTCCAATTTTATGTGATGTGCCGACAGACAGATGCTCATTTCTGTTGGGGCAAGCTGTCATTGTGCTCTACTTGGGAGTGGCTGCTTATTCAAGTGAGACACCTGGTAAAATTAGGTAAACTGGTCTGGTGTTTGGCTTATTATCAAACACAACTTAAATTGTCTCTTGCAGTAGTATTTAGTCTCCACAATTCTTTATTGCATGGTTAATAGTACAGATCAGATTCAGATCTAGACTCATTGTTGGACACTTTAGAACAGTTCAGCATTTTCTTTTGGACCACTCCTGGTTGCATTTTGATGCGTGATGTGTGTCATTATCCTGCTGGAGGACCTATGACCTTTGACTTTGTGATACGGGGTTGAACATTGTGCTCCAAAATACCATGGTAATCTCCAAATTATACAATGCCATGCACACATTTAAGACACGCAGCATCAGAGGCAGTAAATTAACCCCCAGATATCAGTGAATATCCTCCCTTTTTGACTGTTGGTGTTATTTTATTTGAGGCTTTAATTTTTTCTGTGAACATAAAGTTTTGTGGATTTACCAAAAAAAATCTAATTTGTTCTCATCTGTCCACAGGACTTTCTGTCACAAGGATTTTGGCTTATTCATGCATGTTTTGGCAAACTCCAGCTGGGCTTTTTTGTGTCTATCTCAGCAGAGGGTCCCTCTGGGTCTCCTACCATAGAGCCCCCTTACATTGAGTTGGAGACAGATGGTGCCTGTTGAATGGTTGTAGCTGTAGGTCACCCTGAATCTGTTGAACCTGTCCTCTCTCCACCATCGAAACAAGTCTTTGCTACAATCTTTGGACAGCTTTTTTCTTGCATCCTCTTCCAAGATCAGTGAGGTTAGCTACAGTACCATGGGCATCAAACTTAACGTTAACATTGCACATGATTGACACAGGAAAGTCAAGGTCTCTGGAGATGGACATGCAGCCTTGAGATTGTCCATACTTGGCTTCAGTCTTCTGTTTGACCTCATCAGCCAGTCCTCCTTGTTTGTTTTATTCTTTTCTCAATGTTCATTGTGGTAAACCAAATGACACAAACCAGCAGAGTAAGTACTCTACTGCTAGAAAAAAAAGAGTCAGTACTTGTTCTGCCTTTTTTGTGTCCCTTTGCAAACCCATGTGCAGTAGGCATTTTTTTTTTTTTTTTTAAAGGGTGGACATTCCTAAACGTAATAATCCAGCAACAGTTTTTGAAGTTGTAGTAAAGTTTTTAAAAAGTTCATGCAGTTGTTAGGATTAGCAGCTAAAGCCACCGTGGCCAACAAATAGCTGCCACCTAAATAAAACCTGGTAAACAGAAATTCGATGTCACAGTAAAGGCCTCACTGTCTGATTGACAGGATGTTCAGTTCAAGAACAAAAAAAAACTTTACAACATAGCAAGAAACTTTAGTAGAAGTATGTCTTAATAAGGAAATCCCAATTCTCCTATGGTATTTCAGGAGCCTCGGTCAGCACTCTTAGCACTTATATTTACACTTGCATTTATTGTTGGGCATTTTGGGCATTTGATTTTAAATTTGTTTTAATGGGTGCATAGCAGAATAATTACCCCAAACACTGGCTGTCTGGAAATAGAAGTACCAAATTACTTTGCTGGTAGAAAAAATCGAAATCTTTAGATGATATTTCAGCCTAATAACATTCTAGCAAATATTGTGGAGATAGAAGAGAAGGGCCTCTGAGCTGATGAATTTTTCACCAAACTATTTACAACCAGTTAATAAGTGTAGAAAGGGAACATCCAGTACGCCAGTAACTTTAAAAAAAAAAAAAAGTTCTCCCAAGGTCACAATACTTTCCCAATAGCTAAAATGTGAGTCTACATTTTCTCTGCCCTTCTCTCTGCTGTAATCTGTCTCTCTGTTCTGTGTGTCTGTATAATATGATATATCATATATATCCCACATGTCGAAGTAGTGTCACATAATAGTGTGACTGAGTTAAATCATGGGATTCAAATAACACCACCTGCATTTTCTATAATATGCTGAAAAAAGGTCATATTTGATGAAACAGCATTGACTATTGATGCAAAGTGTTTGCTTCCTCCACCTTAAATCTACAAATATCATGCTCACTCTTAAAAACCCAGAGTGGTTGATCTTTACCACTCTGCTATGTATAGTAAATGCTCTCCTTGGGAGCTCGCATTAAAGAGGCCGATAGAAAGAGAAACAGAGAGAGAATGTCAAGGCCATCAGACGTGGAGCGATATTGAAGCGGTGGTATTGATTGAGTATAAGCAGATGAGAGGAGAGCCGGGCTGTGTGATGCTGGCTGACAGATACATTGGATCGCCCCCAGCGCTGCACATATAGCAGCAGCACCAATCGGCCGTGCGCGCATACTGATTACACTTTGATACGCATTTCACCCATGAAGCGCAATCTTAAGCTGTCTGACTTTCTGTCTACAAGTCCTTCCATCCGTCGTTTTATTCATTATCCACCCCTGCGTCCACGTCAAATCCATCCACATCCACCCATCCGTCAATTTATCAAGCTTTCACATACATTATCCAGCAGCACACGTGTATATCTGTTCCCCCTCTCCTCGCCTCTCGCCTTTTTTCGCGACGTTCGCCAGGCTGAATTTAACTTGACACATACTTCACATCCCACATGCATTAACATTCATGTAGTTGCATAATGTGGGAGGATGACACTGTGCATCAGGGTGTGATTTTTATACTGGACATGTAAGCTTCATTTTATATCAAAAAAAGGAAATGCCCACGGAAATGCAATCACAGCAGGCGACTGGAACACAATTTATAATGAAGTTTTACATTTCTGTCATTATAATGATATCCAGTCATATTGCTTCCAGCCTGAACCAAACCATCATCTCCTATCCACTGCGAGGAACCCTGTGACTCATTATATAGGGGCAAGTTTATGATTGATTTGTCATAATGAATGAAAAAAGTTTTATGTGTTTGTGTGTGTTTGTGTGTGTGTGTGTGTGTGTGTGTGTGTGTGTGTGTGCGTGTGTGTGTGTGCGTGTGTGTGCGTGTGTGTGTGTGTGTGTGTGTGTGTGTGTGTGTTAGAGGTGGGGCTGCTTTGAAGATAAAAGGCAATGTCAAACAATATCTCCTGTCCTCTCATCTGCTGTTATTAACTTTTATTTAAGTAATGCAGTTTATTTTGCGCCTCTTCTCGAGGAGTTGCATTGGATAAGTCACAAGTACTTATCAAGATCATATATTTTTCTCTCTTCTTCACTTCTCTCATCTGCCTTCTTCTTTCCCCTGCTCCTCTTCATCTTCTCTCATCTTCTGCCATCTGATCCTCAAAGAGCTGAGCTTCAGTCTGGTGTTACATGGGGATACTGTGTATGAGTGTGTTATGGTGTCTACTCATCTGGGTTTGTCATACAGATGTGTATCCACTAACTGACGTTGAAAGACTGTTAAGCACCTCGTCATGTTGACAACTGATTTCATGTGACAGTGAATATGTGCTACCCTGGAGATCACTGTAACAGATCAGTGTAATGAAAGGTAAATGGTTAAAATCTTGCAAAATGTTTAAAATGATCTAAGAGTTGTTACACAACGTCCTAACTGTAGTTTCTGGGGCTTTTTCTACCTTAATGTGCTGCTTTCCATTTTGCCAAGTTGCACATACAGTAGTCAAGCGAATAAAGAAAATAATTACTGTAAGTTATTGTTATTTTTTTTTCTTGTATAAGAGGTTATTTATCTTTTGATCTGAAAGTCACAGTTAGCCAAACTCTACATGTACCACCATTACCATTAATGAGAAACAATGCCATTTATATGCTGTACATACAGTCTAGTTTAGAGTATTGGTTCTGCTGAGGTCATTGTTCGATCACAGTTGACGGTAAGCTGTAATGGTTTCCATGGTGACGTGGCTCTAGTAGCTGTTGTTTTTATGGCTGTCAAGACATTATGATGTTAATAAAGTTGGGTCATGCTGTGCAGGGCCTCCAGGCTGTAGTGCACCATGGGATTGATTGATGACTCTGTTGTCAGTTCAATCTCAGAAATGCATTGGAAGAGGGAGGGAGGAGGGGATGAGTGTGGGACAGAGGAAGGGAGAGAGGAAAGGGGGGTAGGGGTGGGGGGAGGACAGAATGGCTTGGTTAATAACAGAGTGGAAAAGGAGGAAAGACTTGAGGTGAGAGGAAAGCAGCACGAGAAAGACTATAAAAATGGAGAGAAGTATGAAGTTAATAAAAGGGAAAACAGTGGACGTGTGATGGCTGAGGGGGAGTCTGAGGGCAAGGACAGAAAGATGCTTTTAATTTGGATTAAGAGGAAAGGAAATGACTGAAGAGTTTGAGAAATGCCAAATAAACAAGAAAATAAAAAAGAATGAAGGGAGAGGGAGAAGGAAAGACTAGAGCTCAGGGAAGGACAGCTACGTAAGGAAAGGGTGACAAAGGGCAAGAGGTGGAGCATTTTCTGTGACAAAGGCTGTGTGAAAAAGTATAACCATACTTACATGTAATGCCATACACAGAATTGGGGGAACTATGGGGGTGGAGAAAATTTTGTCAAGATGCTGAGTTGGGCTAATAACCATGCATAGCTGTGAGTGAAATGAGACACGAGAAACAAATACACACACAAGCCAATGGATGAGTCAGTGACAGCGTAAATGAAGATTCAAATCATGATGTAATTGAATAATGGAAAAGTCACAAAAGTGACCACACACACTCTAGAAGTGATACTGAATTATGTAACTCAATGGCGCTTGTGGATTTTTCTTAACATTTAAGGTGCAGTGTGAAGGCGTTGGTGGCATCTAAGGCTGAGTGGTATGTACAAAAAATTACATCTCTGTATTTACAGGCTGACAGGCGATACATGTTATACATATATGTATATATATATATATATATATATATTCTATGAAGTGGACTTCATGTTTCCAGTTGCAAGTCAGAGCCACATTTGAGATGTCACAAGCACTTTTATGAAAACAGACAGTAATCAAAATAAAATGCAAATACAAGGATTATTGTCCCCTGTTTGAAAATGTACAGCTGCACAACATGTAAATAAATGTTTAAATTAATACATTTTTTGCACATAGCACTGGAGCTACAGAGGTTGAAAGGTTTGCAGCACAGTACACAAAACTATAACATGAGTATAAAGGTATCAAGTCGGAGGGGGCATGGCTATTTGTCTTATTTATGCACATAGCATCAACAGCGAGGTTGAGGGAGGGACGGAGTAAGAGACACTTTGTCCACATTATACAGTCTTGCTTATGAAACATCTGTGTTGTCGCTGCATTTTGAAACACATCTATTACCTGCATCCAGGCGCTGTCTCCATGTCACAAAATAGACTACAACTACCGACGCGCTATGATCCACCTCGCACACAAGCTAGCAGCGCAGCACTGGATTGCATGTGTGCTGTGCTAAATTCATTCATCTCACAGACTGATTTAGCGTAGCACTGAAACATATACTGTGGGCTTATGTTGCACTGTAGACGTATTGACAGACAGATTAAACAGAGGACCAGCTGTGTGTCTTACTGAGTGTTGCTGGAGAAGTTGTGAGCGAGTGAGTAAGGTGGAGCTGTGCATAGAGTGTGAGAGAGGCGACGTGGACACTGGTATGTGTTATGTGGCGCAACTTGACCCTATATCGATATAAACGGTGTTGTCTAAATTAAAATCTTGCTTGAAAATATATTGATATATCAAACATAGTCATTGTATCGTCCAGCCGCCCGTACATTACGCTGCCGACTGACATGCTTGCCCTTGAGAAACGCCCATGCAAATACATACACACACAGGTATGTGTGCACCTATCGATTCCAATTGTTGATACATGCAGGGGAAAAAAGATTAGCATTCCGGGGCACCAGAGAAAACGCCAGTACACACACAGCAAACATAACAGCACACAAGTGCACTCACACACATTCCTATTGATTCACGCTGAATACTGAGATACAATTATCACCAGCCCACTCTAATGCTCTATTCCACAACAATACTGTCAATTCATATGCATTGTGTCTGTGCAGACTGAACAGATGCACCCAAAAATTGCAACAGATGAACCAGCTGAGAATATTGCAGGAGAATTTCTTCAGTGTGAAAAGGAAAAACAACATCAATGCATTTACCACATTAAGCCCTTTCCAGTTGGCATTAATATAAGACTCATATCCAGCTTGTGCCTAAATTAATTGGATTGCATTGAGACCAAATATTAAATGCATATTTAGTATGCACATTAAAAGGAGCTCCATCCTTTCTTTGCCAGAAAAGCAGATTGTGATATATATCATATTCTTTCATCACCTCCTTTCAGTCTGGCATTAAATGCTGTGTTTTTCTTGTTCTCCATTTTAAACAAATATATTGCCCTAGTAAAGTTTTAATAATGACTACACACACAGACTCATTGAATTCACTCTTCATAGTTAATGCAGCCAAATGTGTGTCTGTGTATCTCCAAAGATGTTTTGGTTGATTGGGTCTTCATTGCATCTGGGTGCATTTCCGTCTGGATTTAATGTGTTTTTGCTCTGTCTTATCAAAGTTCAGTCACCCAGTATCTCTGTTAATTCAGGTGGAAAATGACTCCTGAAGTGTAAAGGAAAACACACCACTGAGTTAGGTTTTGTAACACACCATCACACCATAGGACTGGTCAGACTGGTATTGTAGTGAGAGCACTGGCTTTTAGTGGATCATTCTTAGCCTTGGTTTGCCTATAATAGTTTTTTTGCAAAGTAAAATGCTGTGAATATTCCATCCATCCATCCATTTTCATCTACTTTTGTGGGGCCAGATCACGGGGGCAGCAGGCCAAGCAAAGCACCCCAGATGTCCCTCTCCCCAGCAACGCTTTCAAGCTCCTCCTGCGGGACTCCAAGGCGTTCCCAGGCCAGATGAGATATGTTATTCCTCCCTTTCGACGCAAAGGAGCAGCAGCTCTACTCCAAGCTCCCTCCGGATGTCTGAGCTCCTCACCCTATCCTCTAAGGCTACCCAGCCAGCCCATGGAGAAAACTAATTTTGGCCACTTGTATCTGCAACCTCATTCTTTCAGTCATTACCTGGAGCCGGTGACCATAGGTTAGGGTTAGGACGTAGATGGACCAGTATATCAAAAGCCCTCCTCACCACAATGATCCGGTGCAGTGCCAGCATCACTGCAGAAGCTGCAGCAAACCACCGATCGATCTCACGCTCCATTCTACCCTCACTCGTGAACAAGACCCTGAGATGCTTGAACTCCCTCGCTTGAGGCAGTAACTCTCTCCCAACCCAGTGGGGGCAATCCACTAGTTTCCAGCAGAGAACCATGGCCTCAGATTTGGAGGTGCTGACTCTCATCCCGACTGCTTCACACTTGGCTGCAAACTGCCCTGTTCACGGCATGATGAAGCCAACAGAACCACATCATCTGCTAAAAGCAGAGATGCAATTCTGAGGTGCCCAAACCAGACTCCTCCCTCCCCCTGGCTGCACCTTTAGATTCTGTCCAACACCCACTGTTTGACTTAATGCCGAGTGTGCGGACGCAGCTCTCACTTTGGTCATACAGGGACCAGATAATATTATCAAAGACGTTTCCCACTTTTTTTTAAGATAGGGGCATGAACTAATGAAAACTGATATACTTTTAAAGTCCATTAGGAAAGGCAAAACCTACAGTTTCTGTTCTCAGATTATATATTCACATAATATCCATATCCATACACAACAGTCTCGTAACTTGCTAACTTGCAACAGTGACATTTTTAGGTTTTGAAAGTGTTTATGCATTGTCATAACATCAGTAGCTCAATAAGATCTTGGGCTTTGCTTGTCTGTGTATGAGAAACAGGGCCCATGTGGAGACACAGATTACAGATTGATATTTGCTTCTGAGACTCTTCCACTGAAAAAGCCAACAAAAGTTAAACAGGCCAAGTCTGCATTTTCTTTTCTGTTTTTTTCTGCAGGCAAAGCAAGAGTCAGCATTTTTGTTTCCCATCAAGGCTTGTTGGTATCATCATGTGAGACTATATGGAGAAAAAGCATTGCAGGGAGGGGGGGAATCAACAGTCAGTGAGGTGTTAAGGTCATGCAGCCTCAGCAAATAAAGACATAATGTGTGTGTAAGAGAGAGACTGATAAAGAGGGAGAGAGGTGCAGAAGCGAGATAGGAAGTGAATTAGGGAGCGAGAGAGGGAGAATTCGAGGTAGAGAGAGCAAGGTGAAGAGAGTAAGAGGAGTTAGAGAGTCAGAGATGGACAGAGATAGTAGTGCCTTGCAGCTAGTGTCCATATCTCTTGCCACCAATGACTCCTCCTGCTGCACTACAACTAATGGACTCTGTCCTCCTCTGCCATCTTATCTGCCCCTTCTCACTCTTTCTCTCTCTCTCTCTCTCTTACTCTCCATCCTCCGTTTCTATCTCTTACTACTCGATGCCGTGCTATCTCTCCACTTCACCGCTCCACCTCTATCTCATTTTATCATGCTTCGGTCTTTTCCTCCTCTACGCTACGCCCTGCGCTCTCACTACCAAACTCCTGCTCTTTTTTTCTTCTTCTCTGTGTTGTTTTGCGTCTCTTCTTTATTTTCACCTGTTTAATGCTGTTTCCTTCTTCCCCACACCACGACCATAACCCTAAAAGTTCACCCTCTCCTCTCTCTGCCTTATCTTTGTCTGCACTGCATGGATGAAAAAGGGGAGGAATAAACATGCCGTTTCTATCTTCTTTCTCCCTTTTTGGCCTTGAAATCAAGTGATGCTTGTCTAGTATCTGCACAGAGCAGATTTTCACTCCAGAATGAAAAATATAGAGTGAGAAATGAAAAAAGGAAGAAATGTTCTGTGACTTAAGCTACTATGCAACTTGGGTTGATAAATGACAACGATTCAGGTGACTCCAGCCTCTGTTTTCAGAATTAATTATTTCAGGAAAGGTATTCCCTTAAAATCCATGCACAGATGAAACTCTCAGAGAAATGTCTCATGAAAATGAGTGATTCTTACATATATTCTTTATATTTGTGTCCCCTTCAGATGACCCAGGAGCAGTATATCCTCGCGGCACAGCCCAACCCGCTCCACCAGCGGGGGGCGTCAGTGTGCGGCGCCCAGGTTTACCCGGCGGTGGGAATCTACGGTTGGAGGAAGAGATGCTTGTACTTCTTCATCCTCCTCCTCCTTGTCACCATGATCGTCAACCTGGCGCTGACCATCTGGATCCTCAAAGTCATGAACTTTACTCCGGTAAGAGGCGTGTGTGTGTGTATGTCATTTAAATGTCAGGGTGGTATATGGTTTAGTAGTCAGTTTTATGTGAGAACACTATAAGAGGTGGCTTTAAAAGGCTTGCTGTAATGTAATGCAACATGAGAGGGATGATAAAATCAACAGAGGTTCAACCGGAGTGCAAGTATATGTGTTCACACTCCTACACATATGCATGTGTGTAGACTACAGTAACACTAACATCAAGTGGATGCCCTTTGATATCAAATGATCTCATCCAATTAGTGGAGTCCACTGTTGATGAACATGAAGTTGCATATTATTAATACAATAGCAATCCAGAATTTAAGCTGTGCATTTTTCAGCAGTAATGTCCACGACTATGTGTATTAATATTTTTTTCTTCATGTGTTTTTGGGCGCCCATTCAAACATGTTATTAAAAACAATGCTAATTTGTTAAAGGAAAACTTTCAACATCGCAGTATATGCAGTGTGTGCAGATGACTGGTGTTTGACTTCCCCTTGTGATGGAGCTCCTAGAACTCCCTACTCCTTTGCTGGTGGACTTTGATGACACATTTCAAGTCAGATGGCAGGCTTTTGCCAGCGAGTGGGTTGCAAGACCAAACTGTGACGACACAGAGCTGGTTAAACATTGACAAAGTCAATACTTTAAATGCTTACATCTTTTAAGAAAACATCTCTCTCTGTAATATTTTGAGTTTTCTCCAATTTAAGACTTGTATTACAAAATGAGATTCCTCTAAAGGACATGTTGCACATTGTTCGTACCACCAGGCTGCTTTGCTCAGTCACTCACAGTCTCAAGTGGTCTTGGTATAGCACAGTCTTTTTGGTTCCACTGCTCAGTATAGCCTATGTTTACATTAAATTAATAAGAACCCTCTAGTCGATGTGAATTATTCCCTCTGAGATTTCTGTGTGAATCCAATCGCACCTTGACCATAGCAGTGGCGGCAGTGATAAAGCATTAAACTGTGGTTTTAAATTTTATTTATTTATTTATTCATTTTTCTCCATATTAACACATACAATTCAATTTTATAACCAGTTGTTACAAAAAATGCATTGCTTTGGAAGGCAGTGACAAAGGACATACTGGCTGTTAGCTTTGGTGGTCTTGGTTAATTCAGGTGGTTAAAAGCCATTTGCAGTGATTTTGGGATTGACCTCTGTAAAACACCGAAATCTGCTGAATTAGTCCAAATATTAAAAGCTCATCTCAAAACCTCCTTTTATCCATTGGCTTTTCAATGTGGCTGACATCTTTTTTTATGCTCTGATGCTCTTATTTTGTGGTTTTAACTACATCCTTATTTTCAGAATGTTTTGTTATTGCTTTAGATGTCTTGCCTGTGCCTCTTTTCTACCCGCTTTGTAAGTACCTCTTTTTTGGAGGCACTTTGATACACAATGATGTTATGCTTTTAAAATGCTAAATAAGTACATTTGACTTGACTGATTAGGGGAAGAGCCGTGAAGCAGCAAAAGCCACTGTAGGAAACATTAAATTGTTGTTGTTGTTGATTTGATAATAATTGACATCAAAATAATTACAGGCACTTTTAGGTTAAAAAACATGCCTAGCCACTGCTAGCCTTTGTATGTGTTTATACATCTCTTTTCAAACTAGTTATTCTGAGCATGTCATCCAGAGGTTAGAGCATTGATACATCTAATATCCCATATCGCCTTGGGGCTGAAGGAACTACACTGTGATAGTATATATGCAAATGAGGCAGAATCTGACCCCTGCAAACCTCTAGTAAAGCCTCCCCACGTCATGCCTTATGTTTCAATAAGGGGCTTCACAATATAAGAGAGGTGGGGGGAAAGAAGAGGGAAAGACAGCTAAGTATGCCTGAGGGGAGGCAGCCAGCACTAAGCATGAAAGAGCAAAAGATATTTCAAAGGGCATACACTGTGTGTGAAAACAGAGACAGTGTGGGGGACCAAGAGACATGAGGAGTTATAAAGACAGGGAGGGAGGGAGTTAAAAAATATAAAACTCTGCAGAAGTACTGTAAAGAAGTTAAGTAGACTGTTTCTGTGTTATTCTGAGTGAGTTAGTGTGATACATGAAACAATGAGAAAAGGCTGATGATATAATTAAAGCATATGTATTTTATTATAAATGCATCTGGCATTTTAAAAAATGCTGAAATTATGTTATATGATTGACAATTACCACTTCTATATCTTGCATGCATTTATCAGTAATATGTAGCCAGTGCAAAACTAAGAGAGTGGAGGTCAAGGTGACTTTTGGGTTTAGGGCTGCCCCCGACTAAAAATCTTGTTAGTCCACCAGTAGTCATCACTGAGGGCCATTAGTCGACTAGTAATCTGCATGTTTACGATATTAATTTAATTATTGTATTATATATTTTGGGCGGGGCAACACAATGGTTTGAGTTGAATGTCTGAGAAAGAATAGTATCAGTAACATTGTTAACACTGTGCTACATTACAGAGAAATACAAAACCATACTAATGAGCCTTCATTAATATAGGCCTGTATTTTAATCTACAAGAGCACGTCACACACTGAGCGAGCCGCCTGTTAATGACGCTGTCGGCAAAGCAGTAATGATTGTGCTAAGTGGCTAATGTGCATGTAGTTACTCACGTGCTTCAGATGATGCGTCATGTTTGTAGTCGACGAAACTTAGGCAAATGTTTGCCTGCAGAGTTTACATATCACCTTGGGTTGTCCTTCACCTTCTCAAAATGATCCCACACTTTGCATTTCCCGGCCCGACATGCTATTAACTAGCCTGTGTAAGAACCGTAGGTGCCAGCTCTGTAAATCAGGAGCCGTACACATGGCGCATCTTTAACCACCTGGAAAACACGTGGTCGGGCACTGGGCGCTACTCTTGTGCCTCTTTTGTGCCAGGTTTCAAGAGTGCAGCGGCAGGTTGCATGTGAGGTTGCTAAGCATCTTTAACAAACATACTGTTACCTGAAATCCTGAGAGGAGAGCTGATCTTCTTCTAGGTGCTGCTTATAAGTGTGTAGGCCTATTGTCCATGGGACAAGAAGGGAAAGATATCTGTCAGCTGTGGTTGGATTGTAAGGTGACTCCTGTCTGACTTCCTGTGTTTGTCCTTTCAAATTAAATTCCCACATGGTCCATTCATATAGGTTTTGATTCATTTTGACAAGGCACAGCTCTTAATAGAGTTTCATATTTGTTTTTGCTTTTTTTTTTATTTTTTATTTATTTTTTTTTCTGTGACCAAGCGACCAATGAAATCTTGCCGACTAATGACCTTTCTGGTCAACATTTGTTGGTCGACTGTTGGGGGGACTACTATTACTAGCAGTCGTCTTTAACATTTTCACTATTTAAACTTGACAGAATGTCTCTTTAATCGATCAAGTGCTTTTCAGTAAATGAGAAATGTTTTCAAATGCAGAAAGTGAGCATTTTACAGATAATAGTAAGGCAATGAGAACTCCCTCTGTTGATTCTTTAATAAAAAACACAATCTGAGTCGCACTTCATTTCCATTGAATATGATAACACATTTGTTCATTTTCATTGCACTGAAGGAATATGAGAGTAGATGTGTCAGACAGAAACAAATAACTATAGTACAAATTACGCCTGCAGATGTGAAAATGGACTTCTGAGATGGCAAAAAAGAAGGATCACAATATTCTAGACTTTCTTTCTTTCTGCATGCACATAAAATCAGGATAGTGAAAAAAAAAGAAAACAAAAAAAGAAAAGAAATGTGTCAGGAGAGGTCAAGAAGCCACAGGCTTTTACAACTGACCTCCCCTCAACTTAAGGAGATAAACAAACAATAACAAAAAAGGAGAAAAACTGAACTATCATAATTCATTCCAGATATAGCAAAAGATAAATGACAACAAGAAGCAGACTGAGCAGAAAAACTACCCAATCAGTGGACAGGACAAAGAAGCACATGAAACACACTGCACAATAAAAGACAGTAATACTAAAAAAACATTTATTTAAAGAAATGCAGATGACCTCTCTCGTCCCCTGTTTCCTGTCAGCTGTCACAGTTTTGAGTGCTCTTGAAATAAGTGTTGTAGAGATTAATATCCTGTGTGTTATCCTGCAACAGCATCTCTTCAGTCCCTCAGCTTAATCTAGTCCAGAGCTGTGCTCCATGTTTGCAGTTTGCTGGTTGACAGAGAAGGGGAAAACAAAGCCAGACAAAACAAAAACAAAAACAAACAAAGAATAAGAAGTAAGATGAGCAGAGAAAGACTGGATTACTATAGAGGCCTGGAGGAAGGAACAGCCAGGGGGTGGGGATGATGGGCTGAAGAAGAGTGAGTGATGAATACAGGAAAGGACTGAGAGGGCTGATAAGGTTGAGAAAGTGTCTGTCTACATGTGGCTTAAATATAGTGTCTGAAGATCCATGCTGAGCTTCTCCCTCCTGTCCTCTTCCTCTGAGGTCCTCAGAGACCCGGAGAGGTGTCTATATCGCTGCCTCATGGAGGGGAAGTCAGTGTATGATTTGACAGAGACAGTCTGGAGTCTGAGCAGCTGTGCTAGTGTTGTGCCCATCACCCAAAAATATTTTCCTCAAGCAGATTTCTAACCTGTACACTGTGTTTGTGGGGAACATCGAGAGCAACAGTATCCCTTTATAGTTCAGAGTAATTGTCCCAAATACCCAAAGTCAATATAACAGTGGAAAACACTATCAGGTGCTCCATACGTCATATGACAAAGGGATGCAAGTGGTTGGTTTTTTGAATCAACTGCGACCCCACACTGGCTTCTGCACTTGTTAAACAAGCATGCGATACATTCTCAGTACACACACGTGGGGATATTTGGTAGAAGCCTCATCAAAAATGTCACATAGCAACTGTATTAGCATTTCAAAGAATGTTTACAGCTTGTGTTTGACTTCATTAAGCTGTAAAATCGACCTGTGAAAAAGTAAAGAAAAGATCACAAGAGTTAGAAAAGTGGTGTTCCTTCCATTACTGCTGTTTCCACCAGAGGTATATCGGTGAGGGCGGAAGTGTTCATAATCAATCAGCAGTTAGCATAATTAGGAATTCTGCTGCATAATAATTAAAAATTAAAACAAAGGTAATCTTTATTAAACAAGTGTAACCTTTGTGTTTGTATCACATATACCACTTCAAAAAATCCAGCTGGATAAACCTTTGTTTTCACGGCAGACATTTTGAGAGAGACAGGGTTGTAACTTAAAACAGTAACTGCTGCTCTGTATTGGAATAATAACTAAAATAGAGCCAAAATTCTTTTTTTTTTCATTAATTAGAATTATGTTTAATGCTAGCAAGTTTATCAAATGTCAGATGAGTGAGATTTATTCTGAACACAACATGCAAAGTAGAGGATGGATGGATTTTGATGGGCAACAAACAAAATAAGCAAGCAAACAAACAGGTGATGCACATCCACCCAACATTTCACTTAATTCCAAAACACGAAGAAGACTATCCTGTTCCTATTTCACGACCAATTTATTGACTTTATCTCAGTTTAACTTGCATTTTTGATTTAAACAACAGAAATCAAAAAGTGATAACATTATTGCAGTGACCTTCAACTTGGCTCCTTTGTCCTTTTCCCCAGTTTCATTCTGATTCTGTAACTTTTAAGAAGAGAAGGGGCAAAGCATACTTTTATCTGGAATCTTGTGATGTGCACAATACAGAGCAAAGTACTGGAGACTGAAAGCATCCGTCCTGTTATCATGCAACATCATGATTAATTGACCGAAGTTCCTCGGAGACCTCTAATTGAGCATTCACATACGAATACAAAAAAGGCGGACTGTCTCTCGCCTTTCACTGTCACTATCTGTATCTTTCGGGCATGTTTGTGCTCAGCATATAATTGACAGATTCAGATCCAATCGCACAATTAGGCTTTCATTTGTACTTTGCTGCACGTTTGTTTTCAGTTGCAATCAACACGAGTATATTTGTTTCATCCGAGGTGTCAGTCTTTTCTCAATTTACTGTTGTTGTGCTGCTTGTTGCTGCTTTGCACCTTCACACCTCTGATGCACGAGCCTCCTCGTGGAGCAGATTTCCATCAGAAACCTCCAACTGCTCTCTGAGTCTGTGTGTTTGTGTATTTGAACACTACCTATGGCTTATCATTATTATGAGTCTTAACTTAAAAGCAAAGAACATCAAAAGTAAAATCTCTCACTCCTACAGACACACACTTCTTCATCATTTCTCATTTCAAATCCACTATAGGGAGTTGCTGCTTCTATGGTTCCAAGATTGTCATTTCCGTTTATCGTCATTCAAATCACGTCTAACCGACTGCAGCATAATGAAGGCCTTTCTCAAACTTTTTGTTTTGTTTGGAGTTGCCAGATGCGATTCTCATTGTGATGGTGTGGAAAGAAAAAGAGATTTGCTTTTGAAGCGACAGCTCTGGCAGTAAATTGGAGAGGAGGGACTTGTGGGAAAAGGAGTTTACGTGTGTGTGTGACAGACAGAAAGAGAGAGGGAAATGGAGAGAAAATCTACGTGTACAGTATGCCAGCAATTATTCAGCAAATGGTCATGCTGGTGTGTGTGTGTGTGTGTGTGTGTGTGTGTGTGTGTGTGTGTGTGTGTGTGTGTGTGTGTGTGTACGTTTGAGAGTGTGGGCCTTTTCATGCTTGAGTGTGTGTCTATACCCACATTTGTGTTTGTGTGTGTGTGCGTCCCCTCCCCTCACTCCTTTGGGCTTTCACTGCAGAGAAATTCAATTTCAGTTGTCACTCACCAATCAGCCTGCCTAATTCCTGGTCTGGACTAGACTATTGTGTGTGTGTGTGTGTGTGTGTGTGTGGGTGTGTGTGTGTGTGTGTGTGTGTGCAATTTGTTTACTGTGTGTTGTCATCTCAGTACCTGCTTAATCCACAAGGTTGTGTCTCTGTGTAACCCGGTTTGTAGTGTGCTGCTCTGCATGCCGGCATAATGGCCTCTTACAAAATGTGCATAACATTTTTGAATGCTCCTCTTGCACACTGATGTCATAAACCAGATGTGATTTATTAACATCCAGAATTTTATTTCCACTACAATGAACTCTGGCTCCACTAACACAATATGGGTGTCAAAATGTCCTCGGTGCTTACGGCGGTAAAATAGCAGTGTCTGTCTTTATAGCAACATTTAAAAACTCAAAGAAGAAAGATTCACGTTTATAACTTTGTACACTTTGTATTCCTAACCACATCAAACCGATAAATACCACATCAATGTGATTAATGATAGAAGAATAACAATAAAGCTGCCGTTGGCCTTTCAGCATTCTCACACATAGATGATGACTGTAAACTTTTACTAGCACTGTGTGATTGTGCTTTTTTTATTTTCTTATCCTGATTGGCTGCCAATCAGAGGGGGGCTACAGTAAAACTTTATCCTTTTGGTACTTTTGAGATGATATTAAAACAACAATTGGAAAATCAATAAAAATGACCAACATTAATTAGAGAAGGAGTTATGGTTGCATACAATAGGGTTGCAACCGGGGAATATAACAAAAATAAAAAACAAATCAGCTTATGAGAAGCTCATAAAACAGAGGCGAGACAGACAGAGTCAGTGTTCATGACTACAGGTCAGTGTCTCACAGGTTTCTATAAAAATGAACAGTTTTATTTTGCTCTTAAATCCACCGGTCCACTTTTAATTTTAGAATGGATGAGATAAAGTGAACTTTTCGTGGGTATCATACCACATCTAGCATGATTTATACTAGTCTTAAACCTCATGTTCAGGGTTATATTAGTACACTAAGATATAGCATGAATATGTTAAGGTTGTAAGCATATTCTCTGGGTGCTAGCAGGCTAACAATGGTATTCTACAGGTTTCAAACTGTACAGCTTCTTATTGAACACTACTTTTATTGACATAGTTTCTGTCCTTACACTCGACACCCAGGCAGCATTCCTCCTTCTCTGGTGCGTGTATTATTTGACTTTTCAGTTACATGAATAACTAGAAGAGCACTTGGAGAGCACAGACCTCGGCAAGGACAATAGTCTAGTCCTCTATGAAATGCTAATCTGCAAGCACAACCAGTGAACATGTCTGGATATATTTTCAGAGCTACAGTATTAGAATGAGGTCAAACAGTCAGCTCTGTAACCACTGCTTTGTGTATGACGTTCTTGCAGCTACATGCGTAGGCTTTCTCAGGGGACTACAGGTACCTTTGAATGTGGACTGTGATACAGAGTCATCATATTTCTACAATTGGATATGAACTCTGCTACCACCTAATGGATTTTAAGATATATGGCATTTTTTCCGCCAAGGCCAAATGCCCTATCTTGCTATAACAAAAGTGAATAATAATTGAAGTATCTGCTCAGTGATTCAAATCTGCTTTAAAATGGGTTCTCTCTTTGCCCATGTTACACCTTTCCACCAAGTTTCATGAAAATCAGGCCAGCAGTTTTTCTGTAATCCTGCTGACAAACCGACAAATTAACCAAACCGGCAACATAACCTTCTTGGTGGAGATATATCCTCCTGAGACCTGAACTTTTGTTTGGTTTGCAATTTTAATTTCTCCTAGCTATTTGGGATCAGTGGGACCCAGTAAGTATAAACAAGTAAACACTGTCAATGATAATGAGAATTAAGCCTCAGTGTCCTTAAATATGACAACAATAAAGTCCCAATGTCTTCAAACGAGTACTTCCTAATTAACCGTGTCTTAGCTTGTTACTGTTGCTAAAATTGGTCAAATTTGTTGCTATGTTGAACTACAAATATTATTAATCATAAATAAACAAGCTTCAACCATAAAATGTGATCAGGTTTTGGACCGTGTCCACATTTGTGTCGGGATCGGCTGCAGACTGACTTGGCAGAGATGGCTGCCATCTTGTTTGTACATGGATTAGTGTACTGTGCTCTTACTACCACTGTATGTCACTAAAAAAGTGTCCATGAATGAGAACAACAGGTCTAAGTTAAGTAGAATAAAGTATAAGGTCCAGTACACCCAAATGTGATGTCCTTATATGAGGACACAGGGTCTCGGGGGGGATGTAGGCTAATTCAGTCAAATTAAACTAGGGAAGGTACAGCACCTTTACCTAGCTACATGTTCACTCCCTGCAAGCTCCTCTTTGTATAAACACCCAGGTTCCTCTGTCAGTTTCCAGTTGGAACATGGATGCGTGCTGGTGAATGTACATGGGCATGTTTGTATGGATGTTATTTTTATTTTTTAGACATATACATTTTGGGGTTTGCACTTTGAGTTTAAAAGTGACAGGTGTTTTGTTTGTTTTGCTTTCTGTTTTATACCCACTTTCTAACAGGAGATGAATTAGCCAGTCAGCTTGCTTGATGCTCAGGTTCTTATGGTACCGTGTTGAGTTTTGGGAGGTGTGTACATCAGCTCCTCTGTAAGCCTGTGCAGCCTACAGTTACCCATAACACAAAGACCCATATAGAGTTTTACATGTACTTCTAGCATATTTTTTTGTCATCTTCTCTGTTGACAAACTTTGCGTCTTTGCCATCAAGGGTGAGCTTGAATATTTGCCTCCATGTGTGCCTTTTCTTTGACTACCTTTTCTTTGACTAAGTGTACTTACATATCTGTGTTAGTGACAAATTTATCTGAAAATGGTTCTAAATTAAAATGTCAAGGTGATTTTATTTAATATGTTTCTTACTTATTTACTGTTAAAGGGAAAAAAGTGCCAAATTGAGCTGAATAATATATATATATATATATATATATATATATATATATATATATATATATATATATATATATATATATATATATATATATATATAGATGCTTTATGCCAAAGAATTTCAAAGGGAAGCTAGCGAGGAGGAAGATCCTGCTTTCTCTATGTTTAGCATTTACTCACTGCTGTTTAGCAGACAATTTGAATTTGTCATTTCCTTCAGGCAAAAAGGGCGATAGGTACATGATCTCAATTAGCGGGTGGGGTGCTCTTTGCTGTCACAGGCTTTTTTTGTGATTTATGTTTAAGAGATATGTCTGTGTTTTTTTTTTTTTTCTTCATAAAAGCCCTGCCTGTTATAGCTTTACATTTCTTTGGAAATAAGATAATCTGAGAGATGAGGGTGGTAAAGACAGAAAGAGACAGGAAAACAGAGACTGGAGTGAGGGAGGCGAGCAGGCGGGATGGTGAATGATGCATGGAAGAAGACAGATAGGAAAACGGAGGGAGCAGTGTGTGTGTGTGTGTGTGTGTGTGTGTGTGTGTGCGTGTGCGTGTGCGTGCGTGTGCGTGTGCGTGTCTGCGTGTGCGTGTGTGGTTTAAATAGAGTGTCCCATCATCCACGCTCAGCTTCTCCCTCCTGTCCTCTGCCTCTGGGGTCCTTAGGGACTTGGAGAGGTGTCTGTTTCACTGCCTCATGGAGTGGAAGTGAGTGGATGAAGGGCTGGCAGAGACAGGCTGAGTGTGGAGTGTGATGTGCGGCTGTGGGAGTGTTACAGTGTTCATCAAGGTAACGTCACCTTCACTATCTTCTAGTTCAGGATCCCTTCAAACCTATGGTTTGTGAGCTCTTGTTTTGTTTTGTCCATACAGTGGTCCATTTTTTTTGTCAGTGTTTTAAACTACAATTCATCAACCATATTACATATTTGTTTTAAGTTTGTTGTTTGGAATAGTAGTTGTGTTTAACAACTTAGGAAGATAATAGATCTGTTTTAGTTTAATTAGTGAGTCTGACCTCTGACTTGCAAAATTAAACTTACTTAAATAGCTTTTCATTAGCACCTAAAATGATTGAATCACAATATGGAGAGTAATTTGCTCATGCTGTTAAAATCTTGCATTTTGTTTATTATTCCATCATCTAGTATTATTACTATTAACATCTAGCATTATTTATTATAAATTACAGGGAATTATGAACTCTACATTACCATGTACTGAATGTGAGGTCAGTAATTAATTTGAGGGTAATGACTAAAAGCGTTCGGGAGAAACAAAAAACTAAACTAAAAAACCCTGTTGTAATTTAAATGCTCAGAAGTGCATCAGAAGTATGCCAAAATTCACCCGCTATAAATTCAACCATAACTCATTGTCTGCTAAACATGAAATCTATCAAAGATATAGATTTCATATCACCAAGAACGTGACCACTGCATGTGTTAGGTCAAAGAGCATGGCTGTAATAATGTGACAGGTCACCCTTTCTGTTTTTTCACAGTGTATGTGTTTGTTTGTTTGTGTGTGTATGCTGGTGTGCAGGAATGTGTGTGTGTGAGGGTAAAATGTGCTGCTGAAGACAGTATGAGCTCCCAAACCTGCTGTACTCAGCTCCTCGTCTAGACCAGCCACCATCATTATGGCTGTTCACACCTGCACTGTGTAATTTATCGCGCGCACACACACACACACACACACACACACATACACATTATTCTCACTTTGTCAGTAACAGTGCTGACCTCAGGTAATGGGAGAGTCCAGCGTGAAATACTCTGTCCTCCTGTGTCACACACGCACCCACACACACGCACTCATATACACACAAACACACACACACACAGTGGAGATGGGTTAATGTGACATATCCATCAGACTTAGAGTGCTGACACACCTGATGTTAATCGCTTGAATGGTCAGTGGACACACACACATACACACAAGCACACGTGCACACACAGAATACAAAGACAATAGAAATGTTTGATAATATTTACAGGATATTTGGTGTGAATGAGAGTTCTACATGATTAAATCTATGTCTCCCTCAATGATAAAGGTTTATTTTCACTAATATAGAGTGGGGAAAATGTAACAAAAATCTATTAGTTATGATGTCTGGATTACATTATTCCAGGGGAATCCATATGGTACCTAAGACATGATAAAAAGGGTCTGCAAGTCATTCAACATGCTACAGATCTCTTAAGCAGCTTATATTTCAATTAGATGTCAACTATCTCACTATAGGGGGTGACTATAAGATTTAATTTGAAACAGATTATCTGACTAATATATCAAATCACATTTGTGTAGTAATGCCGAATGGTCATGTGGGTCTCACTTATTCTTATACTGTTGGTAATTGATCATGTTTTTACAAGAACATACAGTAGGATGTACGATACCCATGGGAGCACTGGATTTTGACCTACTGCCCATTTTTCCATAAATGAAACCACTGAGCTCAGTGAATTTCCCTCTTCCTTCTATTGGACTTGGCTTGTACAATGTAATTTGCTTGACAAGTTGAATAACTAACTTGTTCTGCAGCTTCCTCAAAGGACTCCTGTCCTGATGTGGTTGTCATTATCACTGTCCCTGTAGTGGTATTGGAGACTAGACAAATCAGAAGCATGTCAAGTATTGACAGATATTTAAATCCTAAAATTAGAAATCTATCCTGTCATTTTGCTTTGTAAGATGAATGGAATTCTTACTGTGGCTACAAAAATGTTCAGTAATGATGTCAGCATGTGGCAAATGCATTGTTTTAAGCAGGGCAGCACACAGGTGAACATCTTTGCACAGTTTTGTTGATACTAAGAAGAAGTATCCCACAGCATCACTGCTTTTCTGCTGCTGTTAAAATGTTAACCTTTTTTATACTTTTTTTATACCTTTTTTACGTTTTAGTGACGTCTGCTCAGGCCACACTGCCTGCATAAGCAGTGCATGACAACGACCTTGCTGAAGTCCTGTGACTTGCATGCATGCAGTGTTTACATAGACAGCATTGCTGCTGCAGAGCTGCCTGTCAGCCCTATCCTTCCTCATTGAGTTTTCCTTTTATAATGGCTGCTTTGAGTACTGTGTATCCACAAATATAAGCCGGTACTTTACTAATGTATAGAGCCATGCAAGCCACTAGATATTCAACAACATGGTCCACCAAATATTAAAACAAACAAAAAAAGCCTTGTGTAAATAAATGAAGGGATTCTCTCCACAGAGATAATGTCAGATGTTGTTTATTTTGAAACAGAAACAGGAAGTGTTGAGTTAAAATTGATATGTATGTTTTTGTTGTGTGTGGCAGATAAAGACATTGAAACTGTAGTGAAAGGTGGTATGATGTCACTATGATGATCAAAAGACCTTATTTTTGCTGAAACCACTCACATGAGGCGCCAAAAATAGGCAAGACTCCGAATCTTTAGATGTTCTGCAGCTGAGCAGCAGCTGACCTGCGCCTGACCTGCTCTGCTCATGCTGGGATTGTGGCTGTGCTGAAAAATCTCCCTAAAAAAACAAGAGGTTCTGCAACGCAAACACGCTGCTATTGCAGGCAGTGTGGCCTGGGTGTTAGTCTTCATGTTGTTTGTATTTTTTCGCACACATGCACACACGCTAGAAGCATAAAGGTGATAAAATAGGCATTTTCACTGTCTGCACATGGTGGCTGTTGGCTAATGTTTTTGTTAAGCCCCATGGGTAATGTATAAAATGTTAAAAATAAACCAAATTGTTTACAGTTAACATCCCAAGGTTTACCTTATGGCTTGAATGTCCTCCACTCGAGGCTAAAACGGCCTCAGCAATGAATGTATATCAACAAAGAGACAAAAAAGGAAAAACAAATCTCTATGATCACTTTCAATTTCTGTCTGCACAAAACAAAGATGTCTTTTTATAGAGTCAGCAACATTTTCAGTTTAAACTCACTGAGAGAGGCAAGAACTTTAACATTTAATCACTTCAATGTGTATTTCCATGCATCGACCCAAGGGTATTTTTGTCTGCGTGTGTGTGAGTATGTGTAAGACAACCAAGTAGTGTCTGGGTAAATATGTGACACCTAAATCTGAATCAGTCAGCACTTTAGTCCCATTATTTCCAGTGGCAATATGCCAGACAATGATAAATAAGAAACACACACAAAAACACACACAGCTGACCCCTTGCCTGTTTGTACAGCTCTATAAGCTCAGTATGCATGTGTGTGTGGTGAGTGTGTGTGTGTGTGCGTAGCAGGGGGTGTTCCATCGAGCGTGTAAGTGTGTCTGTACTGTATATGTGTGAAGGCAAAATATCCATCAGTCAGCAGTTTTAGCCTTGTTATCTCCGCTGGCACTCTATCAAAGATATAAACAATGATAAATAATGAACACACACTCATCTTAATGGAGTCAGTGTGTGTGTATGCCTGTTGGGTGGAGACTGTATACTGTATGTGCTTAGACAATCAAATGGAACATTCATTTGTGTGAGTGTCCTCAGGGATATGGGGGTTTGCTGTTGCTGTTATGCTCCCCTGCGTGTGTGTGTGTGTGTACATGTGTGTTAGTACATGTGCTGATGTTTCATGAGACAGGAAGCCTTAAAGAAACTTAAATCACAAACCAAACACAATCCTGCTGCGTGGGCATCTTCTTTGCATGATTACCCACATTTACAGTACATGTTTACATTTTTGCATAAGTCTCTGTTCATTATACACATTATATATTCCCTGTTTGCTCGCTTCTTTTGAAATAAAAAGGACTAAAAGAGTGTTTGCCACAGCAAACGAAGCAAAGGCGGTCACACATTAGAGGAGAAAAGTGGATGAAATGATCTTGTGGTGAACTTATTTCTTTCGCACAAGCAATCTCTCTGCATTTACTCTGTAGTATTGATGTGGATAATGATTGCAGTGAAGACCCGGGTTGTCTGAAGATTCAAGTACATGCATGCTGTATTGGCCTTCTGACTGAAGTTACAGAGATAGAAGCTACCTTATAGTTGTCCTCAAAGAGCCACTTCATGATGACCCATAGTTCAATGCATTCAGCTGTTACTGATTCTGCTACAGTGCACCAGCGAGTAGTTCAGTCAGAGAAACCCTTGTCTCAAACTTCTTTAAGCTTCCATACCGCTGCAAACTTATAAGAAACGTGTTGTGATTACGTATAATGGAAAAGCAGGAAAACTTTCACATAAAAAAACTTACAGTAGAAAATCTCTTTATGAGTTTGCTCATGGATATTTGTTAATCATTATAAAATATTTCAGAGCCTACTGTCTGCTTATACCCTCAGTTAGTGCCAGTCGTTTCTCAAAGCCATTTTTAAGCTTGTTTAATATTTTGGCAACCTGTTTTTGAAATGAAATGTCTAGGTTAGGGTTGGGCGATGTCTGCTGAATCAGCACATGACAATGTAACAATCAAAGTATCCCAGTGGGGAGGGTGACACAAAAATGTGTGTTAATCAACCACCCGATCCAGACCTGACCCGGAAACTGCCAACTTAATGCATTTTAGTAGAACAAATGTCAGGACTTAGGAATGAGACAAGGACAGAGACACTTAGGACTGAGCTCTCTCCAAGGTGTGTGTGTGTGTTTGGCTTCTACGGGGCCTTCAAAATGTTCCATTCATAGCAGCAAACATACTGTTGCTGCACGTCTTAAATGTCCACCACCTGCTGCTGTTTGTTGGTTCCAGTGTTTTGATTGATTAAATGACGTAGTAGCAGTGTCCCCTAGGGATGCACGATAATATCAGCAGGTCAACAATATTGGGAGCTAAAGATTTTAAATGGAATATCACACTGGTCGAAATGAACATTTCATCCAATATGACAGGCCAATAAGATCATGCTTTAATTGTGTAAGTTTAGTTATTTGAAATAGGTCTAGAAGAGACTTGATGTTCTCTGCAGTTAGGTGAGAAAAAATTACAAGCACATATTGGTATCGGCATCGGCGATTGCTCAAAATGAGTTGCAAAATAAAGCAAATTTTGGATTTCGGCACACATCCAATATTGTACATCCCTAGTGTTCGCTCCTCCTACCTTCTCCCAGTCTCGTCCTGCTTGCCCCGGCACCATTTCCTTCTCTGTAAACTGTGGCTCAAAGTGATGCGGTACAACATTAGTTGAGTACAAAGTGTTATCATCTTTTTATTGCAGCTCAACATTATGATAGTTGCTGTCTGACATGATCTTGTGATTGTGTCACTACTTTTGCAGAATTACTGTTTTGTTAACTACTTTTATTTTTTACTAAATAGTATGTGGGTCCTCTATCATCCAGTGATGATGGTTGTGAAGCTAAAACTGTTCCTAAAGTCAGCAAGCTGCAAGGCTCTGCAAGAAGAATTTGATAGAGCACTAAAGCCAATCGGCTCAACAGAAGGTAGGGAAAGTGGATTTAAAAATTACAGCACCACTTGCGTGAAGAGGGAACTGGTTGTCAGCCGTGCAAGCTGTAAGCACATGGGATTTCTGGGCTGATTGTCCAAAATCACTGATATGGTACTTTAACAGATGTCTACATGTTGCACAAGGACACTACAGCAGGCTGGATGCTACCTGACAAGTGAGCTGAACCCTGGTTGTCTCTACAGTAAACTCTGAAACCACCAGTGCACTCCAACACTGTATGCTTTTTTTTTTTTTTTTTAACACATTAGCAGTATATAAACACTGGGAAACTGGTTAGCCTCATTGGGCTTTAGATTAAGCCACAGTGAGCTCAAGTCCTTTTTTGTTTGGACAGCCATTACACATCAGATGTATTCCACAAAGAGTTAAAAGATCCATTCTCTGTTCCATTGTGCATTAAATGATTTCTAGAGGAGATGAAACTCTAATGATCCCCGTGGGGAAATTGGATCGTTGCAGCGGCAAATAAGATACAGCGAAGGAAAAGACCAGGTTATAAATAAAAATAGAGCAAATGAGGTGATATCAGACATAACAAAGCATACAATTACATACTACAGCATGTTCAGTGAAGTCAGATGTATCATGTGGTGTATGTAATATAACCGCATCATACAAAGAATGTAAACAACACATTATCAAAATATATGTAGAAAATTAGCAGTAGAAAAAAAATACGTTTCTTTTATGCAATATGTATCAGGCATGTAGCATGAATTTGAAGAATAAATAGCAAATAATCAGGTGCAAGGCTACAGATCCTCTAAAATGCATGAGTCAATGTGAGCTGAAAGAATGACGGCAACAGCAGAAGACCAAGCTTTAATATTACAAATCAGTGAATTTCCACTGTAATAGTCTTCATCCTGTTAACTGAATTGCTTGCATAGTTAAAAAAACATGTTCTCTGATAGTTGTGGAAGACAAGTGTATGGGCCCTGAGGTGACCATTTTAGATGTTATGGCACATGCTTCAATGTCAACTGTGAATGCAGTACTGAAGGCTTTCATAGCAGAAGCACTGATGCTCTATTCTCTAGGGGTAGCAAATTTCTTTTCTTCCAGTCTTAAGTTTAGATTATACACACAATTTTCAATGTAAAATCAGTGTCATGTCGTTTACATGTTATGAATACTGAGTGCCAGTCCACAGATTGCATAAAATGAATTCCCTTCTATATAAACATCTAGCAATATGTATATGTTATGCAGGTTTGAATATGGGCATTACATGTAGGCTGGTTACATGTAGCTGTCTGCAAACTAGCCATATGTATTGAAAATGATTTAAACTGACTTGAAAGTGTACATTTTAGTATCTGCAGTTTAGATATTAAAGCACACAGAATAAAGATGTCCTAAGCTAATCCTAAATATGGGCATATTTTAAAGGTCTCGTTATCAGCTAAATTAAAGCCTATCAATATCATTATTTTACTGTTTTCCTCTTCAACCTACCAGTGCTGCAATACTGCTGTCTTTTACCAGGGCTTGGCTTCACAGTGCAAATTAGAGCATGTGAGTGTATTTGTGTGTACCAGTGACTCCGAGTTCCGACGTCCAGATTGGCAGTATACATGGATTCAGTAAGCTCCAACTCTAATAATCTCTTCCTCATTAGCAAAGAGCAGTGTACAAAACATTAAACTAGCAGTGTGACATTATGAGCCAGAGCTGACCGTTGCCTTTACTAGTTAAAATGACAAATGGCATAAGTGCCAGGTCATACCAGCTGTCCTTTATTAATGTTAATTCCTTGAGTAAGCTGATGGCAGGGAAAAATTAACCTTGTGTAGTGTTGGGTTGTTGTTGTGCTCTCAGCAAGTGGATGTAATGTCAAAGTCTGTCTCCCTAGGTGTTTCTGCATCCAACCTTATACCTAACACCAACTATTTTCTCTGCTATACCCAACCGTGACATATAACCCAAGCTCTGGACCCAACTGTGAGGGTGTGCACTACAAGAAACATAATTGTAATGGAATGTAAATGCTATTTTAGAGAGGGACAGATTTCGACAAATGATCTGCCCGTGTCTGTACTCATCAGGCAATCAGAGTGGACTAAGTGTTGCTGTATTTCCTATCTCTTCCTAACCCCAACCCTAACATCAGAGTGATACGTCTTCTTTCTTCTGTCACATCAGTTTCAGGGTTAACATTCTCCCTGTATTTTCCTTCACATCAACTATTTGAGCTAATATATTTAGCAGTTCTGAACCAGATTAAGTAGCTTGTGAAAAACATGGTGTGCTAATGACAGTGGGCTACATCTGTTATTGTAATGTGTCAGATACAAATTTGATCAGCATACCATACCAATAATAAGAGAAAAATAGAACCCCCTCAAAGCACAGAAACAGGACTATTCTGAAAAGGGCATTTTTTCTTAAGCTGAAGCAGCATTACGACTTTATGATTAATCTTTCATTATTTAATGTTGAGTATTGTTTTGCTCCGTTCTCTAATCCATCAGGGAGCTTACCTGTTGCATGGAAAAACTTGTTAATAAAATTGAGCTATGATAGGATTAATTATTCGTTGACCCTGAAGCCCATAAAAGCAATAACTGTAAACAATGTATTGTCTGAATCAAACATTTTCACCAGTAATATCAGACATCACTGTGATTCTCCAGTGCTGAAAGTCTGGAAAACTGTTTAAACTTTTCAATGTTCTTTGATATACTTTGTTGTACTCTCCGTGGTGTCGGTGCTGGTACAAATTAGGACTTAGGGGTTACTAAGATCAGTAATTACGTTAACACACTTGCAGATTCTGTACTTTTATATTTATTTCATGTCTTACCCTGTATGATCTTTTATTCATGTTGTCTTTTGATTTCTCTCTTTATTCTTGCGCAATAAGGAGACTGACAAAAAAAAAAAAAAGTTTCGGCTTTTGACAAGTTTATAACTATTTGTAATTTAACTCTCTTTGATTTAGGAAAATAAGAGGTTTGCTCCTGCACCTTGGGTGGTGTCATAATGCCGTGATACATGAAGGTTGCTCTTTGAAAATGTGTGAAGCAAGGTTAGCAAATACACCCAGTAGTCCTGTTTGTCTCAGTAATACTGTACCTTTGAGATGCCTTTGCTGTGCTTTAAAGGATATTTCTATTTAAAAGCACTCTGTTGAAGTTTTAGAAACCATAATAGCTTTCAGTGTAGTTTTATGAGTTTAGAGGTTATGAAGCAATATGCAACCCTAATCTACTGTTATTGTGCTACTGAGGTACATGAAAGGAAAATGTTAAAAATTCATTAGGCATTTAAATGAAACTTTTTATTTTAGTCAAGAGATGACTTTAGATCACATTTGTTTACATTCAACTCAATTATCACCCTGACTTTGTCTTTTTCTGACAAATCAGGGGAAGTAAAGACTTTGATTTGGTTATGGATTATTCATCACCCCATTTTTTAGCAACTTATCACTGAATAGCCACTCATTCTCTTCTGAACACATTCATAAAATCACTTCAGAGCTGAGACAATTTGATTGGAATAACTGCTGCAAGTTAATTAACAGGTTTTACAGAACAAATACATAACGTCAAGACACAGTTACACGTAATGACTGAAATGTATTTATTGGCCAACAATTTACTGCTTAAGTATTGTAGTAAACATCGCTG
The DNA here is from genome assembly GCA_019142605.1 of Cephalopholis sonnerati. Taxonomy (NCBI): domain Eukaryota; kingdom Metazoa; phylum Chordata; class Actinopteri; order Perciformes; family Serranidae; genus Cephalopholis; species Cephalopholis sonnerati. The sequence goes on from JAGQAX010000003.1 coordinate 16,658,510, forward strand.
TTGGCTTTGGATCTCACCAGCAAGCTATGGCCCTGTTTACACTGGGTATTAACATGTGTCTTGGAGGATTCAACCGCAAGTGGACAGCACTAAATACAAGTATAAACCACTGCCAAGACGCCCAGAGATCCAGTCACTCAAACCACTTGCTAAGGCTGTCTGGGACACATATGACATATCTTTTGTACTGTAAATGCTAATGCGTTTTGATGTTGACCCAACAAGGACTTTGTCATCAATGCAGGACTTGGTGGTTGTTTTGGTAACAGAGCTCCAGTGCTCTATAATTTGCCCATTTTACAAGTTGGATGAAGTGTTGCATGACCTTCCATCGTTTTACCCAATGGAAGGAGAAGTGTTAATTCTGCTAATAGGGATAACTCCAGCTGACCAAGGGCACTGGGTTAATGGGTTAGTGTGTGTGTGTGTGTGTGTGTGTGTGTGTGTGTGTGTGTGTGTGTAATATTTAATGCGTATATCAGTGTGCTGGTGTTTATACTATGTGCACGTCCATTTGTGTGTGTGTGTGTGTGTGTGCGTGTGTGTGTGTGTGTGTGTGTGTGTGTGTGTGTGTGTCTCTCAAGCACACACACACACACACAAGGCCCACTAAGGTTGTCTCACACACCATGTCACCAGCTGTGACAGTGTAACGGCTCACAGTCTCCTGCCCTGTCTTCACCCGTGTCATCCAGTTTGTGTGTGTGTGTGTGTGTGTGTATAGTACTTTACTCTCAGCAGCAGTGTCTCTGCTCTTCATGCAGCAGTGACGTTCTTCTAAGTCCAGTAATCTTTATGTCAAGAGCAATTGAAAAATTTTATTCAAAATGCTGTGCATTCATTTTTGCAAAATATTGCCTGATGGTCATTTCACAATATTTCATCGAGGTGAGTAATTGCATTCTCCCAAAAGTCATTACAAAGCAAGGGTCTTAAGATAGAAAATAACTTAACACTCCTTCACAGACTGTTTTTTGACAGCTTGCGTTCTGCCAGATTTCAATATCTGAGCATACTCTTTTACAATACACTTTAAAAATCACTTAACAGAGCTTTTCACCAATCTTGGAATCACTAATCTCACCACTGTAAATAGGGATTTAAAGTTTGTTTACGTATTAGCCCAACATTATGTTCTAACTCGTTAAATATCCTTAAGTCAACTACAACAAAATAAATCTGCCGCTATTTTGATTATCAATTGATCACCTAATTTTAAGTCATGTATTTTTTATGGTTTTCTTATTTTCCTATAAAGTAAATTTAGGTAACTGTCTGTGTTTAGTCCGTCTAAGCAAGCAATTTCGTCATCTTGGGCTCCAGGAGAATGTGATGGACATCAATCAGCCAAATTAATAGACAATGAAATAAATCGTTAGTTGAAGCCTCTATCCAATTCATATTTTTATATGCACTTTGTACTGCTGTGGTGTGTAGTGGCTGTTCAACTTGGCAGGCAACATCATGAACAAAAGCCAGGTAAAGTACACGTATAAGTAAACCCAGTTGGTGCTTTGAGTTTAGTGTGTACCAGGAGTATTACCCAAATTTAAGCTGAATAAAAAGCCACAAATCCAAGATTTTGATGATGTATAGAATTAAAATATCACAATTTTCAGTTCTTACCATTCATTCATTTAAATTTTGCTTTTACAAGGCTTTTAATTTCCAGAAATCCTTTTTTAACTTTCAACAACAACAAAAACACACACACCATGGCAGAGAGATTCATTATTTTTGAGAGACGTTCAAGAGGCAGACAAAGTATTTGTCATTATTGTAGTGTGGGGCTAATATTTTGGAGGAGGCAAAACAGAAATTAAGGAAAAAACGGTTATTGTGAGGTCCACAACTCTGACAATAGTTTTTCCCCCCTTTACAAAACCTTTCTTTTGACAAAATATAATTAGAAGCATGGCTAAGTGGGTGACTTGGTTGTAAAGATGCACGGTACTGATTTTAAACACAGTGCACATAATAGTTAATCTATCTCTGCACAATAGAGCCTGCTTTGACATTGTTGCTCTGCTATATTACACTGGAGGAAAATGTGCTGTTGCCATGCGTGGGATAATAACCATTTATATTTACATAAAAGTATATACAGAAATACACACAAGCACTAGAACAAAGATGTTTTTCCCTTCCATGTGTAAGACAAAAGCATCGGCTGCGGTCATGATCATTTTGTATTGAGCATGATTATATGCTTTCACTGTCTTTTGTCACTTTTATTGTCCTATTGCATTTTTCATCGCTCCTCTTGCACCCAGCAACTTCACTCCCCCTATTTTGCCTCATCTCACCCTATTCTCATCTCCTCATTCCTCCTCCTCTCCTCCCTCTCCTTCCTCCTCTTTTCTTCCCTATTTCTCTTCTTCTCCTGCTTCCTTCCCCTCCAGGGCCCTCATGGCACATTCCCCTCATCTTCCTTTCAACCTTAATCTTTTCTTGTCTTTTATCCCTCATCCCTCTGCTTTTTCTCTCCTCTACATTCTTGTCTTTGGAGGCTACCCAGCCTCTGTGGAAAATCTGTGTGTGTGTGTGTGTGTGTGTATGTAGGATAGATTGCCAGACTTCCTGCCTGAAAACAGAGGGGATCAAAATAGATCAGTTTGATTTCCCGGTCCTCCTCCTGTTTTTACTCCTCCATTCTCTGCGAGGAAGAAGAGGAGGAGACAGGAGTGTTGTATTTTCCCTGTGAGATGCCCTCTTCTGGTGGAGGAGAAGACTGAAAGTTGAGGGAACATATAGGTGATGGGATGATGTATAGAGGAAAATTTAAAAAAAGAGAAATGAGCAGGGTTTTGGAGTGGAGGAGGTATGGGGAGAGGATCGAGGGCAGACTGTAAGGAACAGAAGAGATGACATGATTGCAGGTAAGATGAGAAAGAGAGGAATAAAGAAAGCAGAAGATAATACAGAAAAAGTGGAGAATGCAGGAAGTGAAGAGAACAAATTATGATTGTGGGTGAAAAAAGGAGAGAAGATGACGAGACAATGTAAGATTAAGTGATTAGGGAAAAGAAAAAAGTCGTACGAGTGATGATCTGATTGCATCTATTGTATCAATGGAACAAAACTGAAAAGATTGCAAAGCATTTGATTTCAACAGGCTCTGTAGTCAATTTCCTCTCAGCTTCCTTTGTTTTCCTCACAAAACACACACACACACATACAGTACACACATACACACTCAGGTCCCAGGTACATTATTGCTGATCAGCAGCAAATTATTGCCATTATTATGTTTCCCACATTGTGTGACATTAATTTTTAAAAGGGAAGTTGTCCTGTATTGGCTACTGTGTAAATCCAATAAAGCATTGATCGCGGTGCAGGGGCCCTTTAACATGGCAATTTTGTTCAAAGTGGAAAGAAGCCAGGCTTTTTAAAGGAGGCAAAACAATAGCCTGCACTTGATTAAGGACTGTTTTTATTAAAAGGTTCTCCTGTGTGTTTGTCTTTGATTATAAATGTGTTTCTTTGAATACACAAGTATGAACTGTATTTTGCCTGCAATTACAATTTGACCAAACCCGAGTGCTGCTCGCCAGGACACAGACACTTACTTATGCAGACTCAAATACTGACCTCCACTTTGAATATCAGCACTTTAATATTTAATCTTCATTATTTTTCAATTCTGTTCTCTGTTTACCTTTTATCTTCCTGATAATTTGCCAAAACAAACAATAACAATAACTCAATAAAAACAAACAAACAAAAAAAAGACAGACAGAGACCAGGAGACAGAGATAGGAGAGAGAATGAATAGAGATGGATGGGTAGAAAGAATAAAGGGAAGGATGGAGAAGTGCTGTGCAGAGAGTTTTACCCTGCAAAGTTCACCTTTATAATTTACTTTAAGCCTTTCCAGTCCAGTTTTCCAGTTTAGAGCATATCTCTGACATCATCAGCATGCTGCCTCTGTACTACTTATAAAATTATTTTGGGTTTCTTCAGAGCTAAGCTAAATCGAAGTCGGTACAATTGAACAAAATCCTCAGTGATCCTTACGAGCTACTGCAGGGTTAGCGAGTTAGCTTGCTAACTAGGTAGGTTATGCTAACAAGTAAGCTTGTCAGTAGGCTAGATTATTGTTAAACAAAGATAATATCATTTTACAGTGATTTTTATCAAGTGTTTGTTTTGATCGGGGACCACACTGTAATGTCAGTGATGGTCCTGGATTGACACGAGCGCTGCAGTCTTGAAAAAGATTGTCTTCAATGGGCTATGAAAGGAAGGAAAATGTGTTCATTGCAATTACCTATTAGCAAGCTTACTTGTTATCATTGACTACCTAGTTAACAGGCTAACTTGCTAACCCTGCAGTATCTTATAAGGATTTTTACCAGGGGTTTTGGGGGTTAAATTTTACTACCTTCAATTTGGAAAACTAGCTCAGCTCAGAAGAAGCACAAAGAAATTTTGAAAGAAGCACAGGAGCAGCGCACTGATGATGTCAGAGGGCTGTGATTGGTTGATTACAATGATGGTCCACAAATGCCATGTGGGATGCTGATCCAGGAACATGTCCTACTTGGCAAAATCACGTCATGCTGTCCATGTTTATCATGTGGCTCTTGAATCTAGCAAAAGGCCAACTAACATGCAGAAATCCCCCGAATATTGTCTGCCAGAAATGCACACAGTTTATCTTTTTCAACATTTTGATGCTCAGTGCATTAGCATGTTTTTAATTTACACTTCAGCTGAAAGATTTCACAAATCATTTAGCACTACGCCTTACATGTAGACAATTAGCAGTGGTAAATGAGTGTCAGAGGTGGCATCAACACAGGAAAAAGCAAGAGCTAGGTTAAGTTTCATTCACATCTTCCCAATGACATAACTCAAAAGAAATACTGAGATTACAATATTTTTATAGGTGTATGTTGCTTTACATTTATGCTGTACTGAAGCAGTTGATTAGGTTTTTAGTTGTTGCTATATGATCTGACAACACACACAAAGGGTAGAAAGCAGAGGAGAGAAATGCATTAAGCCATGATGCCCAGTAAAAGAAGAAAAGTAATACTTGCTCTATCAACGACTTGATTTTCAGAATGACAGTGTGAATTTGTTCTATTATAGAAAAAATAGACAGATGTAGAGACTTTGCCATGGTTTAGAGGTTAGTGGATTTATCTGCTGACTACTGATTCATTTGTAGATTGTGACATTTTACAAGGCATGTTCAGTATTTGGATTTGGTCCAATGGTTGTATAAATCTCTTTTTTTTGTAAATGTGGTGGACAAATTCATTTTCTTGACATTTAAAATAAAGACAGAGGAAAAACAAGTTAATTGCAGAAGACAGGAGATTGCTGGATACAGATGATAAATGATGATAGATGGTGAGAAGAATTAAGGCATTGTGTTATCGAGGGGAATTCCTCTTCTTCTTTTGTCTTTGTATAGGACGGCAGGTTGACATTTATTGTCTATTGCTGTCTAATGGGGATACCCTTCATTTGTTGGGAAGCTGTATTCAATCACAGTCGCTGTGGCGTAAAGGGAAGGGAGGTTATGCCCCATGGACCGTATGTGAGCACATTAATCTTCCAATCTCCTTACGATTTATTCCATTTCAGGTAATACCCAATCTCCAATCCTATATATTTAAGTTTTGAGGATATGCTCCTCACAGATCCCTGCACAACAAGAGAGTTACTGTCACTTAAAACAGCTGTATGAAGCTATCAGAGCGTTCATAAAGCAACAAACCACCATTTGCTACGAAAAGTTGTAGTGGAGTAATGGCTTCTAGAAGAGTGAAAGAAGTCAGGCTTCTTCTGTGTGTGTTGTGTGCTGAGCTTCTGTGTTTGCTGTTGTGGTGGATGGTCCGGCAGTGCATGCACATTAGTGCGACAGTCACTGCTGATAAAGCTGTCCCGACCCACGGTGCCAGAACAGTATTGTCACAGAAGCATAACGCCCACCCTTCTGTTAGCTCTGTCAGCACACTTGCTGTTGTCAGCACTGTTTGCACTGTTAGCACAGCTAGCTACTAGCTGCTGCCCCTTCATATTGAGAACCGTATGCAGACAATCCCGGCTCAGACTCTAAATCACAAATAATGCTTGTATACAGATCCTTTAATAAGTTAGAATGACATTACGTGGACTCATCTTGGGTGAGCTTAATCAATTTGCGGCACTACCAATGAGGACAATGTACAGCTGGAGCTTATGGGTATGAATGTGGCATAATGCATAAAGTATCTAATGTCTGTAGTGACAAATAATAGAAAGAGAAAACATGACTCATCAGTGGATGGCATAGCAACCAATAAACACAGCAAGCTATGAATTGTTAGTTATTGGAACATGTGTACACGTGTATCACCTATCAGATGACTTGTGTAGAACAGCTAAATGTCTTAGGTGATAATGGATGCAGACGGTCAAGTTGAAAATGACTGTTCACAGGGTGGGGGCTGCTCGTGTTGTTAACAGGAAAATCCTTCTCTCTCTGTCTCCAAGTCATCTTGGTTTCACACTGTCACAGAGGCTTGATAGTAAATTTCAAAAAGAAAATTGCTCTAACCTTTACGATACAAACTTAGTACAACAAACTTTGAAAGCAAAGCAGAGACAATACAGGGGAAATCAGGATAATGAGGCCAAATGGCCTTCTTTGAAATGGAAATGGGGAATATAAACCAGCCTAATGAGTAGTCTTTATTTTTGATCTGTTATTGGGGACCAATCTATTCTAGCATGGTCCTGTATTGGAAAAAGATGAGCCCCTTTTCATCTTCTGTGGAAACCAGGCAATGAGTAGCCCTGTTTAATTCTGCAGTGCAGCACTTGTTATATCTGTCCTCAAGTGACACCTGTCCTGCTTTTTTGCTCCAGCCATGTTCTTACACATCTGAGTGAATTTAGGGCTGCACAGTCCAGTTACTACAGACAGCTGGGCTTCAAAACACTGTAATGGAGACCTGGCAAAACCTGTGTTGTGTTAAAGTGGCAACCAGGCTAGTATTCTTTGCATCTGTGTTGGAAAAGAGGCATGCTTGTCTTGCTTGTGAAGCCTTGGTCCTGTAATGGATAGCAGACAGCAATAGCACTAAAAAAGCCTGAGTGACTGTTGAGTTTAGCAGTTTACCCTGTCGAAACAGGATTCTCCAACATGGTAGCTTCCAATGAATAAAGTTTTTGAGCTGTCCCTGCTTCTGAAATGGCCTGTACCACTCTGACTTTCCTGCAAAACAATGCAGTATAGGGCAAACAGCATATTCGCCATTTGGAAAGGACCTTGGAGACCAGACATTTTCATTTGACAGATACAGATGATAAAAATACTCCCCTCTGACGCCCAACAGGGAGCAACTTGCCATCCAATTTCTTACCATTTCAGACAGAGAGAGAGAGGAAGGAGAATCCCTCTTGACACCTGCTGGCATCATATTTATTTTCTTTTATGTCAGATAGAGAGGGATACTGTCAGACTGAGGGATTGATAGAGGTTACGGGGAAAAAAAGACAGGAATCATCAGCACAAACTTTGCAAGGTCAGACCAAAAAAAAAAACAAAAAAAAAAACAGTTTTGCAACAGACGCAGCAGGAAGCCTTTGTACACACATCCATCGCTGACTGGAGTTCCTGAGTGAGGCTGACTTTGACTATGGCACAGGACCAATATACAAGTTGTTAGATAACAAATTATGAGGATTAACCTCTACCTCATCTATTAATAACTGAAATTCAGGTTTACATTTTACACAGTCCCTTTAAAATCATTAAGATCTGGTATTTTAATTTGTGTGTAGCCAAATTTAAATCCACATAATTATACAATTAAAAATAGTTGTGGGTATATTAATTGGTTGCTTTTAAAGTTAGGCGCATAATAAGAAAAGTAACAGTAGTTCTGCATGAGTTGGTTTTCCATCCAGGTGTACAGCTTTATTAATTAACATATTCTGTGTCTCTTGATAGTGGCTGCTGTTCTGAACACCTGCATTACTGACACCTTCTGTTTGATATTTATATGTCAGACACCTGTTGTTTGCCTACGCGGACAGAGTCACCGGTGAATACCATCAGTACCTTAGAGAGTATCTCCACTGAAAACAATAAAGATTAGATTCGCATTTAAACACGAAGGGCAGGGATTCTCATGGAAAAAGAGAGAAAATGCTATTGTTGGCCCGCAAGAGGAGAGACTAGATATCTCCATTGGCTACATAGTTCTTTATGCTGGGTTTGAATATGAATCTTCTTGGTATCATTTTATTTTCACAGCCATTCTTCAGTAGCCAGTGAAGAGTGACAGGGAAAGTGGGAAAAGAGGGATGTTATGCTGCAGAAGTCATGAACCGCTTTATAAACTTTGGTGTCATCAATCTGTATTATGTGCCTTTTAGGGAAGTCACAGCAGCAGAATCGAAAAAAAAAAAGCCATCCTGCTCAGTCTGGCATCACATTCTGCTAAGCCTGCAAGGCTGCACATTTTTACACAGCACACATTTTAACCAGCATCGCTTCAATTCAGTATGATTATTATTTTTTTTACAGACATCGTCAGACTACTCTGGAAGTTAAAGATTACCGATTACTACATTATTATGTCAAAGCTGTTTCCTTGGATTGTCAGGCAGCTGCTGCCAAAGAGATAGCAGATTTTCTAATGAAGAGCTGGGTTTTAATAGAAATATATCAGAGGTGGGACACTAGAAACATAGATTTTACTGGCAGAGCAGCTCCCTTATCTTTCACAGTCAGTATCACATTTTACTGTGATCTAACATTGACAGTAAGTAAATATTACTTGATTTGTAATGCTGCAATTTCACGCACCAGTCAGAGAAATCAAAGCTTAGCTCATGAAGTAGTTTATGGATAAGTGCACAACATAACACCAATGATGCATTTAGCTGATGTGACTTATTTGGAGCCCTTTCATAAAGCTCTCATATAATGTAGGAAAACACACACACATAATGAGCCTATTAACTCTACTCAATTACATCATCATTCTTATCTCCTCTCAAAGGTTGCCAATTGACATTCAACATAAAAAAATATATTGTGATTATAATATTTTAGAGGTGAAATTCCTTCTTCTGTGGCGTAAACATTTTTATTTTCTTGCCCTTGTATAGTTTTTCTGCTGAGTCCTAGGACACATGGATGTAGTTTTCACACAAACATCAACAGACTGCAAAGGTAATCTCCCAATTTGCAATAATAGACAACCAGCCTTCATCCTGTTCCATCAGTCTAGAGGGATTACTGCAGGTTAATTGAACATGTTAAGGTCAGATGAAGCCTATACTTCTGCCCAAAGTATGCTGATAACAGCCATCACTCAATCTGCATGTGTGTGTCAGCTTGTGTGTTCGTAAAGGAAAGAGATTAAGTGATAAAGAAAGGGAGAGAGAAAGTGACATCTCTTGTCTCCTCTATGAACAACCTCCTCATTATTGCTGTAAAGGTCCTCTCGGTTGTTTTGTTGGTTCATTGTCACCGGAACAGACTCCAGGCTGGATTACACCACCCACCGCCTCCAAGAGGAAAATTACATGCCGCCACTGTTTTGTTATACAATCACACTGAGGGACAAAATAGATACGGCTAGAAATTTAATACCAGCCTCCAATTGTTTTCCATTTGTCGGAGGAATCTCTTTTAAATGTCCACAAGACAGTGTGTTCCAATAGATTTACTCCTTCTACAGTATTTCTTTTATTGCCATCTGGGCCTAACGAGCGGAGAAAAGATGAGTTTTGTTTTCTCTGTGACAAGTAATGTAATTGATTTTTGTTTTCAGCGAGTAGACAGTGTGTTAATAGGATATGAGAAGTGTTTGATTTGTATTTATTTGAAAGTAAGTAAAGATTCTAGCTATGAAACAACTTCTGTGCCTTTGGGGGAGGTGACATACTGTATAATATGCCATTTCCCAGTTGTGATGAGTGTTTTGGTTGAAATATGCCTGTTGTCTCAAGCGTTTGTTTAAGTCAAATTAAGTAAAAACTCATATCCACTGGTAATATGTCTTGGGAAGAAGCTTTAGATCTAAGGCCAGCGATTTGTTCAAGGGTAATGGCAGCACAGTATGATCCTTGCATGCAGAACAGTTCTGGGAAAAACAGAAAGAAAAGAGACATAATATGAAAAGTCTACACGTAAAGGACCACAGATGGGGCCTGAACCAGGGCCCTCTTGCTATGAGCTATCTTGGCAGCCATGGCCCAGCCAGATATATCTGTTTTTGTGAATTAGGAAGAAGGTTGTCAATATATAAGAGTAATTTATTGTCTACAAGAAGAGCTGTCATTATGTCAGTATTAAGCATGTTTCCATTATTTCAGTGGTATAACATGAATCTAAAAAGCCAGTACAGCAAGTAAACAAGCCAGTATGAACAAAATTGAAACAAAACCAGAGAGACTATTGATGTGTTATGTAACTGTTATTTATTGTTTGCCAATTTATTGATAACACTGAGGATAATATTTATGTGGGGCTGGTATTTAAGTATGCCTCTCTTTAAAGAGGCATGGCCCTCTTTATCTAAGCTAAACTATGGTTAAAGGATATCACAGTGTTGCAGCTGGTGAAGGTGGGGCTTATTTTAATTACTTTATACACTGCTTAGTAGCTTGCAAATTTTCCCCAGGGATGAGTTCAGTCTTATTTTTACCTTTAATAATTAATCATCATTCACGTTTTTATATTTTGTGTTGATATTCTGAATCTGCAGTAGCTAATGACCTAAGTCATCAAATACATGTAGTGTTGTAGAAAGTACAGTTTTCCCTCTGAACTGTAATCACATAAAGTCGCAGACAATGGAAATACTCAAGTAAAGTGCACGTACCACAAAATTGTAGTTAAGTGCAGCGCTTTCCACCACTGCACATGGAAATTCAATTTCTGCCAGGGCCTGTTACACAACATCACCCCTGGGGCTGATACGGGCTCAGTGTCGTGGTCAAGAATACTTGAAGTCTACCTACAGTACTTACTAGACCACTCTGCTGTACCCTTGTAAATTGGTGCGGATCAGGCAGGCTTTCTACAGGTTTTATTTGAAGCCCCATGTGCCAGTTACTCTCAGAAAAGTACTTAAATGTTCTGGATTCATAAGCTTTCCTAAAATTGCTGCAGTTTCTAGCCTTCAGTAGTGTTTCCATACTTTTTCAGAGCCATGTCGTGAACTACCAGTTGTAGTCAAGCTGCAAGTTTTCTCTTGGTATGCTAGTCACAAACCACCCCTGGTAGCTAGGGAGTTGCCAGTTCACCTCCTTGTCACCGCCAAGGCACTCTTGAGCAAGTCACTGAACCCCCAGCGGCTTTGGGTATATGTATAGGTCCTTTTTGTGCACATGTGTGTATTTCAGGCCTGTGGGTTGAATCACCCCAGTGATTGAAACCGATAAAAACACAGGATAAAACAGTTTCATGTTATGATTCAGTAATTCTGCGATGTGGTTCAGCTCCTTATGTAGATATAAACAGCTCATTCGAAGGTAATAAAAACACAACAGTTTTTCTTTTCGTGTGATAACACATTAAGGAAAACATACTTATTGCATTATGTTCTGTTGCAGCCAATATATCCCCCTAAATCCTACACACTGGACCTTTGCTTTGTGCATATGCTCAGTGTCAATTGTCACCTTTGACCATGGAAAAAAAAAAAAAAAAAAAAATTCCCATGATAAAAGAAAAACATTAAAGCATCAGAGAATCTGCTCTCTCTGAAACCGCTTTTGTTTTTAATGCATGACAGCTCTACATTCATAGCACTGCACTCAGATGTTGATGACCTTTTATCCAGTTATTGTATATCATGCAAAAAGCCTTGAATTTGGTGCACAATTTTTTCAGCTACTGGCTGACTTGTACCAGCTTATGTGACAGCTTTACACTGAAGCACACCTCTTGTAAAGAGACAAGTAGACCTTGGGGAAAGAGGCTTACAGCGCCAAGGTGACTCTATATATGCGTGTGTGTGTATGTGCATGCGTCTTCAATACTCATGACTCATCCCTCATAATGTACGGAGCCTGCACCCTTGAGGAACCCCCCTCACCCGCCACACAGACACACTCTCTGTCTCTCTCTTTTTTAAGTTCCTGCCATTGTTGCCCCTTCTTTCTCTCTGTCTCTCACAGCTCTCTTGCAGCTCTCTCAATCTGTCTCCAGCTTCCTTTGTCTTACTTTTTTTCTTCCTCCTTTCTCCCATGTGTATATCTCCCCGCTTTCTTTCATCTCTTCTTCCTTCCTACCACTTCTCTCTCTCTCCATCTCTCTCAATACCTCTCTCTCGTGTTGTTTAGCCAATGGCTGTCTGCAGTGACTGACAGCATACAAACAAGACTCTTGGGTTGTAGGCCAGAGGCGTACACACACACACACAAACACACACACTCACTTAGTCTCACTTACAAAGATGATGATACAAGTCATATAGGAAATTTGAACACACAAAGGCATTCATGCACACTTAAATTCATATGGAGAATTTAATACACATGGCATGTCACTGCTGTGCATTGACAAACACGTTTCACACACAGACGCACACCACATACACACACATTTCCCCATCTGTCTACACACTGCCATGTACGCGCTGCACTGATGGCTTGCCCAGAGGCATACACACACACGTAAACAAACACACACCCACAAATACCCACCACATAAAAGAGACTCATACATAAGTCACATAAACACTTTTGTATTTAGACAAGCAAACACACACACACACACACACACACACACACACCACACCCACACACACACATTCACACTTTCTGTATCTGCACATAGTGCTGCCACATATACTTGCTCTGATGGATGGACATGGATCTGATAACCTCATCACCTGATGTCACTCAAGGCAAGGTTTTTTTTTACACACACACACACACACACACACACACACACACACACACACACACACACACACACACACACACACACACTACTTTACTACACTTGTAGAGAAATGTCTTTTCAATTGCTTGTCTGCCTCTTATTGTTAACCGTTTGTACTGCATGTCAAACAACTCCGCTTATCTTGTTCCGATAGGCTTAACTTGCTTAAGAGGTCATTGTAGTTAATTTGTTTTTGCTTGATATCTGAGAAGTGCTCATTCAAAAACGACATCCCGACCACACTGTGATAAAAGACGTTAAGATCTAATCTAATGTTATGACCGACACCCAAATGCCTCAATTCATTATTGAAGTCTATTTTAAATTTCTCACAAGCAGAAAGAAAAAAAAAAACAAAACGGGAGAAACCAGATCTGAATTCGACTCTGTATCAGATCTTATGAATGCAGCCTGTTACAGCTTGTACAGTGCTGTTAAGGACCCCAAACAGAGGCAAAGAGGGAACATTTCACTTAAGCACTGATCCTGTTTTGACTGCATATTTATTATGAACCTAACCTGTCAAGTCAACACTGTTGGCTTCCATTCACATTATAAAAAAAAAAACAACAAAGACAAATCTATACACTGAAGAAAAATATGAAAATAAAACCCTTGATAGATAAGCTAAGAAGCATGAAAAATCTAGATGCATCCACAGAGGGCATTTGGCATTGCCATATGATTTGATTAGTAAAGAAAGATAATGCTTTGGCCATGCTGTCACTAAATCTCAAACCAACTTAACACCTATGAGGTTTTTCTTGAGTGTAAAAATGTTGTCAGTGAGTATTTTACTGATGGGTCCAGTATCATTATCTTTTCCAACTCGCCAGTTTGATTTGATTTAATTAATTTCTTAATTTTGTGTCATGCACACAGACATGTGTCCAACCCTAATGGGTTTACAGGACATCATAACAACATTGTTGTAGTGATCAATCGAAAACACATTTTATCTCACTGCTAAGTCCCAAACAAAATACTTAACCCATTATCCCAGGTCCGATAAACAAAGTCTGCCACAAAACAAGTTCCCCTTCTGAAACATAACTCAGTATTTTCAAGGTCATCTGACCAAAAGGAATCATAGGCAGGACAGTAAAACAAAAAAATCAACCTCATTATTAATTTCCCTTACCTCACAAAAACAGAGTTTGTCCCCTCTCTGGAGTGGTGTTAAACCTAGTGGTCTCTAAGGGCAATGGTAATGTTAATGTTCCTGATTGTATCTGTTCACATAGGCATCTTTGTCTTTTGCTTGATTCATACCTCGCATAAGGGTCCCCACTGTAGCTGTTCTTAATGAGACAGGAAGCTTGTAATATTGGTTTATACCATATCTCAACTGATGATTATTCCCTATACCTGGGAAACCTTTTGCTCTCAATTTTTGGAATATCATAAAGTAACCTTGTTCAAATAAAATAAAGATTTCAGCTCATTAGCCCAGTGATGACCATGCAAAATGATCCAATTAAGTATCTGTTTCATGAGTCTCTGATCAGACATCTTCACAAGTCTATTGCCAGATATGTTAATTAACAGCATTTCCCAATTCTTAATACCAGCATTATCTTCCTTCAAAAAAATCAAACATCCTCTGCTGCAGTTTTGTTGTATATAAATGTAATTTGTATTCTACAGGGCTGGCCGTCTTATGACCATATCTGTATTCCTGATCTAGGACATACATCCACAATGTGTTGTCACTTTAGATGGGTTCTCATCTGTCCATAACACAAGATGAAGGACACATGCACAGAAAAATTATGCACCCTGATATTGACATGGACAGGCACACCCAAACATGTACCGTAACTTGTCCGTCAGCAGTGTAGCCAGTCATGATATTTTCCACTCTGTTTGGTATTCAGGTCATATCAGTTCCAAGCAGACAAGTGACCAAGTAGTTGGCATGGGATTCAAAAAACAGAAGCAGTCACTTGTCCCTCAAGAGGGCCACTGTCACATATTGTACTTGTTATTATGTGTTACCTTTAGGGTGATAGCAGAAGTTAGTATCATGTAGCATGTATAGAACACACACACATACACAAACACACACTAGTACATGCATATGCAGTCTTTATCATTGCGACTGAATATTTGTACAGACATGTATGCATCGTATAACACAAACTCTTCTGTTTTCTCGTCCTTGTCTTTTTCACTTACACCATTTATGTACAGGATGTAACATCACCGCTAAGTTACGGCGTGAAGTTTCATCTTATCAGACAGGCAGGAAAAAATACACACTCTTGGCAGCTCCAAACAGTAGGCAGAAATGAATGACAGAAATGAATACATGATGGATGAAGCCAGACATGTTTTGTCACTTGTTACTCAGTGTGTCACTCAAAAATTTTGAAGCATCACAGACACTTACGATAGTTAACGCCACTCCTTTATTTTCTGCCTGTTTTCTAGCGGTGGATCAATATAGACCCTATAGATGAAAGTAGATGTATTTTTGTTATGCCTGTCACTCAGAAACAGTCCCAACAGTGGAAGAAGACATGCTCTCTGTGTGGGTGCTCTTCGGAGGCGAGTGATTGGCAGACGGGGGAGCTGGTGGCCACAGCATCCAGCAATGATGATCCTGTCACCTACTACCCATTACACCAGTCACATATCTGGTAGCAGGGACGGGATGGATGCTGGGTCACCTGGTTTATTTTTCTACTCTCTGCATGAGCGATGCAGAGAGACACACTGGCTCTCTGAGCATAAGTCAGACATCATGACACGCCAGTCTCTAATGATATATCCGAAGTGGTGGGGCAGATAAAATGCAGCAGTTGTTATTGTTATACAAACACAATAGAAATGTGGTTGAAATATGCACAGTTTTGTTATGATCTTAAATGCACAATATGATACTTTGTTGGATTTCCTGTCTGCTCAGTGGTGATTGTGTGCTAGCAATGCATCTCAGCACATCAAAATATACATTTATACAGTCAACAGCATGACAAATTATAAATAATTGCGTCTTAAATTATCCTTGGCACAGGTATAAAAAGGTAGAAAATACAAGCACATTATGTGAAACAGTCAAACCTAAAATAAGTAAAACCTCTAACTAAATTTTTGAATTGTCCTATTGATGTCAGTGTGTCGAGTTTCAGTCTACTCTGTAATTTATTCCTTTATTCCAGACAAATGGGGAAAAATATCTGAGGGCTGCCTCTCCAAGGTTAGTATTTACTGCAGGAATATTATAGTGTTATCCGCTTTTCACTCTAAAGCTATAGAAACAAAAAAACTGTTTGTTTTTTTCCATAGTCTGCATTTGGCGACAGTGAGTGTGTGAGAGAATAGACTGTGTATAAGACAGGGGGTGAGTAGATGGAGTCTTTGCAGTTCCAGGGGAATGGTTATAATTCATGGCATACTGCACCACATCACACATGCACTAGGTGTGTTGTCAAGCCATCACAGAGTCACCTGCTACCTCGCCAACGGTGACTCTATATTGAGCTGCATTATTAGTCTCCACAGGTGATGGTGGAGAGGGATCGAGGTCATGGAAACTGATTCAAGAGTAGACTTTGCCCCTGCCTGGCCCCGTCATTCAAGCTTCCACTCTTGACTAAGGTGAAGAGGCAATAAGCGTCCAGTTGGGTGGTTTTTAAAGGCAGAAGCGAGGAAGAGGATGCAATCAAGAAAGAAAGACCATTTTTCACTCAGCTTAGTTTTAGGTACCATTTTAGCCACGTTACCACCTTAAACTTTTGGTATAGTACCCTTAGAACCATACCTAACCTGGGCGGACATGTACCTACACCCTAGATTTATTTATCCTTTTTACTGCAGACAGCACCATTAGATGTAGGCAGGGTTATTGCTACTCACGGCTTATCGAGCTCTTACCTCCTCTTTACCAGTGATGCAAAGGAATGTCTGCACCTTGTTTATCATCCTTGGAACGGATTGCACACCAACAGTTTTAGGACAAAAAAGAACAGGCTTGAGTGCAAGTCTTTCTCGATTCGGCGTTGGTTGTTGACGTTCAGGGACACTGTGTCACACCTTCGTTTTCACAGGAAATTTAACATTTACATACAGTCTCTTTCAAAATACACGTGGTTTAGGTGACAAAAACACGTGGTTAGTTTTAGGAAAAAAGAACAGTCTTTGGCTTTAGAATCTTACGAAACGCGAACACCGCTCTCTTGGGTGAAAGTCGGTGTTTGTTTGACCCATCCATCCCCCCTCCCGCCCACCCCACTCGGACTTTCACCACCTTAACTTTTGTCCTTGTCCTGCCGTGTTTCCCCCTGACGCTGCTGGCCGCCCTTAAACTCTAAATGCAACTGACCGCATATCATGCCGACGTTAAAGGACGCCTTTTTTCGTTGGTTTCTGATGCTGCAAGTCACTGCCCAAGCGCCGGATTTCGACAACTTCGGAGTGAGACTGTGCTCTTCAAAGTTGTCATGCTGACATTTAAGGTGTCTTAATTGATTAACATTGTCATCTCATGCATTGAGTAACATGCAAGAAAACATTCCACCTTTAAAGTTGTTGATAGCTGCTGGCAGTAGCTAGTCAGTCTATAGCTAACTAACTGTTAACCAGTGAATATAAAGAGGCAGAAAAACATCCTTTTGCTTTATAGTTATAGTTTAATAATGTATAAAAAACTTACCACAGTATAAACAGTGGTTACATAACTTTCAGAACCAGCCACAACTCAGCCCTCACCAAAAGTGCACATTCTCTACTAGCCAATCAACAGACTGCAGCGTTTCCAGCTCCACTTTTTAGTGTCAGATCAGCATGCTAGGTACCTCAACAGAGGGAAGAAGAAAAGTGAGAACAGTATGGCACGGTTCTGTTGGTGCCATCCACAACTTTTAACAGTGGAAACAGAAAAATAACTGTTCTAATGTGTACCAGACTGAACTGAAGTGAACTGAACCAGACTGCTATGTGGAACCGAGGCTGTAGAGGCTATTGTGAGCAGTGCCAGAAACCTTGCACAGTGTTACGATGAAATAAGGTCCCTGAAATTTTTAAATAAAAGTCAAAGACATCTGGCTGCCAGTATTGGATCATAGTTACAGTGTATATGTGACTCTGAAAATGAAATTGCAGAACTGTTACAACAACGCATCCACAACAAAAAAAAGTAACGAGAAGTATGCAGATGACTTTCCACGTTGCAGTGCACTGAAAAAAAAGTCATTTCATCTTCTTTTGAATTGCATTTTTGTCATAACAACGTGTGACCCCAGTCAGATTCGATACGGTTATACCTCAAAAATGTTACATGTGAGTTGAGTATTAATACGCCTGTGCTGCAGAATCCTTGTGTGGCACACTGCACGCAATTTTCAGCGACACGAATGCATTATGGATTAAATGTGATCCTTGTGTTAGGAAGGCAAATAAATGACTGCAGCCGTACTGAATATCAGCAAGTCAATATTAGCAGTCTCACTTATCACCTTTTAAATAGTCCCTGTTCAGACTGTTTAGCTAATGCAGAACATGGATGTGTGGGCTGAATTGCTGTTGGGATTTGTGTGTTGCTTTCATAATGTCTACCCTTGAAACTGTAGAAGAGTCATTGCAGACTCAGACAGTACATGTCTGCCACTTCCTCAGTTGTCTTTTTTTCTGATTATGCTCGCTACTCGATAAAAAACATAAACTGATATTACTGTGAATGTAAAGTAACACAAAGTAATCATATTTTTTCATTCTAGCATCACTCAGTTTGTGCCTTCGACCATAAATCTAACTCTAACCATATTATGATTGTCTCTTATTTAAAAACCTATTTATCCTTACAGCTTCTCCCTGCTCTTAACCTCAGCTGGTGTAGCCCTGGCATTCACAGCTACACATTTAAAAAATATGAGGTTTGTCCTGATTTATCACCAAACTATGCCTAACATAAGTAAATGGTCTAATACCAGAATTTGCATTTAGGGCAGAGTGTAAGTTTGATCTAACAGACATAAAACTGCTCTGTTTCTCCTCCTGGGATCAGTGTTTCAGCCTGTTTCCAATTGTGTCTTCGAACATGTTTTGCAGCTCAGATGGGCTGAAGAGGAAGCACTGAAGCGAGAAGACAGAAAGATACTGACAGAGAACCTGTCACTGTTTCCTGAGACTGGTCATGTCACTCTTACATTAACTTAAAGCAGAGAGGGGACATCCAAGCTCTCTTTCTATCTGTGCCAAGAATTAAGTCAGCAACTTACTACAGGCAGCAATGTGTTTCTCTGAATTAAAAATAAATTAAAGGTGACTTGTAGGGTCGGGTAGTGAACTTGGGTCTTTTAAAGGTACAAACTGGATTGCATTGGTACTGCTGAGCACTGATTCACATCAAATATCAGTGCCAAATTTTGGCACCTGAGAGTACAGTGTGTGGTGTGTGTGGGTAACTAGTGTGTTGTTGAGCAAGAGAGAGAGAGAGATGGACAGTAGCTGCTCTCACAGCAGGCAGATGTTGGCGTTTGGAGCATGGGGTAAGATCAGCATTGAAGCTGTCTAGTGACAGTAAATGTACAGTAAAGGTGACAGTTTGCCTATGAATAAACACTGTCGCTCCTCGATACCAAGGAAGTTTCCGTGTCTTGCTTCCCAACTTCTGGGTGAAAGTTCCGGGAGACTGTACTGTTCATCATCTCTGTCCCTATACAGCACACTCTCCTCCACCTTGGTTGCGAAATAAAGATAGATATATGTAGTTAGTGATTGTATATTCAGGATCAACATTGCGTTAGTGCATGTATTGTCTAAAGAAATCGACTTGAACCATATATAAATGCTTTGGGTCGTGGTTTACGCCTGTGAGACCCAGCCGAGACATGAGCCTGCTACACAGATTCAAATGAGAGTGTATGTGTTGTGTGAGATGTGTGTGGCACTGGGTGTTTAAAAAGACAGGGGAATTAAAGACACTTTTTTTTTTTTTTTTTTTTTACTTTATTTAAAGCTAAGGTCTCAAAAACATAATTATTAGGGCTGTAGCCAGTCAGAATTGTCAGTCAAGTCAGATTTGGTTGTTCGATATCAATATTCAACAATTCTTTTTTTTTTTTTAAGGTTAAAAATATGAACCGATTAAATGGGATGTTCTGCACTAACGACAGGTTGTAAATGTGCAACAACATTTTTTGCAGACACCAGATATCAAACAAAAGCCAGAGACTGTACCGTATTAAGTTCCTGTGAGCTGTAAATTCATCACCTCTAAGGAGAAAAGAGAAGATAATGTTATCTCAGAGCCTTATGGTGGAAAGTCTCTCCTCCTCTGGGCTGCTGCATCATGTCCGCAGCTGTCTGTACTAAAGAGTAGGATGAAGTCAAGAGCCCTCACTCCATAGTAAAATCTGAGGACAAAAACATCTCCAGAAGTACACTGCACAGCACACTGACGAGCAAAGATAAAGAAAAAAACAACAGCAGCAATACAGCAATACAGCTTCCTTTCAGTACATTATACTAGAAAATTTGAGTCAGAAAAAGGCTACAAGTACGTGAAGAGTGAGTTAAGTATGCACATGTTAGAAAGCGCTTCTGACTTCAACTATATTTTCATTTTCATTTCCAGCAGAAATTAAATGTGTTGCACCAGAGTTAGCTACATGTCATTCTAGTCTGTGTAAAACGTGAGGAAAAAATGCATATGATATGATTGCAATGTAGAAACAGAGGGCTATGGCGATCCAAAATGGCTCGCAAGTGTGGTTACACTTGTCAAAACTCGATGCAGACAGTGCTCACTCCAATATTTCTAATGCAACAAGCAAAGCTGGCCAGGGCAACACAACCTAAGGAAAATATTCATAATAAATAAAAGATGTTCTAAACAAATAACAACTTTGGAATTCAGAAATGTGGACTTATTGTTTAACAGCAGATATTACATTTTTGTAATTACAGAGAGGGTAAAGTCCTGAAAAACCTGAGTCGATGATGCATTTCTGAAAATATGTTAAGGACTTAAATATACAGAATAGTATTCTGTGATGGAAATAGTGGCAGTTTATGCTTGAATATTTACTCCCCAATATCTTAAAGGTCATTGGGAAGCCTTGTAGGATTACTTCCTTACTCTCCCCATTGATCTAACATTTTAGATTTATTTAATTTTTTTACGACAAGAGAGAGAGATGGGATGACAGCACTGAGGCAAGCAGACAAACACCAGTGTGAAGAGGCATTAGACCTTTGCTGTCATTTGTCACTCAGACTGTCTCTGCGGCTGTAGAGGTGAAGTGGGACACAGCTGCTGGTGAAAGCCAGGTGATGTTAACTGCACTTGTCAACTTGTTCCTTTGTGATTTTGTGTGCGATTTGTGCGGGTAAGAGGTTTGTGCGGAACAAGCGAAGCAGCGGGAAACTCTCTGCTGTCATTTGTCAGTCAGAGGTGATTCAGGACGCAGGTGCTGGGCTCGCAGAGTGGAGACAAGTGTGTGTTTGTGGACATTGAGGGCTGTCTGTTCATGTATAGCCACGGTCAAACACACAGCACAGCACAGCGCTTTAGAAAGGTTAATATCTGTCCTCCTGGGAAAGCTGACACATCATATAGCATCTCCCCTGTAGCTACATTATTTTCACTGAAACTTACAAATGTAGACACCATTGAGAAAATCCTGTTTATACAGAAGTTGGATTTACACTTTTAGATTTAAAAAAAAAAAAATGTCACATAAAATATATAGCATATGAGTATATGTGTATGTGTAAGTATACTGTACTTTTAGCAAAAGTTCTTATTGCTGGCAAAATAGAGGGTTGTTCTGTAACTTGTTTTCATTCATTCGTATTATATTAAAGTTCCAGTGTGTAGGATTGAGGGTGCTATATTGGCAGAATAAGAATATGAACTATCCTATTACATTTGTGAAATTAAATATACAGCTTTAATTGTGTTTAATATAATGTTCTCAGTGCTGCTGCACTTGACAAGGCCACCTAGATGACGGAACAAGCAACATGCTGTCTGCCCCTCCCACCCCCAAACCAAAACACTTTCCTCCTTTGAGACACACTTGGAGGCAGCTACCCTGAGCTAGCTCATTGCAAGATGGTTAGTAATGCCATTACCATAAAAAAGATCCTCCCAATAACCTACAGGTCTGTCAGTTGTTGGAAATAGATGAAATGAGGGGCAACACAAGCTACAAGCAAATGTTTTCCCCACAGCATTTAGGCAGCCATTACTGATTCAAACAGAGAAAAAGAAATCGACCCAGCAACTGTTACAGTTGAAGCTGTGGATATGAGACCCTACTCTGCCGTGGAAATTGCAGGCTTTACAAACATGCTTAATGAAATCCTGTTACAATATTCCCTCACAAAACAATTTCAGCCACACTGTAATTCCTGCTTTGTACAACGAAACAAAAGAAGAAAATATGATAATAGTTTTAAAACATTTTGGAATTAAACAGGGAAATTTGTCTGGCATTTCAGAAACAGAATTATTTCTTTTGTTCATTTATGTTTATGATTACAATACTACAGTACTACAGTTTATACAGAGCTGTTTTGTTTTCTATGCTGCTACAGAGACATCTCAGAAGATGGGTCACTCAGATATAGCTCCATCGATGATCAAAGTCAAAAAAATATTATACTTTATAATGTTAGTTTTCTTACATTAAAAATGTAAGTTTTCTAGTTGTATCAAAAATGTCCAACACAGTGACACCACCACTTCATATTGAACTGAACTATATATCTTGTGGACCGTTACACACTAATGTTTTCATCGGTGTAAAATCACCTAGAAATAAGAATAGTTGTGTTTTCGTTAGCTTAGAATGAGTTGTTTATATCTACATACAGAGCCGGTCCTCTTACACTGAATCCGCCATGCTGTTCCTCAGTAGCCCAGAATGAACAAATTAAACACTGGCTGTAGACAGGGCCATTCTCATTTTCACGGTGGCCACCATAATTCTCAAATTTCCAAATTTCAGTTGGTTGCAATGTGCAGCTGTTACCACTAGATGCCACTAAATCCGACACACTAGATTTTTAGTTTCACATATTACTAGATTCTATCTACGTCACAATTATTATAACACAGGATATTGTTACTGTGATTAACAAGCAAGTGAGAAATGAAATTTAAAGAAAAGTTAACGCCTTTTGCCTTGGCATGACTCCTCATCATCTGGTAGACAAGCGAAGGCAGAGCACCTTAACTTCCAAAAAGGGTTAGAGGTAAAGTTTGAACTCAAGGTTTTTATGTAGATAAAAAAAATAGAATTTCCACATTTCTAATGTTATGCCTATAGTTTATTTAGCTGGACACCAAAACAACTTATGAGTAATTTCTCTCATTTTCACTTGTAGGTGAGATAAGGTCTTTTGCCTCTGTAAAGCAGTATTTATCTGGAGACTTGAGCTATAATGTAGAACTTTCTGTTCCATGTGCTGTGTAGGTGGAAGATCAGTACTGCTCGTGTCAAGTATCTCTTACAGTGATCAGTCAGATTCAATTTAGCACCATCCTTTGCTACCAGCCCTGTACAGTAAGAGTGCCATTTTAATAAGTGAGTATAGCCAGCTACTTTTTAACTACTGTAACTGTAGATTTATTTTTTATTTTGTTAAAGTGCAGAGAACCAAAAACTTACACTGGACACAGAAGCACCACGAAGCATGCTGAGGAGCGCTACCTGCTTCATTTCAGCGCCCATGTTAACCAGTTGGGTCATTCACGCAGGATGCGCTACTGCCCTGAGCGATCTGCAGCAATAGTTTACGTCTCTGGTTAATTTTGTCTGCGAGCAGCTGGTGAATCTGGCAAAAAAATACACTGACAAACACTATTATGAACAATATATAGAATTTGTAAGATAGAAGAATGATCTGAATATGATAAATATGCATCCAGTGTTTCCAGATATTTGTTAGTTGTGTCGAAACAGCAAGAGAGATGAGTGGACACACACAAACATACACAAGCAGACAGAGACAAAAATCTACGTGTGATGATAAAAGAGTAGAGGTGCAGAATCGTTTGCTGACCATCCCAAAGAAATGTGCTCTGGTGTGATCGGACAGGCAAATGCTGATGGGTAGCTGCACGACAGTTAAAACATTGGGGCACGTATGCTTCCAGTGTGAACATGGTGTAGCTGTGATCTCAAACATGGACTTGCTCCTGAATTCAAGTTAGTCTACTGATTGGTTATGTTGCTGCAAGAGTATCAGCGTGAAGTGAGCACATAGTGGGATCAGCACCATAAGTGTGCCTGTGACAGATTACCTGATTTTAACTAAGTCAACATTTATAACACCTTCTCATTTATGTGATGGCTAATATACAGTAGTTATGATTTATATGTTGTTTTGTTTTTTACTGATTGGGTTTTACTGATTTTGTTTATTTATAGAAATAGAACAGAATCGTATCAACTTAACTCAGTTAAGGATAAGCTTAGAGGATATCAGGTATGAAATGTATTTACGTAATTTGGACAAGAAAATATAAGAGCACGATGTAAGTCTCAGTATACAGAAAAGCCTGACAGGTAAGTAGGTAATGACAACAACAAGCTACGGCTAACGGCTAACGTTACTTACCATTCAGAGACGTCTTGAAGTAACCTCTGTACTCGAGAAACTTCAGGCTGTCCAGTCTCTACCTCCGGATCGGATTCGGGATCCAACACATATATAGGAAATACAAGGAAGCGATGCAGCGAGAAAATGAGTATAATACATCCCCTTTAAAAGCTCCAGATGGACGTGCCATGTGTACAGAAAAGAGACTTGTCAAAGCACATTTGGTTTGTTGTCTGTTCTTACACTCACTATCATTTGAACAAATATCTAAATAGAAGAAGAAAACAGTCAGAAAATATGTGCCAACTTAAAACAGATCAAGCCAAGACATATGATCAGTCTGAAACCATATGAGCAAACGTCAACTGGGGACACTTTGGTGCTCATCACAAAAAAAAAGTGCTATCATGACTAACAGAGCATCAGAGACATGGCACATCAGTGTATGCTGTTGGCGTCAATGCATACAATACATGCACAAGGTGCAGAGTGCTCATTTAGTTTTAAGTCGAAGGACTAAAAATCTACATACTAATGGAAGAAACTCAAGGTCACAGACGAGCTTAATCAAGGACACATGAAACTGGTGTCTTTCCAGATTACTCAAACTATAATCAAAGCTTGAATATGCACATTTAGTCTTTTATGCAGGAAGTGTGCTGATAGTTTTGGCCTGTTCTCACTCAGAGGGTCAAGTTCATGTTTGAGCACATGCCCGTCATCTTGATGAGACGTCTGCCTTATTTGATCAAATGTTGAAGAAGCAGACTGTGATCACAGCAAGTCTGTTCACTGCTGGTGGCCATATTTGTGAGTTGTCTTGTTTATTGCAAAGTTAATTTTTCCATCTTATTCTTGTTTCTTTATACATTTTGCCATTGCCCCTTTCTTTCCTGCTTTTGGCTGCTACCTCATTATTTAGCCATTGGTATATCTCACTGCGGGGCTAATGCTGTATAAACACCTACATCAAACATTTTATACTTCAAAATATCAAAGTAAGGGTTAAGGCACACATGAACATACATGAAAGGGGGAAAATGCATGCACAACTAATGTGCAATTCAAGAGCAATAAATTCAGTTCTAGCTTTCTCTGTTTTTAGCCGGGATATTGATCTCCATCTCTTTAAGCTATAGTTAATGTAACTTAAAACTTCCTGTTGATGTTTCACAAAAAAGGCCTCACAGGGAGGTGAAGGAAGTCTGCCCCCTGAACTTCCTCAAGTGTTTTAATGTGAAACAGATGAAGGAAGTGCTGAGTTTGCTTAAACAGCAAATGGCAGCAACAGCAAATTAAGACAGCTTATGGGAGCAGATCAGCAATGTCTACCTTTAAAACAGGGGGAACTAGAAATAAAGGCATGTCTCTGAAAATGAAGGCCTGCTCTCCCTGCAGTATTTGAGAATTCAAGCTATTACAGCTTTACTCTTGCTTAATTTCAGATCAGAAATGTTTTTTTTTAACCTACCTCAAACTTTTGGTACAGGAAATTACTTTAGCTATATGACTTGCTGCAGCATACCACACTTGCTTTAATTTTTTAACATGGTTTAGCAGAGTTAGAGCTTAATCCAACTTTGGCAGCATCAGTGCCATGCCAGAGAACCACAAGATCGAGGAAGTTGTGCAATTTGAGGAAAGAGCGAGGAGGAAAGATAAGAAGTGCAGTGGAAGAGGGAGAGAGGTAGAGAGGAGAAAGATAAAGAAAAAGATGCTATACATGCACTGGCTGTTGGCCTACAGCCCTGAGGGAGCCGTTAAGGTAGCTTGACTTTCGGAGCAAACTGCCTCCTGTGAGGCAGTCAATAATTTCAATAAGGCGGTTTCCTCTAAAATGGATTTTGGGGACCTGCAGTATGAGGTTGAAATTTCCAGAATGACCTAATTCAAGTCACCCCCTATCCTACATACATCACAGTACATTCTGAATGGTAAGTGATACAGCAAACATTTCAAAACAGAGCTTATATCATGACAAATAACTGTAACTTCTTTTCATAGAAAAAGTGAACTACAAGTTAATGAAGCTTAAAAAAATCATATAGAGAAGGTTGATTAAGTATGCTATAGCTTTTGTCCTCTCTTTGTACTTGCAAGAGAACTCACACAATTTCACACAGCTCATACAGTATTATTTAAGTCTCATGTATCCAGTTGTATGCTCAGTGCCTCCCAAATATGCATTTTGGGTAAAACAGTAATTTTACCTGGCTTAACACAGGAGCTGCTTGTTTTCCACTGCTTCAAACTGTTAGTTTGTTTGTGTAAATGTGTGACATTGGTGTTTTAAATGATTAGTTTGATTCACCAAAGTCATACAATAACAGAAAAAACTAACTTATAGATGCAGTGATAGACCAGCACTTTCCTTGTTAGGTGAGTTAAAGTTACTGTTTTTGTCAGTGGCAGTCAGTCTTTTAAGACAGCATAGATAGAGTTTCACCCCATCAGAAAGGCTTGTCTGTTTGGGAAGTACTGAGCGTATGACTGGATAAATGACAGTTGGATTATACAGCACAAGATGTGTGAAAGTTTGCAAACAGATTTTTCAGTGTGGTTTAGCTGTTGTTAATGGCGGACATAAATTAATTGCACATTTTTTCAGTTTTTGGATTCTTAGTTTATCAGGGGCAGGCAAGAAAAACAAAGCTTTCTTTCAAAATCAGTGTAGCATGGGGTGAGAAATTGATATACAAATGGTCATTTTGGGGATGAAGTTTTCTGAAATTCAGTCAGGAACACTTTAGTCAAAGAAAACTCAATTTGCATTCGCAATAATATATTTGGCGGTATGGCTCTGTTCTGGGGCCTCTGCCCTTCCTCGGTCTATGCAGAAAGCCTCTTACACACACCTACGTGGAAAGCATAAGGTGGAGAGAGCACACCTTTCTGCCCTTCCATGTGCCTACATGGAAAGCCTAAGGCAGGGAGAGCAGCAGCAAAGACACCCCGGGAACAGAACAGAGCAGCATCAATGACAAACAGAAATGACATTGATAAGTCAGACACAGCATGAAAAGGAGGAGCTGGGGTGGAGGCGGGTTGCAAAGCAGCTTGCAGAGGAAGCAGCAACAGTAGGCAGTTCAGAGCAGTTTAAATAGGGCACAATGAATGAGATTTGCCAATTGGTTGCATAGAAAGGAATCAAGTGATCTATCAGCTGACTCCCTTTCATCAATCAGCTGCTCCATCAGTTGATTGGGCTGTTTAAGATCAGCTGATGTAGCTGGGATGTGAGCTGAGCTTGACATCGTGTCCTGTCTGAAATAACGCTATGCTCAATTGCGCTGAATTTCATACACTAATAATTTAGCATGCTATTAGCCCAAAGGACCGTGTGAAATGCACTAGCTTAAGGAAAGATTGTAAAAAGCTACTCAAAGTCATGTCTTTGACTTCATGTCAGTGAGGACCTTCACATACAGTAGTGTCTCTGAATGGTCAAAAAGGCAAAGGACGACCAAAGCACTTTCTGAGTTTACTAATTTGTGCATCCCTTCAGCCATTCCCTCACCTGTTTTCCCTCGACAAAGGTGACACTGCTCTCCCTCCCTCCCTCCCTCCCTCCCTTGCTGACATAAAAGGTTGTGTGAAAAATTACAAGAGTCCTGAATATTAGAAATGCCTGCAAAATACTTTCCTAACCTATCCATCACCACAGGGACACGAGTTTATCGTCTGTGTGTGTGTGTCTGTTTATGTACATCGGTATTTTGTGTATGACTCGTGTGGGTGTTCCTTGCATATGGTGTTCTCTCACCTAATGGGACAGTTTGCCACTTAACCTTACCATGATATGTAAATCCGTCATTATCTCTACAACTACTGCATCAAAGAGGACCGACTCATACACATACGAAACTCTCACATGCACATGCAGTCTTTTTATAACTGGCATTAAGATGATTTTGTCTGGATCCAGGCTAGATGTGATTTAGATACATTAAAATGTATAGTGTGCATGGTAAAATTGCTATTTCAATCTTTTACAGTACAGATCTATATTGGTTATATTCAGATCTTTGATTGTCGTTGTTTTTCTCCTATTTTTTAATTGATAGTATTAATTGATATTATTATAAAAACCTCATCTTGCTTGTTTCTCAACTGTAGGCCTCCCAGAAATTCCCTATGGAAACACACTTTGCCACTGAGTTGTGAGAAATACTCCACAATGCTATGAGCAGCAGAAAGCAAATGCTGTTTACTTACATTTTTCCATTGTGAGGTCCCAGCCTGCTTTCTTTTTGGACCTATGACATAGTCTTTTTTATTATTGAAGACAATGTTGTTGCTACCAGCAACCTGTTATCCAGAGGGCAAGTTTATTTATTTGGCACCTTTCAACAACAAGGCACAAGGTACATGTAATGTAAACACACAGAAAGAGACATCCGTAAAAAGGATTTTAAAAAGAGTTAAGAATAAATACAATAATACAAGTCAAACAATACAAGAAAAATAAAGTACAGCTACAATGCAGTGCAATATAAATAGTCTCAAGGTTTGCTTGGGAAAAGACAATGGCATACAGAATAGAATATAAAATAACAGAGTAAAATAAAATAGAAAAAAAAGAAAATTAAAAAAATAAAATAGAATAAGCTCTGATTTAAATGACAGTGGCAAACAGAATAAAATAAAATAGAAAAATAAAATAAGCCCAGATTCAAAAGTCCTCTGTGTTCCAGATATATGGTGCATAAAAACAAAATGTTGCATCTCCATGTTTAGTTTTGTTTCAGACAATATGAGAGGTCTGCACGATTCATAACAGAGCAGCAGATCATAAAATATCCTTTGGCTCTAAACCATTCATTGCTTTATAAACCAACAGTATAAAATCAATTCTTTGATTATGAAGCGTTCCTATTTCACAAGAAAACACTTCTTTATTCTAAACCACAGCTAATACAGTGTCAAGAAAGTCTGTGAGTACATGTGATCTTTAAGGATGAGTTTTTATCTATGGCAGTATTTCTTATATTTTTCTGTTTGTCTTTCACTGCTCTCTCTGTTGCTCTAAAGTAAGTAGTATTATTGTGTTCTAACTTAACCCCGAGGTCCTTTGTATTTCAGGGTTTATTGTTCCTGAAAATCTCCCTCAGGTGCTTTTCAATATGGGCGAGGAGATGTGGGCTAGTGAGGTAGAATGATATAGGGAAATGGAGAAAATGACTACCACCTATGGAGAAAAGGAACATGGTCCATAATTTAGGCCGCATGGAATTTGTTCCAGTCAATTAGTTTGTTCTACAGCTGTCTGCAGTTTCCACAACAAGTCTCTGTTGGTGTTTGATTGTGTGTTTGGGATCACAATGTATCTGCATGCCCATTGAATGCGTTGTCGGAGTGTGTATGTGTCACTGTGTGTGCCTACATTCAGTGCACCAGAGCCCATCTGGCTTTCTCTATTTTTTCAATATTGCATACAAACAAATGTATGTGTCTAAACAGATCTTGCAGGTAGCATGCACTTTGTAATACACCAAAAAAAAGAGGCTGCAGTGGATGGACTGATATGGTTTGTGTTACTGGTAACTTCAGCACTGCAGACATTTATCATAATAGACTTCCAGTAAAGAAAGTCAAAGTAATGGTTATTTAAAACTTTGAGACCAGGGCACTGTACCAGCCAAAAATTATGACTCCTTTGACCCACTTCTAAAACCTCTTGGAGGCAAATTGTTGGTCCAATTTATCTGGCATTTGCAGAAATGTCTGTGTTGATCAGATTTAACTTTTTTTTGTCTTTAACATGAACATATTGTTTTTTTTTTCTTTTTGCTGATAAATGGGGGCCAGGGTTGTGTGGGAGAGGAGTTTGACACTCACCATGACATACAGGTCCACACATTGTGTGTGCTACAGAAACAAATTATCTCACACACTCACTTACAGACATATGACATCAAAAGAACATACATAGTTAAATGCATAAATATGCATGATATGCAGAAGCTTGCAGTAGGTAAAACCCTACTGTACATCTATGCTGTAATTTAAGGAGAGAAAATGGAGGAAGCAGAGAAACGCATTCACTGGCCCTCATTTATCATTCTTTTTTACAAACCAGCGCAG
This sequence comes from Cephalopholis sonnerati, assembly GCA_019142605.1. Taxonomy (NCBI): domain Eukaryota; kingdom Metazoa; phylum Chordata; class Actinopteri; order Perciformes; family Serranidae; genus Cephalopholis; species Cephalopholis sonnerati. The sequence continues at coordinate 16,689,060 of JAGQAX010000003.1, forward strand.
ATCTAAATATAGAAATCATCTTACAATAGGGTTTGCGTGCCATTCATGAAACGTTATTATCTCACCAATCATTGCGTAGAAATGATTGTGTGCTGATAAACGTGGCTGCTGAAAACAGTTATCATTTACATGTCCCGCCCCAATATTTTCTTGGTTTACAGGCCTCAACCCTAGAGTTTACGACATGGAGAGGCGTAATATGACCAAGAAGAGAAAGTTATCTGAGCTAGAAATGGAAATGTTACATCCCGGTTCCAAATCCAGGTTATTTGGTTCTATTTGGCCGCCTGAAAAGGGGTATCAAAGGAAGTCGGATAAACGCAGTATGGAAAGAAAACACTGCTGCGGTCAACAGTGTTGCAGTGAACAATCAGCCTTGAGGCTGAAATATTTCTTTTTTACATCCATGATATGTCCTGAACTGTGGCCTACATGTATAAATAATGTAGCCTATATATTATGTAATATTGATGTTGTTATTTTATTAATATAAAATCTTATAATTGACCCAGACTGAGGAGTACATGACATACATGCTTCCATTTTGGGCATAACAGGTGACAGATGACACACAGATGTGTGTCTGAGCTGGATACCGCTAAAAATTTAATCACCTAGGCTGCTGGTATTTAAATAATAAGACTGCCTCATGATGACTGTCTTAGACTGTTTTATGATGTAGTAATGATACTTGATATAAACATGCTTTGGTTTTCCAGTGTTTTAAAGAAAAAATTTTAGATAAATTATCCCTCAGTCAGCCTGGAGCCTTTCCTACAGAGCCAGGAAACTGTGACCTGTGATAAAGAGCACACATCCATATGGCGGCTATACATTTATAAGTGATTAACATGTGGCTGCAAATACTTAGATGTCAATCAGAGTATGATCTAATCTTAATTCTTCACCTCAGCCAGATTTGTTTTGCTGCACTGCAAGTCCACACTCCCTCAAACTCACATACACAAGTTGAGACCAGACATGAGATGTGATGGTAGCCTCTGCTCACATTCCACGTTGATAAATGCCGAGCTTTGCGTGGAAATGACCGTACGCCCAGTTCTCTGTCATACGTTTCATAAATGAGGGCCATTGTCTAATGTGTGTGTCATTATCATTGTGCTGGGAGTTCTTTGGCAAACACTTGCAGATTTTATAGCAACAAGGCCCATTTCAACTGGCAGAGAAGGAGAAACAGACGTACTGTACAGACAAAGCCAAGCAGAGGATTGTTTGTTTGCTGATTAGTCATTGTTATTGTTGCCAAACTGACTGATTCACCAGCATTATGCTGATTATTTATATTTGTTGATTTTGCATTATTACCAAAAATACGTGTTTGTTGCCAACAGAGCCAAACCAAAATGTTAAAAGAGAAAATGCACAGGGAAAAAAAGAGGACGAGTGTGTGGGTGGCCTTTCTGTATTGCATTTCATCTCCTCATCTATCTAGGCCCCCAGCAACGGAGCCCCTGTGTGCTTTTTGTCCACACAGTGTTGCATATATAGTAAAGCATTATATCACCATAAAATCCCACTAAATCTATCAGAGGCAAGCCTCTTTTTGTCAAAGTGCAAGCTTTGTTTCTTAAATAACAGCTCAACTTCAGGCTGACAAAGAGAGCGGCCCTGACCAATGCTGAGAATCGCACTCAACTTAACAGTAAAGCTCAGTAGCTTCTTTGTAAAATGTGTGAAGACATTTCAAAAATGTTGTAGGTATGACAGACCTGAAATCAGAAATAATATCAGCGAAAAAAGCAAGCATTTGCACCAGTCAGCCAGTTTTGACCTAGACAGATTAAATGAATTTATAAGAATAGAGGTCCTACAACTGATCCCTGGGGCACACCAATAGATAGTGTCAGGGAACAGGTGGTGCTGTTGGTTTGTGCACACTATGCTAAATATTTGAAATCAGAGATGCATTTTTTTGACAGGACAGTGCTGAGCAGTGTATGTTTCATAATTGTATGGTTCCTGCCTCACAAATCAAAAGCTGCTCAGTGACGCCTAACATCTAAATGATGAACCTAATCATTAACTACTTTAAAGACAGCTGTGCTAGTGCTGTTTTTTCCTCATAAAACAGATTGATTACCACATAGAAAGTCAATAGTGAATAGAAAATGCTTTTAGCTGCTCACAAAGGATTTGAGTTTTTAGGCGGGGATGACAGTTTGTAGATGGGCCTATTATGTTTTCACAATGTGGAGTTACCATCTTTTAGCAGTGGTAGAACAAAACAGACTTCCAGATAAGAGGGATGTCATTTTAGGCTAAAAATATATTAAAAACGATATGTCAGTAGAGGTGCAGCATCACCTGCTAATTTCAATAAGTAAGGCTAAGGATTGTAAAGACCTGCCAGTTTGCCAGTGTCTAAAAGCTTAACTACTCTCTGTACCTCCATGGCAATGAACACCTCTAAATTAAAGGCTGCCAAATAGTAATAGGGGAACATGACTGACAGTTGTGATGTTAAAAGTGAAAAAGCTAGACGTCTCAAATAAGGAACTATAGTCGATGGAGTGAATGTTGAAATATTGATAAAGCTCATAACTGTTAATATCCATAAACTGTTGACTAAATAGGGTGGGAGTACCACATTATTTGATATGTCTACTGATTCAGGGCCATTTTGAAATTTGATGATCGAACGCATTAATGTTAAAATGCAACAGCGGTTCAGGACAATGTACTGTTTGAGATACATTTTTGCAAAAGAAAAGATAGATAGATAGATAGATAGATAGATAGATATTCATTCATATCACAGTATATAACACCACAATCAGTCTCCAAAAGACAATAAGATGAGGCGAGACAACAACAAACCAAGTAGCCTGATAAAGGAATAAATGTAGACTGACCACAACCCCGCCAGGCTGCAGTAGTTCACCAGTGAGGTAAAACAGTCTCTGGTGATCTTAGTAAAATAAAACATCTGCTGACATTTAAATGTGAAAAGCCTGGAGAGAGATCGAGAGAAAGTCTGTCACTTCAGAAGGACAATCAATATTTGTAAGCTCTCAAGAAAAAGTCATAAGTATAAACACTGTTATTGTGCCTTCACAGAAAATTAATAAAACACACCCTTGCAAATCAGAAATGAAAATTGCTGATTTTAGACATCAACACAGATTTGACCAACCAAAAAATTATTCTAAGTCTTTTGCAGCATAACAAATAATGTCTTGGTTCAGAGGGCCAGTTGTTTTCTTACCTTTATATAACTACAGTTACCTACAGGCTACAAATATTAAACTTAAATGTACTTAAAAATCCTGCTGTATTCATTTTATCCTGTACTTGCCCTGAATTCCAGGTGGCTGAAATGAGTTAAAGTCAGCGTTTGTAACTTTTAATTATGAATAATAAAAGGGTTTATTACCAATTATAAATGCCTTTCCACATGATTACCAGAGTGTGCTTTTAATTCAAGAAGAACGCAGCCCTGCTGAAAGGCGCATTACAACCTCTGATCTGTTTTCCAAAACTAATTTACAATTGAGAAAGGGAGATGAAGAGATGGGTGGAAAGAAGTAGGACAAAACCAAGACGCGACACACAGATTCAAGGAGACAGAGAGAGAGAGAGCTGAACAATGAATGGAAAGATTTCCTCATTTTCTCGTGTTTGTTGATGAATTCCCATTGTATTCGAGGCTTTGGCAATAATGTTCATGTACCATTCATGCCAATGATGCATACTGGATTGAAAATGAAACAAAAAGATGAGCGGTGTGCGAGATGCAGAGAAAGAGGGAGAGCTGTCATGTTCAATCAGAATGTGGCTTCAGCGTTGGACAGTGGAGCAGTGAGGTGGAATAAAAACCACCTGATTAATTTTAACATCAGCGTCTTCATGTTTTTGGAATTGAGAGACAGAGAGTATGACTGAGAGAGGGGAGGGCTAGAGAGGCGTTGTAGGGAATGTAGTGAGTGTGAATGTGTTCAAACTGAGCTAATTCTGTATGTATGCCATTCTCCATCAGTGTGTGCACCAGTGTGTGTATGTATGTGTGTGTGTTTGTTCCACAACAGTATCTGTGTTTCTATATATAAAGGTATATACTGATGTTTTGTGTACTGAAATTTGTGTATTTTTATATTCCAGTGAGTGAACGACTTTGTGATTCCCCAGGCCTGTTGTGTTATGGCTTATTGAATAAGCTCCATGCTCCGCTGTATATTCAGTGTAATGACTATAGATCTGACAGCAACACTGGAAACCTCTGGCTGGTTTAACTTATCGATCTGACACTCTTATCGCTTTGCTATGCTCCCATTTGTAAGTTTGCGCGTGTGAGTGGATCACATATAGACCAATATGAGGTTAGGACTGGCCTTTTGTTATAAATTACATAGAAATACCCACCTCTTGTATGATCAGGTTTATATAATTACAGATTTGTAACAACATGGATCAATGTTGATCACATGTGGGAAACCATCACCTTTAACAGTTTGATTCAAACTTTTGTTTTAAGGTCATGCAAATATCCACAAATAAAGCTCTGGTTTCTGTTAAAAAAATCAAATTAATTGCTGTACATTCAGCACATATAGCTTATAGTATTATATATGCTAAACATTAATAATTTATATTTATAGTAATTCAGAGTTAAGTAGTAAACTCCTGGATACTGTCAGAAATCATTAGCGTTAGCATTAGAGCGACAATCTGAAATACAATCTTTGACCAATCTCACAGGCTGCAACCATCAGTCAAGACAGGAGTCACATTACAAGCAACTGTGACACTGTATGAGTCTTATCAAATATTGATGAGACTCACATAAAATGAGATGAGCAAACTATCTGAAGATGCATATTCACAAAAGAAACCAAGAAATAGAAAGACTTATACAATGAAATGATTTACATAAGTTGAAGTAAAGTAGTTTTTTTAAGCATAACAGTTCTCCAATCTGCACATCACAGATTATCTAAGTGGCAATGCAACATCAACAGCAACAGAGGGAAAATGCATTAGCTTATATTTTAGTAGGGCATTTATGTTGTTCCCGCTTTCTCATGTTGGACTTAAACCCCTTACAAGACGATTTTTTTTGTTGTTGTCGTTTTTTTCTCTGCAAAATGCCTTTTGGAAGGAGACAGAAGAGAATCAGAGGCAAATTCAGCACTGTTGTTGGCGGTGTGAGAGTTGTAATTTACTCCCTCATAAGTTTTGTATTTCCCAAGCTGTACCTTCCTTTTCCCTTCTCTCCCATCTCCTCCTTTGCTCTCCTCATTGTCTTTCTCTCCCTCGCTGTCTCTCCCCTCTCGTGCCTTGAGTACATTTCTAATTTGAAAGGCTTTGTTGGTTTGTTGCACCTAACAATTAATGATAATCCGCTGCAGCACTCGGAACAGAATTCCTATCTTCACGGACAGTTTCATCAATATTTGTGAACATGAAAAGAAAGCTGGGAACCAGGGAAGCAAGACTAATTTGTTGTCATCGAGCGAAACATTCTGTGGGAGAGTTACTCCAATTGAAGGCTAAATTGGTTCAATCCACATTGTTTGTTTGAGGTTTTACCCCCAAATATAACTTTCTCACACTGATAACAACTTCTTGAGCCTGAAAATGTTTGACCTGAGGAGAGTCATTTCAGAATAACCTGGAACACACCTGCCATGGTTGTTTTTATTAATATCTTTAAAAGTATATTAATAAAAACAAAACAAACAAAAATGATTAAAAAAATAAAAGTAGTGTTGCCACTACAAAACAATTTGGTAATAACAGAGTTCTCACAATAAAATATATGTATATATATATATTTAAATATTTTCTGCGGATAATTACACTAACATTGTTTACAGTTTTGTAACCTACAATATATTGCAGCACTCTTTTGGTAAAATAAAACATTAAACTGTCTTACTGTCATGTCCTCTTAAATGTTAATCATCCAGCTCCATTCTGTTGCTGATGCAGCTAAACTGTTATCAGCTCAACTAATTATACAAATAAGGCAATAATATCAGTGTCTATGAAACTTCTGTTGAGGAATTTGGTTTATCAACAGACATATGTTTCCTATACCCATAAGCCTCATCAAAATCTGACCGAGCACATGATCAGAGCAGCTGTTGCGGTGCTGCCTCTCCTAAGCACAGATTTGACATGGTACAGTAGCTGCTTCTTCGCTCTGTAAAAGCCCCCACTATCCTAATACCCTGCATGGCTGTTTGAAAGGAATTTAATCTTACCATGGAAGTCTGATCCAACCATCTTTCAAGCATTCACTCATGTGGAATCTGTAAAATGTGACACCTACTGATCACAAACTGACACAAAGCTATTTTTTTTTTTATCACAGCATGCTGGTCAGCTGATCAGAAATGGTGCTGTGATGTAAGCACACAATGTAAATGTGTTTACAGGACTCACTGTCTTATTCTGATATGTCTATGCTTCTGCACCCGGTGACAGCATGGCCACAGTTATTGTTTTTAGATTGTCTACCCATCCCTCTGTTTGTCTATCATCTGTCCCATTTTCATAAACACAATATCTCAGGAGTGCCTTTAAAGTAATTTATTTAAATTTGGCACAAACATCCACTTGGATGCAAGGATGAGCTGATTAAAGTTTGGGGGTCAAAAGTCAAGGTTACTGTGACCTCACATCCGTCCCATTCTCTTGTACTTGATATCTCAAGAGCACCTCATGGGACTTTTCTAAAATCTGGCAGAAATGCTCACTTTGACTGAAGAATGAGCTAATTAGATTTTGGTGGTCAAAGGTCATTGTGACCTCACACAACATGTTTTTGGCCAGAACTCAAGAATTATATGCTAATTATGACAAAACACAAATATCTAATAGGATAAAATGATAAGTGATAAAAATGGATATCCACGTGGTCAAAGGGTAATGACTCTGTGACACCATAATGAGACATTTGCTCAGATACTAAATTGGTGAGACTAATTTTGGGTGTCCATCTTAAAAATGTGGTGATTGTTTAGATCTTCTTTAGAATCTGTAGCTTCTTTGCAGCAACATCCATACATGAAGCACTGTCAACTGTCATGGCTACAGCTTGGTGTTCTACCCTGTTCCTCTTGCAGTCCACTACAGGCTTATTGGGTTTGCTTATACTGAGCTTCAGGTGATTTTTTTGTACCACGTGACACATGTAGCTCTCTATTAGACCTCTGTAAAAAAAAATAGTCTCAAAGTACAGGCAGCATGTTACACACTGGAAATTATTGACTGGAATTGTGCGTGTCAATATAGTGTTAACTTCCATATCGCTTATAAACACACTTAATATCGATTTTTAAAATGTCCTTTGAAGTCTTCACTTGTACGTTGTATGAGTGTTGACAGACATGGGTGTAAACTGCATGCAACTTGACTGGTTGGTAGAGGCAACCACAAGGTCATAATTCAAATTTTACTTTGTTTTTGTGACACTGTGAAAGGGCCTGTAGTCCTTGTCAAAGCAATTAAGCACAAATTTGTATATGTGGCACTGCAGCAATATTACATTTGTTTTTTTTAAGTCATTATTGTTTTACATTATAAGACAAACAACAGAATTTAGGGATACCCATAGGCAGGACCAGTATTTTAAACCAGGGCTGTCAAGCAATTAAAAAAAATTATATAATTAATTAAATGCTCTGTGATTAAGTAATCTAAATTAATGGCATATATTAACATTTGCTGTGAAATTATCAAGAAAAATTTAATTCAAATGAATTTTGGCAGATGTGCCATAAAGCTGCTGGATTTTGGACAAAATTGTCCCCCTGTCCTCTACCACAGAAACCGGTCTGCAGTCCATTGCAGTCCATTTTGTAAGGGAGTCAGTTAGGTCACAGGTAGACTGCTTCAGTTTGCTTCTGAAAGCCTGGTCGAGGGTGGCTCAATGAGGCTTCGCTGCTGAATGCTTTGCATCGAGGGGATATTTCAGGCTCGAAGTACTCTGATGGTACAAAATGCCTTACTGCAGGACTTGCAGAGAACGGTGCTCCTATCAACAGTTCCATCTGGGTCTTTTTTTTAAATGTAAATGTCCCATTGATGGGGCCAAGCAGTGTCATCTCGTCTGCCTCCATCATGTGACAAAGCCACTGTGACCTTCAATGACGCACTGGGTCAGAGGGCTTTTTTTTTTTTTTTTTAAACACATTATTTATTTTCTGTCATTAATTTTATTTTGACAGCCCTAGTTTAAACATATATTTTTTGACCAGTCAGTGATCCAATAAGGCTGAGGGAAAGTTGGAGCATAAACCAGTCCTGACCATCACACCTTTTCATTTTGATTACTTGTAGTGTTGATGAATAAGGATATAAAGGGTATTTGTTAATAATTTAGAGTCATTGCAAAGTGAGACCAAAGCTCCAAAGAATTAAGACAAATATACTCACATGTAAAACCTGTCAAAGCTTCAGATTTTTCTAATGTAACTAAGACTTTCTAACCGATTATCCTCTTGAGGGTCGCGGGGGAGCTGGAGCCTATCCCAGCTGACACATTGGGTGAAAGGCAGGGTACACCCTGGACAGGTCGCCAGGGCTGACATATAGACAGACAACCATTCACGCCTACGGACAATTTAGAGTCACCAATTCACCTATCCCCAATCTGCATGTCTTTGGACTGTGGGAGGAAGCCGGAGTACCCGGAGAAAGCCCACTGACACGGGGAGAACATGCAAACTCGTACAGAAGGGCTCCCGCACCCGGGATCGAACCAGGAAGGCTGTGAGGCAACAGTGCTAACCACCACACCACCGTGCTGTCCAGACTTTAAAATTGTGTAATTTGTGATTTTAGTGCATTGACCTTTATTTGAAGAGGCACCCCCCGAGAGCCAAATCCTCCCCTTTGCCCAGTCAACCCCTGTTCCAGTCTCCTCTATAACTCGATTGGTTTTCTCGGCAGGGGTTTCTTATATCTGTCTTTCTGACAAGCTGAAATGTGTTCCTGGGGTTTTTCTCTCTGCATTGAAGGCTAAATGGTTTTCTAAAATTTCAGCACCCTGACAAAGATAAAATAACAATGTTAGCATTTCAAAACTACAGCTCTAATGAGGCTTTGACAGTGTGCCGATGGCTAAGGCCTCTGTGATATGTTGTAGTTGAATGGTAACAAAGCAACCTGTACTTCAAGTGTAACTTGTTATTTCTCCTGTTGCCTGTCCTTTCCGTGTTTTTTTTTTTTTTTTTGGAGTGGTTGTTTTATGATACTCTTTGATGTTGAATATATGTATTAATTATCACATGCTTACATTAAAAATATATTTTTAGACTGTTAAGAATGTTCTCTGTGAAAGAGGATCTGACTGTGGATGACACAGATCTGCATAGATACATGATGTTCCCATCTCTCGTCAATATAACACTGTTTAGCAATGTCTAATTTTAACTACTGCTGGGTATCTGGAGCTCTGAACTGTCTTAAATTGTCTAAACCTAAGACATTAAATAGTGTAGATGTCTTAAATACTGACATTTATGACAATATTTAGTTAGGGCACATTTGCAATATAACACAGTTGAAACAAGAGGAACATCATTTGTTTTGTATTTCCATAGTGTAAGATGTGAATTGGACAGACAGCAGTGAAATTGTACCAAATTAAATTTTCTGAAATGAAGCTACTTTTGATGGGTAAATACTCTGATGGGTTGGGTTTTGACAACTTAGTGTCTTAACTCTGGTTCTGTGGTTTTAATTGGCTTCAATTCTAGGTAGCACTGACAAATTTTACTCTTGAAAGTCACAGAGCTGTGGTGAGATAAGCCTCATTTCCAATTGGTAGTCAGGTTCTTTTCAGTTCAGATCAGTTAGTTACACATTGAAAGGTTATTTTTGCATTTCTGTTGTTAAAAGCTGTGGATGTCACCTGTAGAACTGTCCCATTCTGTACCATTTTTTCGTCACCCCTCTGTTGAGGTACCTAGCATGCTGATCTAACAGGTGGAGCTAGAAATACTACAGTCTGTTGATTGGTCAGTAGAGTACAGTGAACTGTAACCATTGTTCCAACAGTGGCAAGTTTACATACATTAGTCAGCCATAACCATAAAATGAGAGGAGAATTTGCCGCCTTTTCATCTTTCCCAGTTAACAGTTAGTAAGCTATAGACTGAAAAATAATTAAATTCACTGTGCCGTTCAAAGGTTACCGCCAGCAACTATCGGCAGCTTTTTAAAGTTGGAGTGATTTTTGCATGATGTACTCAGTGCATGACTTGACACTGTGAATCAGCACACCTTAATTGTCAATATGATAACTCTGACCATTTGTTTATATTGGCTCTCTTGTGTGACATACACTTTAGTGACGGTTGTTTTAAGTGCTTAAACAAGAACATTTCAACTGCATTTCCTCACATTGAGAAAGAAAAGCGTCAGGGCATCGTTTCTTTCCACTACAGCCAAGTTCTGCTTTAAACTCTCCTATCCTGTTCTTTTTTGTGCTGAAAATGTTGCACAACCCCATTCCATGGATGATCAGTGAGGTGCAGACGTTCCTCTGCATTGTCGGTGAAGAGGAAGTACAGCGAGAGCTGGATGGAGCAGTGATGCCGCTATCGCCATCTGCTAACCCTGCCTACATTTAGGAGCCCTGTCTGCAGTGTAAAAAAAACAAAACAAAAAACACCGGTTCTACAGTTTAGGCACGTTTCTGTACGGGTTACTTGCAGTTCTAAGGATACTATACAGAAGGTGTTTGGTAGAAACACAGCTATACAGAGCTGTAAAGGGCTGTTGGCCTCCTTCCACATGTTGTTTGTTACAGTGACAGAATGAATGTGTAAATTAGACCCCCAAACACATTCTATGTAGATGTAAACTTTTTTTTTTCAACTAACATTCAAACACACACCTCCAACCCATGACATAAGCTTATGCTCAAGTGTGGCTTTATTTGACAGACAGGGTTAGCTGTTTGTCCTAAATAACATTTGATTGGGTAATTTTATGCATATAAACACATTTATATACACACATATACACACACCCAAGTTGAGTTATCATTTTACATGAGAAGAAAAGGGATGGATATTGTTATAAAAATACTCAAACAGGATGTTTTATAACATATATTTGGCTTGAAATAACTGAGCATTTCATGCACACATGCGAACACACACACACACACACACACACACACACACACACACACACACACACACACACGCACACACAGGAGTAGAATTTGCAAAATGTATTTTAGGCTGCACAAAACCCCGAAGATATATCACGATGTATCTTCCTCTATAACTGATTCCAAGTCTGTTTCACCTCCAACCTCAGATGTATTTGTATGAATAACTGATGAACATGGTAATTGTGTCTTACCACCATTTGCTGCCTCGTCTCTATGTATTAGTAATATAATGATATTCATGCAGTTATATATTTTTGCATCATCTATAAATATGACTTATAGAAAACTCATCAGAATATAGATGAGCAAAACAAATCAGTGGATTCTCTGACTCCGTGGAAATGAGGAAACTATTTGTGGGCAAATTAATTTTGACTATTTCCACTTGACTCGTCATTTATTCTGTCTGTCTCTGTATGTATCTCCATCTTTTCAGGATGGTATGGGGAATCTGCGGGTGACCAAGGAAGGTGTCAGATTGGAGGGAGTGTCCGAATTCTTATTGCCTCTATACGTCAAAGAGATCCAGTCTCGCAGGGTAAGATGAGTTGATATGTGTTATAGTGTGTGTTTGTGTGTGCTACCATAGCTTCTATAGCGCATAAACAAAGCCATGCTGTGTTATAGAACAAAATACCCATGAATCATTGTACTTATCCTTCAATCAGTTCAATCAATCAGTCTCTTCAGGTTCAACTGCTTTTATTTGTGCGGTATGTGTCGTACTGAATATTGCATGCATTCTCTTTAAAGTTATGCGGCGTGTGTGTGTGTGTGTGTGTGTGTGTGTGTGTGTGTGTGTAAGCCCTTACATTCCAACCCCCATAATGAACAGATATCGGATGTTGTCCCCAGCAGTCAGGGTCTATTTGTCATGTGTGTGACACATTATAGCGCTGCATATAATCCAGCACACTTCCATATCTCCATTCATCACACAGAATTGTCATTGATCCCATCATCCAAGGCAACACGGACACTATGTCACTCTATATAGGACCATCCTTGTGACGCTGAGTGTGTGTGTGTGCTCGACTGTGTGCATGTGAGTGTTCATATGTATGAGAAGTAAGCAGGGTGAGGGGCGCAATTGTGTCATGCTCTTACAAACACATTGAATGTTAGTGTGTATCGTGGCTGGGAGTGGAATTTCAATTGCACAGCAAGAGATTAATGGTGTGGGAGTGTGATAGAACGATATCTGACAATTGATAGACAGCAAATTTATGAAAGATGTAATCCACCTTACAGGTGTGGTTTTGTTTTTCATTATTGTAAAACTAAAAAAAATGTGTGAAGAGAAATGTGTATAATACCAGAATCTGACATTTCTTGTAAAAGCTCTGTCGCTCCTGTCTTTGGACCAATTTCATTTATAAAACCCAAAAATCACAAATCAATCCCCCCAGGGATTTTTCGGCTGGTTTTCTGCAGCCTGAAATATCAGATTTGCAGCCTAATATCATGAGCATTTAGTGTTTCCTACAGAATTAAAATGTATACGTGATGTTGGAGGGGTGAAAGGGGATTGTTGTCGTTCAAAGCTTACGCAGCAGTAGTGACAAACATGGAGTCATAAACAGTCCCAACAATCTCACACTGACACCAAAATGGCTTGACTCTGTTGTTAAACTCGTTAATAAATGTTGGGTAACATTAGTCGTTTGATGATAACAGTTACACCCATCACTGTGTGTGTGACTCTGACCTAAGCGCAGCAGTAGGCTCATTATAAAAAGAGATGTGGGGAAAGGAGGGGCCAAGGTAGTCGATACACTGTGCAGAGCTCCACAGTGAAATAAGATTTTACCCATTTTAAATGGCCAAATTTGATGTACGGAAGTACAATGGTTGGACAAAGTTGCAAGGTAGCGAAGAAATCACGGAGATTGGCTGATTTTGTTTGTTGCAATCACAACATCCTGGAGGGGCTATAATATCTTCATTCCCATTCCACTATCCATCATCTGAAAGTGGACTTTAATGGTATTCCCATGTAAGACGTGCCTCTCACTTTACAGGTATTTCCAGTGGTACATAAATGCAGATCACACTCACATCAGCATAATTAAACATGAATCAGTTGCATCACAGTGAATTTCTTTCTAGATGACAGTGAATAAAATGCGACTGCCTGACTTTGAACTATTCAATTATTTAACTGAGAATAACGTGACAAATCAGTAGGGTTGTGTGAATGTGTGTCAGGTCTGATCACCACAAGCTGTCTTCAGAAACTTTAATTTTTATGTCATGCAGATCATCTCCCCCCTGTTAAGAGTAACAGATATAAGAACTCTTTCATTCCCTACTGTCATTTCTCTTTTGAATGCAACAGTCTAACTTAGTACTGAGGCTACTCTCTTGGCTGGTTGTTATTGTTGTTATGATTATGTATGACGATGATGACGGTGATGATTATGATGATAGCGATGGTTGCTGTTGATGACCTTGTTTCTTTATAGATGTCTATAGATACCCAGGCTTTTTCAATGTTGGAAACTGTCATTATGGAGAGCTGCACTTTACTTACCCTTGTTCACTTCAGTTGCTGATAATAATTCAATTTGCTCTGTAATTAACTTATTTACATCGCAATGGCTATATTTTAGGCTATAGTTTAGTTTAACTTGAAGACAATGTGACAATAAATGTGCTAAAAACAATTAAATAAAAGACAGACTGGAGCATAAATGTTAGATAGTAAACCATAAGTAGTAGTTCCAGTAAACCTGTGAATAGAAACCCCTGTGGTAGGTCTAAACTGTAGTTACAATGATGGAAGAGTGACACAAGAAGATAAGAAACTACTCTTTTTTTAACACACTGTGCTTTTATACTGTGTGATAACAGCTTGAGTTGAGTGTGTGCGTGCCTGTCTGTCTTTGTATACCGTATGTGTGTATCTGGCGAGTGTGATTGTCAACCATTGTGTTTTTGGGTCTGTGTGAAAATGTGTGTGAGGGTTGCATGTGCCTGTCTCGGTATCTATTGATATTTTGCTTTCCAAACTTTATTTTTTTACTTTATTGTGAGCAGACATTGAAGTTTGGTGCCTGAGTGGAAGCCAGTGCATATTTGTGTATGTGCAAGTTTGAGAGCATTTGAGTGTGTGTATGAGGCAGAGCTTATCTTCTTACATGAAAGCAAACAGCAGGTCGCCCTCACATTTTCTAAACAGCAGGCATGCTCTTATTTTGATACTGACAGTCGCTGCGCTTTTACTGTGAAGTGTGGTTGAATTGGGGTGGGAGCATGCTGAATTGGAGGTATCCACTGAACTTCCCGAGGACACAACAGTCTACTGCTTGTTTTGTGGAGAGACATACTGTAGAGAGATGGTGCGACGAAAGACAGGACCATAGAGAAGAAAAGGGAGGAAGAAGAAGATATGGAAAAATCAGGGTTGTGAAAAGGGTATAGTAGAAATAATTCTCTGAAATGCAAATATTTTTGCACCTAACATAATTTGCTACCTAGTGGACAACACACACCTTTGAATTTATCACAATTCAGAACACCAAACTAAGCACAGCAAAGCCCCTCATAGGCACACAGAGCGCACAGAGGCAGTAACTCTATACCTGGCCAAAGTTACGGCTGAGATTAGTCCTGATCAGAGCCATTGTCTCATGGTTCTGGACAGCTCCTTGAGTGAAGCACCCTTTTCTGATATTTTATGCTCCTTAACAGTTCTATATATTATCGTAAAACTTCAAATAAAGCCTAGTCCCAATTTAATGCCCAGTCCATTTTACAAGCTCAGTGTGGCTGCACATTTTGACAAATAAACGCCTGTCTCAATCAGACGCTTAGTCTGGTTGCCAAGCAATTTAAAAAAAAAAAAAAAAGTTCTTCTGAAGTATAAAACTGTGTTGTTGGCCACCTCAAATTATGCATCCATTTCTCTATTACCTTATAAGTTGTGAATATTGTTTTAACAAGATAAAGAGGTGTTGTGTCAGTTTGCCATGTGCCGTTATTCTTGAGTGTAGTGACTCACTCTCTCTCTATGATGCTCTGTCTGTCGGAGTTAGATCAGATGAATGATTCATAATTAATATATTATCTGATCCTTAATTTTTATACAAGTAATATTCATACTGGTTTAAATAAAAAAAATGGGTTATATTTCCGATCTTTGCTGAGCAACAGTATTCAAGGCCTGTCCCATATAGACGCCTGTCCCACACTCCTCATGTATGTTTTGTAATCCAAGCGTGCATCTTAGTGCATGTGAGTCTCTTCCCTCATGTTCCACTGGCTAGCAAATGGCTGCTCTGCACTGCACTGATCTGGCAGTTACTGCTGATAACGGTATCCGACACACGATGGCGGGACAGCGTGATACTGCGGCTAATGCCCAACCTCTGGTCCCCGCCCCAGGTTAACACTGTTAGCAACTTCAGTGTGGCTAGCACTGCTGGCTGCTGTCATTTTGTCTCAGCCACCTGTTTGCTTATGACTTCAGAGATGAGAGTTGTGCGCTGGCAATCCCGCACCAGACTCTGAATGCCTTATATAGCGCCTTTTAAATTCTGCTTTGACTTAAGTTACAAATGCAAAGTCATGAGAGGGAAAGTCAACTTTTAGCTGCAGTTCAGGACTGATAACCTTGCTGCAGAGGTGCAGATTAGAAATCTTGACTACACCAAAAGAAGCCTATTTATGTCCTTAGGTTGTACTTGGGCTCTAATACAAACATTAGTGAAGAACGCGTCATGTTTTTAAATGCAACATATGCTTGCTATGGTTATTGTTACAAAATATCTTACATCAGAGAAAACAATAAAAGAAAGGGAGACATGAAACAAGTGCAATCATCTTGCTGATTTGGCTCTACAAGCTTTTGGTAAACTGTCCTGGACTGTGGTAATAGACTTACAGCTTAACCAGAAACCTAATTGCATGGACTCACACCAAGAACCCACTGAAGTGATACCATGTCATTAGCCAAGACACAGCTGAAAAAGGGAGACACAAACATACTCACCAATCTAAAGAGGATCCCTTGGGCCTGGATAACTAGAGGAGATAAGAGTACTTCAGCATGGAGAGTGATGGTGAAGTGGAAAATAGAGATATGGACCAAACATTGCAAGAGGAAGAGAAACCTACAAAGGCAGGAGGCAATGACAGACAGAATACCACAATGAATAGAAAGGAGAGAAAAACACACATTATGTTGATGCATGTTTGAGGCATCAGTACAGACACGCAAAGCATTTTGCTCCTCATTTATTGGTCAAAGTGAGGCAGAACAAGAAAGGGGGAAGAGAAGAGGTGGCGAGATGAGAAAAGGAAGGATTTTAATGCTTGATGCAGTAAAGAGAAGGCTGAGGTTAAATGTGTTTTGCAGACATACATTTTTCAGTAAATAGGGTGAGATATGTGATGTAGGGGTAAACAAAAAGATTGCAAAACTACAGCAACAACTTCAAGTTTGTTGTGGTTCCCAGCCTCAGGGGGCCGCGATGAGCCAATTACAGTTTGGTGCACCTCAATGAGGCGAAGAAGACGCTGCACTAGAACACATACTTGGACAAGTTACACAAAGGTGAGATTTATGCTTCACAGAGAATGTTTAAAACACTATTTTTTAGTTTTCTTAGAGAAAAGATTTAAAGGATGAAGACGAACCGGTTTGTTTTGTGAATGTTTGTCTGGTCTGCTTTCCTGAGCTTTTCTATCGGACCCTCAGGGACTGTCTACCACACAATGGATGAGAGAGTCTTAAACGAGGCTACCTAACTTTTATATGCAGCATTTAACGCCTCTTCTGTCAGCCTGCTCTTATTTCCAGGGTGTCGAATACACTCGGTCAGTGGCCTTCAGCATCTGATTTTGACACACAAGGTTACCATCTGTATGAGACGTATTATTTTCTTAAACTCCAATGTAAACCCATCTGCAGCAATGACTTAGTATAAAGAGTAAGGCAGTCCAAGTAGGGCAGGGGGAGGGGTGGTGAATGGGTCAAACAAAGACAGGACTTTTAACCAAGAGGCCAGTGTTTGTGTCCAGTGGGAAACTTCACATGACATACCCAATGTCGTACTCAAGTTATGTAACAGACAACAGACATACCTATTTTAATTCAAACTATGATCCTTTTTCTGAACCTAACCAAGTAGTTTTGGTGATGAAACCTGTGTTTTCTGTGAACATAGATGTTTTTTTTTTAAAGAAAAATTGACATGCCATCCCTCCCAAAACTGAAGCCAGAGGGTTATCTAGAGCGTCATAGGTTGAAATGTAGGGCCACTGGCCATGCTGCAGTATTTGGCGAGTTGGGAGTGGGAATGTGTTGCTCCTATTGTCACTCAGTACCCCTGAATTCATTACTTGTTGTATCTTTACAACTTGGAGTCCATTATTGTGTTAACACGATGATCCGTAACTGCGGAAAAAAAAAAAAAAAACAAATTCACCACTTATTTTTTTAAAACTTCCTTTGGCTGATTTGGTGAGTTTGTTTTAACCATCTGTGCAATTGCTGATGTTCATTCATTCATTCATTTCCACAACTGCTTATCCTGTTAGGTGTCTCGCGGGGGGACTGGAGCCTATCCCAGCTTACATTAGGAGAGAGGCGAGGTACACCCTGGAAGGGTCGCCAGGACTATCGCATGGCAATTTAAAGTCACCAGTTACTCTAACATGCATGTTTTTGGACTGTGGGAAGAAGCTGGAGCACCTGGAGAAAACCCACACTGTCACAGGAAGAACATGCAAGCTCCGCATTAAGAGGCAATTGCTGATGTGATCATTCAAAAAAGTTAGCCAGAACTGTTTTTTAGGCATCTCACATTTTAACATCTGGCAGCCAATCAGTATGTTCTGCTAAAATTGTAATAACATAAAACAAGATTGTTTTGTTTTGTTTATAGTTTAGTTTTTTTTTTGCACTTTAAAAGTGCAAAAAAGGCAAGAAAAATTAATAATGAAATACACTGAAGAGACGGCAAAAAACCCAGAGGGCTTATTTTAAGCTTCCGCCTAATAACATTTTCACAAAGTTAAGTTAAAGTTAGTACAAAAAGATAAAGAACAATACATAAAATAATACAAGTTATAACAAACTATGAATGCAAAATGTATGCTATTTGCCATTTCTTGCCATCTGAAAAGACCTCATACGCATTGGAACTTACCTCAGTTTCATGCCACACAGCAAGATTTACAGCTGTTAAGATTTCCATAAGGTGATAAACTTTGTTGTGCAACTGGTGAGGAAGCTGAAGATAAGTTAGATGGGTTTACCTACCCTACCTGTCACAAACCTGATTGCTTGGGATGATGGTTTGCTGTCCCAGTAGCAAGAGTGCACAAACATCGCTGTGGAAAACATAAAAAAAGAACCATTTAAGCTCTCTTTAATCAAAATTTTGAGAAAATAAATTTGAGATGTAGGAGAACGGAGGAGAAGATGAAGATGACATCCCTCCCACGCAGCTGTATTATGTGTTATTCAAAAATATCACATGCACACACATCCACATTTTGCATAATCGGGGCCATCCCCCAGCAGTGCATTGTGGTAGAGGTAAATGGAACATTGTGACTCCCAGAGAGAGCTAAATACAGAACTCTGCACATAAACCACACACTAACAACAACAACGACACACTGAGAAATTAGATTGGCCGGGTGGGAGGAAAAAGACAGGGTGCAGGAGAGAAAGATAACTCTGGAGGGGAAGTGAAGGAAAAAGAGAAAGGAGAGAGGTCTGTAGGAAGTAAAGGAGTGAGAGGGTGGAGAAGAAGGTGGAGAAAATGTCTAAATACCTGATAAGTGAGAGTGCAAAGAGGAACAAAGAAAAAGGAGAGGGATGAGGAAAACTAGAATAGAAAACTAACTTGTGGAATAAATACAGGTTTAACGCCTCAACATGTGCTGCAGATTTTGGCATTTTTATTTCTCAGAGTCAGTGTTGCGTTTCACATTTTTTCACATGGTGGCCTTAATTTCCTTATCTGCTCGGAAGGGTCAAATGGTTTAATTATGGCCTTGTTTTGTTTTGTTTTGTTTTACCTGCCTTGCAGGTAAATAGATATTACCATGAAGTTTGAGAGTGAGGTCAAATACATCAACATTTGCTAGTAAATCTTGCCACAAACGTGTTTGGACTTGTTGTAAAATTGGCTCTGATTTTTTAATGCATCACACCTGTGAGAGTTAGCGCTTTGCTGCTTGTGTTTCATAATCAATGAATTTCTCTTGATTCTTCAGTAGGCATGGATGAAAGGTGAGTACCCTCCCATATAGAGAGAAACACAGCAGATGCAGTAGTGTATAAAAATAAAATCTACAATAGCTTAACAACCACAGCATAACTGAACCAGTACAAAATAATTTGATCATATTTTGTTAAGCACTGCAAACTAATAACATCAGAATCAGGCAGCAGGTTTGAGTCAGATGATCAAACACAAAATCATTTAGGCAGAACATCAGCAAACAATAGGAAGGATTTTTTTAGGCAAGCACCAAGCAAACACATAGCAGGTAGCAGGCAGGAGTATAGCTTGTGCTTTTGGCAACCAGGCAACATAGATGATCTGGCAAGGAAGTACTTCTCGGCACCAGGGCAGCAACAGGAAGGGAGTGGAGAAGCACAGCAAAGTACTCGACAGACATTTGGAGGCACCAGGGAGGCTTTGATAGACACAGAACCTGGAGCTATGACTGTGTGGCCACAGAATAAAGCCAAAAATATCTGCCAGCCTTGGGAGAAACATCACAAGCCATTGCTTGGACGATACCGTACACAGCATACTACATGCGCTCTGACAATACGTGTAACATGTGGCAAGATCATCCACATTAGCTATGGAAAATCCAGGGTGCAGAGCATGGATGGATCATATTAAAACAAATGTGGCAGAGATCGACAAAGAAGGTGTAGCTGCAGACATAATGTTAGGGCTGTAGTCAACTGAAATTCTACTTACTCTTCAACCAGTCGATTGGTCAGTCGAGTAAAATAATGTGCACATTATATTCAGGTTAACTAAATCACCACAGGTGCACTGAGTGCTGTACCTGGTAGCATTGTGTGTCCACCAAAGCGTTTGTTTTTTTTACCAGGCACAGGGCTCGACACTGTCACTGGAATGGAATGCTTTTCCACCTGAGCTGTGTGTGTGAGTCCTCTTACCTTTAAGCGGTGATCAGGACTGATGAGAAAAATCTGACATCTTGGACACTAGAATGAACCTTGAGGTTGAAGATGTCATATACAGCATAACGTTAAAAATGTTAAATATCCCTGTAAGGCTGCGCATGAGAGAGAGAGACTTACTATTGTCAGCCCAGAAGCTAACATTAGCTATCCTGCTACTCAAACAAGGGCTGTGGTGTGACCGTATCCCTTTCAAAAGCTTTATAATCTAGGCCTTGAACTGCTGTGTCTTTTTGAGGACTTAGTAAAAATTAATCCATAATGAGAAATCCAACACTGAATGTCCTCTTTGATTATTTATCTGTTTTTCCAGTTAAAAATGTAAATGTAATTTTGGGTAAAGCACCACACTCATCACTATTACCAGCTGTCAAATCACAGTGGAGAAGGGAAGGGGGGGGCAAAGACCAAGTGTCACAGAGGACATCTACAAATGCTGAACAACAACTGCTGTTTTCAGCTGGGAAAAGGACACTTTGGTGGACACATGGCCTTATTAAAGTAACACCAGCAATTGTCAGACCAATGACAATTTGGTTGGACGAGAGCATATTGACCAAACAACTGAGCATTGAATTTAGCGTCTTTGCAGCAACATCCATCTTTGAAGCATTGTCAACAGTAATGGCTACATATGAGTCTGGACAGACATGGAGGTAAACTGTAACTGCATTTTTTTTCCCTTTGCAGTCTGTAAATATGGAAGATTTACATAGTATATGTACCGTATGTAAAAGTATGCATCTACTTGGAAGATGATTACACTGTAAGCCAGAGGCTGTAGGATTATCTTCAGAGCAGCAGGTTTTGTAAGGTATTTCAAGCTGTGTTGGTGTATTTTTAAAAGCACACTATGGATGCAATGTTCTCTCTGTGTCTCGCCCTCGCTGTTCTAGTCCCACAAAGGCCTGTCTTTAGTGACACACACACACACAAACACTGACTCTTGCCACCAGGCCCTGTAATTGTCCCCATAGGGACCCCATGACGACCTATCACCACCGCAGGAGGCACAAAGAAAACTTCATTTATTCTGCTCTCTTGCTGTCTCTCTCCATCTTTTTTGATTTGACTTTTCTTTTTATGTGGCTTTTTTCCCTTTTATTAGGCCTTTTCTTCCTCTACCCCCTGTCTACGACATTTCTTTCTCACACTCTATATCGCCTTCTTTCTATGTTGTTTTTGTTCTGTCTTTCTCTCTCACCCCTGTAGTGATATCGGCTCCCCGGAGACAGGCCTAGTTATGTGCAGTAGACTGCCTGGATAAGGGCTTCACTTCCTAGGGAGAGAAAAAAAAATCACAGGCACACAGTGGAGATAGTGTAGATGTATGTAAAGGGAGATGGTTAATGTATAAAAAAAGGCATGTCTCAGTAGGTAAAGCCCTGAAAAAGAATACTTATAACTGCAAAAAACAGTGAGACTGAAAAGCAGTAATGAACGTAGGGGACGTAATGAAAAAGTCAAAAGCAGCAATAATTGAGGAACTCCTCTCATCCATACCGCAACGTAAAGAAAGACAAAACAGGGGGGGGTGAAGGTGGTAGGATGCCATAACTTTATTTTTGCTGTTTGTCAGTTTTAGATTTATTACTCCCTCTGTCTGCCTCATACTTTCTCTGTGCTTCTCCTCTGGGGACCTGAGCTAGCTGAAACTTCTCCAACTCTGGAGCTGTAATTGAATAGCAGAGAGTTCTAATGGAACATTAGGCTGTTCCCGTCTTGGCAGGCCCTATTGATTTTGACTTTGCAGCATTGTAAACAATCTGGGGTAAATGTAACTGAACGGATGCAGACCTTGGTATAGGCTATAATTCCAGGGCTATTGCTGTGGAACTGTTGCGCTGTGGCAAGTAACTGTTACAGTGTGGTTTTGTTTGACTTTAATAGCATGTTACCCGTGGTGGCTTAGCACTTGCGACTTTCTCTAAAGAAGAATAGCAGATAATTTTTGTTTGTTTGACTTTCTACTCATGGCTTTTGTTTGCAATAAAGAAAAGGATGCCACAAAGTCCAACTGTCAAGCACGCTTGATTTTAATTGCATGTCACCTGGGGTTTGTGATGCCGGAGGGTTCCTCCTCAGAATAATAGCTTTTTTTGATGTTATTTTCTTTTTGTTTGTGGCTGTGTCTCGGATAGAGTGGCATGTTTTTATGTCCATGGCGTTTTTTCATCTTTGTGAAGGCGATACCCTTCATGTGAAGAAATCCTAAGCTATCTCCTGGACATATTGTCGACAGGAAGTCCAAACGCTAGGAACGTTTGAGTTGAATCGCATGTCATCCACAGAGGATGTGATTTGCTACATAAAGAGTCTCACGTGGTGAGGGGCTCAGATGCAATTTTAGTGATATTACCTACTGTCAGTGTATCAGTATGTGTGGTGAATTATCTCACACAAAGAAAACATTCTCTGTACTACTGAGTTGAGATATATAAATCCTGCTTGGTGCGTTTGGCGGCACTTGACCTGGTTGATAACGGCAATAGAATCTGTACAAAACAAGGCTAGCACACTCACAGTAACACTTTTACGCCAGGCCTTGATGTTTTTCCTTTTGCCTCTCTTGTGAATAACATTCTACTGTGCTACAGCCACTTGTAATCTGCTACTGATCTCTCTGCTACAACTATGCCCACCACAAATAGCTTTAGTGTAATGCAGTGGGTGACTATGGGATGGATTGAATGTCATATTTTGAAACTGATAAGAAAAGCTTCTAAAGGTTGTAACTCAGTGTTTGAAAGATTGAAATCTAATAAAACAGATTTTGGAAGATTGAAACAAAGTTTTGAAGGCTAACATAACTTTTTGAAAGGCTAAAAAAAAAGAATGTCAACAAAATGTCTTTGTATTTCAGTTTTCCTTTTTGAGTTTCAGAATCACTGTTCTCCATATGTATTTATTTTTTCTCTTAAGAATTCAAATCTTGTAAATGCTGGTCTAATAATTGGTGACAAAAGTTTTCAAGCAAGGATACTTGACTTTTGAGTTTTTTCAATTTGCAGATGTACATTTGCACTGATATTGCTTTTTCAGAGCTGAGTTTATAGCACCCACTTTTTAGAGATCTGCCAACACAGTTGCAAGTCACGTGGCAGCGTTGTTTCGCAGCACTGGTCTGAAACTCCAAAACAGACGGTCTTAGAAATATTTAAAAAATAAAATTAAGCTGGTACCCTGGATGCAGCCAGGGGCATTTGCTCTTGACCTAGTGTTTGCTCTTTGCTGAAAAACAGACACTGAACTTTCAACATTGCAAACTTTTTTTTTCATTACATATGCGCACCAATTTTCAGATCACCACTGACAAGGTTTCAGACTTGGAAAATAGATTTAAAAACTCTGAAAAATGTGTTGGAGGTACACAGCAAAAAGAGTGCTGCAGTCGTGAGGAAGTAAAATGAAAAGACAAATGTAATGCTGATGTTTGCAAACATTTTAGAATTATGTTCAGTCTATCAAAACTTTATGCAAACCTTCAAAACTTAGTTTAAATCATGCTTTAAAACACTGTTTCAACTTTTTGAAGCTTTTTTCTTCAGTTTATGTTCATCCTGTTAGTTAGAGGTAGCAGGGGATATTGTAATTATTGTGCAACAGTTCATTACACTAGTTTAGTGACACATCTGTCTGTCATAAGTTATCCCCTTATTGT
Organism: Cephalopholis sonnerati; assembly: GCA_019142605.1. Classification (NCBI taxonomy): domain Eukaryota; kingdom Metazoa; phylum Chordata; class Actinopteri; order Perciformes; family Serranidae; genus Cephalopholis; species Cephalopholis sonnerati. Next base: position 16,713,057 of record JAGQAX010000003.1, read on the forward strand.
TGATATAATTTCCATAATTAGTTATGGCTTAGCATTTTGTTGTGCTAGAAAGTGACCTGGCTTCACCAGAAGGACATAAATGTTGATACTTTAACCAGTTTACTTGTTTTTATCACAAAGTCACCCTTGACTTCTGATGCTGAATGCATGCTCTTACCCAGAATTTATTCACAATGCTTTATGATAAAGTGAGCTGCTTTCTTTCACTGTATTTTATTATTCCTCTGCCCTATTGCTTAGAAAGTGTAGCTCACCAGTCTACCAGAAGAGAACACTCAACATGTGGCATCTGCGAGTCCAAAAAATGTAAAGTGTATTGATTTAAACAGCATGTCACCTTTAGCGGGTGGTGCTCGCTACATGAGAATTTCTCTAGCCTTCAGCCCGCGGAAAGGAATGACTTAGACACGCTGTCGGTGATAATAAGTGTGGACTTCAGAAGATGAGAGCTCCACCAAGCAGACACATGCAGAGGGCTTGTCAGATGTCTACACTTTTTCCGTGTCCCCCACAACATTAAAAAAGATATCAAATAAGAAGTCAACGCTGCGAGTGAAGTTAAATTGAAGATAATAGAAAAAAGAAGAAAGGAAAGTTTGGTTCGCAGAGGTTAGCGGGGTCAGGGAAAGTGGTGGTTATTTGATCATTTTTCTGGAAGCAAAAATACATTCCTTTTTTTTTTTAATTCAAGATTGAGCTTACAAATGGTGTGTAGTTGAGCATGTAGGTGTGCACCTGTATGTGTGTGTGCGACTGTCTTCATATTTGTCTGTCTACATGGGCAAATGTCCAATGTGTCCAGTTTGTGAGTGTCCAGACATGTGGGTATCTGTTCCAGACGTGGTCGCGACCCATGTAAAAATAGTCTCCATTAACATTTAACAGCATTTTTCAGAATGTCAGGAGAATGAAAGTCACATTGGTCCTGAAAGGGAGAGAGGAAACAAGACAAAATGAATGAGAATATTAATCCCTTGTTCCAAAAGATCATTCCATCCCTCCCTCCAGCTGCTGTCTCAGAGGTCACATCATCCAAAAAGCCACAACAAATCCCCCTCATCACAAAAGTTGACTGAAGAAAAAGGGCACATCATGCCACACCGTGTTAAATCCAAGACTTTTGATAATGCTGTCATTAAAATGGATATTGCTTTACCAAAAGTCCATCAAAATAAGCTCGCGGCTTCCAGATTTTGCCTCTACCTTTAAGAGTTTCACGCACCGAGCTGAGGGTACAATCGTTGGCTAACAGCAGGAGGTGTCTCATTACATTCTTGTAGTGTGGACAACCTCAGAGTAGATTAAACCCCTTCAAGCCATGTGTCATAGATGCAACATAGATTATACGTTTCTCCGATGTCGCCCAGTGCACTCCTTCTAACAGGAGGTAACATGTTGCACGTGGGCTGTTTTCTCAGCTGTCGGGATGAATTCAATCTAAAAGAAAATACTGGCACATGATTCATTACTTTACACTTGTATAGTGAGGTTTCTTTGCTTTATGGTATTCAGTCCCTGCTATTTTAAACCTGTACTAACAGAAATAAAATGTGTAGTCATTTATTTTTAAGAATTTTTTCTCCTCCCCATGGGGATGCCCGTGAGATGATACGCCTTCTTTAATAAACTATTTTTTAAAAAAGCAATACCTGCTCTTGAACACCTTACCTTCCCCGTAACTAATCCTGGCTCTAGGCAGTATATATTCCCCCACATCCATAAATGCTGCATTGCTGGCATAAAGACAGTAGTAACCGTTGAGCACAAGGCCATCAGCTGTGTGCCAACACTCCATTTAACATTTGATTTAGTGAACTACACACACTCAGGGTCGTTGATAGTTGGCTGGGTTTCTTCTTGAGTGCAGTTTTATTTTAGACTTTATTACCTAAACCTGAAGTTACTGTGTACTTTTAGCTCTATATAGCACCGTGTTTGTGCTATCCTTCTGTAACACGGCTTCAGCATTAATATGACAGCCACAATTTAAAGCAAAAAGGATTGTGATGCTTTGCTTTAAAGCGTGCAAAGCTGAGTACCCTCTGTATATTCAAGTTTAAACACCTCCCCCTCCAAATCCTGGTTTCTGCGCAGTAATTGGCATAATGATTAGGCGAGCAGATAGCTTTGTACAGACAAATTTATCTTTTAGCCCACAGCTAGTTTCAGTAATAGCATCAGTGGGAAAATGAGGGCCTATATTAGGTAAAGGGACAGTCAAGACAGAGATGTTTCATTCCACAGACAGCTATACTGAAGAGCATTAAAGCATTTGTTCAGTTTAATCACCATGTCACCAAATTAAGTGTGTAGAATGTATGTTCTAACATGAGAGGGATTCATGTTAACTACTTGGGCTTAAGCCCATTACATGAATCATAGCTTAATTGAAGATACATTTTAAAGCATTGTATGACCAAAGCCAGTCTAGCATAGCCTCTCATCTGCGTACATCCCTCCTTATGTCCTGTCCGTTTCACAGACATACACTTATACACACACAACTTTGAAGACAGAACAAAGTTATATGTAAATTGATATGATACACTTAACAGCTCACTCTGGTAATATAAAGCTCCCTTTACACAACACACACACACACGCTTATACACAGATGTCTACCTTCAGACACAAGTGAAAAGATGGAATGCATTTACAACTTACTGTCTCTTTCTTCGACATGTTAACGCACACAAATATCCCTCCCTTTGTGTTTAAACAAAATATACTATGCATTTAAATTTGTAATTTAAATGCATATAAGCAATAGAAATGTTGATGTCCTCATGCTGAAAACACTCGCACTTACATGCAGAAGTACCCTGAATGTCACTGACAGTGCATTTTTCCACAGCCCAGCACACACCTTGTCACTGCTGCTATTATGTATTCACAGGTTGTTTCCAGGGGAACGGTCACAATCCACTGTGTGAAATTAATTAAGGGTGGACATTTGAATTAATTAACTGGACGGGAGTGTGGCATTACACTTCTCTGACCTTATGACATTAAACACACACTCATGCACACACTCGCATGCAAAGACACACATGTTTGCACTGAGGGGAGACACACAGATTAGATTTAATTACCAGTGTGTAGATCATTGGTACAATGTGGTTCAGCCTTAATTACATATTGTACTGTTCCTCTCTATGCGTGTGTGTGTATGAGGGGAAGTGCATGACAAAAGATGGACAGAAAGTGGATCAGCTGCATTTCACTTACATGAACCTGAGTGCAAAGTAAGCAGGTTTAATTTTTCTGCTGCTCTGGTGTAACATCCACATATTGGAAATTGTTACTACTTATGCTAACTCAGCTGGAAAGGCGAGTCTTCGCAGCTGCAATACTTGTCTCTATGGAAACTCACAAATTCCCAAATGGAATATCTTAACAAACACCTGTGTTTTGAGAGTAGTACTCTCACCCCCTGAAGGCTTAAAAGGTGTCACTAAAAAGTTGGTAGTTTGCTGCCTCACAAAGGATGGCAGCTGGAGTCTGCTGGGACTCACAGCAGTTACAATACATGGCAATTGTGAACCAGTTTCACAGCAAAAAACGACCTCAAATGTACATGGAAATCTCTCACCACTCCCACAGTGTAACCTAGCTTGGTAATCAAATTGAATTACCATTTGCCACACACAGTTACACAGTTTATGAGACAGTATCACAGTGTCCGAGCTATATAGGTCACGACTTGCACTCTCAAGCTGGTCATACTTAGTCAAACAGAGAAGAAGGCATATGGCCACACTAAAGTGCCAAAGTGAATGTTAGAGCATTGTAATTGTAAAAGAAGTATTATACTGCTGGAAAGGTGGAAGAAACATTTTTGAATTTGTGCTATACAGTGGTGTAGTGGTAGTTGATAAAGTGAGTGTACTACCGGGTAGATTGGTACATTACCCTAGAAGAGGTGCATATACTCTCCCATATATTCAAATGCCTCTTTGACTGATGGGTAGCTATACTGTGAACGGCCAGAAAAACAGGTGGGTATACACCGTATACCTGAGTATACCCTCCACTACACCACTGGCTATATGACCAAAGAAAGCAGAAATAAAGGGCTGTGGTGTTTGCTTTTGCTCAAAAGGTAGAAAGCCTACAACTACCAGAAAGCACTGCGTCACATCAGTCCTATAGATGCTCCCACTGGTGGGTGATAAATGTGAGTTGCTTGTCCTAAAAACAATATGGCACTCGGCTTGTAACAAACTATTTTGTACTACAGTTAAACAATAAGTTAAAATAGGTTGGGAAATATTTTAAGTGAGAAATATGCAATGCAGTAACAGAACCTTGGTTCATATTTGATCAACACTACCCAGTTTTACCATTTAATCTAAATTTGGTCTGAGTTTGAGACAGAGAAAGAGGGCAGGTCTCTCTCAATCTGCTTCAATGGTCTTTGTGTCCATGGTGGTGGCAGGCATACAAAAATAAGGAAGTACAATCTGTAGTTCAAGCAACAGCCCAAGAGCCAGCACAGAGATCTTGTTGCTAGCAAGATGGTTGGATAGTTTACCATCATTCATTTACACATACTATTCACATTGTTATGATACAAAGCAGGTTGAAAATTGCCAAAGTATACCTTTAACTAGTGTAAATTTGCAATAGCTGCAACTACGTATGCGTGTGCACTCTGTATTACCCTTTTTTGTTAGTTGGCATGAACAGTTAATCAGCTCTCCTTTGGCTCATGAACAGTCTTTGCTCAAAACCTTGTTTAAGTCTGTAAATCCATTTAAAAGTTATGCACCTTTTGTGATAGACCACTTACATTGTCATGTCCTCTTTTAGCCAATTGGCATTAACACAAACACACACCTTCTCACACACACACACACACACACACCTACACACACACACACACACATGCACACTTGACCTCCAAGCCAAATGTCAGCCTCCTGGCTGCCAAAGGGTGAGTAAATCTTTGCAGGCCAATCAACTGACCAACTGACAAAGCAAGCTAAAGAGCTGCTGGTCACATCTAAAAAGCAAATTTCCCAAAGTTTTACTAGTGTAGGGCAGGAAGTGGTTGATGAGATTTTGATGAGCCCTTGTTTAAAGTACAGTATGCAAGTCCCCTGCCATGGTGAAAAACAACCTCAGGATGAGTATCCTTGTGCATTTATAATCTGCATGTTTAATCGCAGAGCAGAACTCCTGTAATAAATTGAAGGGACAACACCCAGTGGTTAAGTGCTCCAGGTCTGGTGAATAATTTGAGTAAAGTACTGTGACAGCAGTGCACCAGATTGGTTGATTAAGTAGCACACTCTTCTACTCTGGTGGTGGCCTACATGTGGCTTCTTTCTACTGAAGCTGCCAAAACGGTGAAACTGCTGTGTCTGGAGTGTTGGGATGTCGCCATTTTTATGCACAAACAGTTTGCAGATGAGGCAGTGTGGCAAGCTCACTTTGCTTGTTGTCTATGGACACATATCTAACCATATAACCAGCAATAGTCTTGATGCATTCAGCCATTACTTCTTTCTGCCTGTATCAGAAGGAATCTGCAAAAACTATTCAAGCTCCAGAGACACATCCAAAGAGGAGAAAAATAAAAGTGGGTTGAGCAGTGGATGGGAAAACGATAGGCCAGGCAGATATGTATGAGCATGGTTCACACAATCCCTGGGGTGGCTACAGTTTTCCTATTCCACCCTGCCAACCCCAGCACTTTTAAATGAGGATGAATTTCTTACCACGATTTGCTAGAATTCAAAAAGCTACTTCTCTTCATTAAAACTAGGAGAGTTACTGAATAGGTTTTTATCTGTTGCTAAGTTTTGCTTTTAAACTATTCGTTTTATTCTTCATTATTAATACCAGTATGTGTTTAAGGAATAATTCTTATTTTTGATAGCTGATGGTGGTTTTGAATGTGTGAAATAAAGTCAGGCACTTGGTTTTATATTCAAGTGAAGTGGGTAACTGAATTTTTGCTTTTTCTTGATGATAAATGACTCTTAATAGAGCATACAATTTGGCAGACTGAAGAGCAACAGTTGTTGTTGTCAAGGCATTTCACCCTTTGCATGAGGGTACTTGTACTGTATGAGAAAATTGCTTCCAGCACTTGGACTGCCTCTGCTTCTTTCTTAAGCACAAAGTGCAGCAGTATTCAGACATGTCTCACTGTGTGATATCCTTCTCGAGGTGTTATTCCTGGTAAAATCATAAAACATTGAGGTTGCCTTGATTTGAAGGTCCACTTTCTCTGAGGCCAGCACAATGACAGCAATATCTGCCACTAAGAGTATCCCAGTGCTGTACTCAAATATCAGCTTGGCACAGCTAAGGTGATAACTGAAGATCCTTTTCTCCCCTAAGATGTTGGAGCCTGACACAACTGGAGCACAGAAAAGCCCAGTATCATACCAAAACAATGGAAAGCTTTGATGAAGTACTGTTCCAGAGATCATGTCTGTGAAATCCAGCATTTCAGACAAGAGGCTCCTGCCTAAGTTGAAACCAGCAAGCCATATGCAGCAACATACCCAACTTTAAACCAGTGTAATAAAATCACAAAACACATGAAAGTTATTCTAATTGTCTCTTGACACTGTAATTCCAGAGCTAGAAATGTGGCAGTACTTGATGGCCAAATGCATCCTGTCAAAGTCTGCAAAGCAGGTGGCAAATTTGAATTGATGATGGAACTCCTCTACAACCATCCTCCATTGTTGATATGGGTTTTGTTATTAAATGAATTAAAGATACTGTATCAGTCACATTTGGGACAAATGCACCATTGGTTTTCTTGCTAATGCAGTAGCTGTGTCAATTCAAGTCAAGTTAAATGAGCTGTCTACGACAGTTAGAGCATGGACAATTAAAAAGCAGCAGCCTACAATGTTGGAAGAGGCTACTCCTCACTGTAGTATGTACTGCACAGAAGACCATCTTTCAAGATGATGTCCTTGAACAGAAATACCACAGGTAGAATGCAATGTAGAGAAACAGATTTACAAGATACAATCAAAAACTTTCATTCACCAAATTACAAAAGCATAAAGTAAATGAGTTACATAGTACTAACAAAGCAATATATCACTTAAGACTTAAGTGTATTAAGTTGCAGTGTGGTATGTATTTGTCTCTGGAATGAAGAATCTGGTTCAATAGCTGGGCTTCCAGCAAACTGGAACTATAATGCTGGCAATGCGTACAGCTTGTGTGACTACGGCCACAAAACCAGCTCCATTACACGTAGGCATTGAAAGAGGATAAACATACAGTACATATAAGAGCCAAAGTCAATGATATACCATTCACATAGAGGGAGAACAGAGAGATTAAAGGTGCTAAGAGTGGGTGCTGCAGTTTGTCATTGACAACACACAATGCAAAAACAGCCATGAAGAAAGACCCTAAAAAAGCAAGCGCTGGCTGAGTCTCGAGGAGGATAAAGACCCAGATCAAAGGACAGTGGATGAAACATAGACAGGAATCATGAACCAAAACTGACGGGCAGTCCTGAGAAAAAAGAGAGGAGAAAGTGAAAATGGGAGAGAGGGAGAGGGAGGAGTTGAAATCCCAAGACAACAGACAGTAGAGCTATTCACAGCTAAAACAAATTGCTGCAAAGGAGTCCCCCAGTTGGAGTTCTCTGCAACCGAAAGGCACATAAAAACTAAATTCTCCCAAATATCCACTATCCGCACATCAGAAAGTCTGACAACGTAGTTCAGACTGCAAATACAGTAAGATCTACATGAATTGTGTATAGAGTTTATCACTTTGAGATGCTTTTGTTGTCATACATGGAAAAAATAATGACTGACTGGCAGATCTTTCAGAGGGAGTACTGATGTGTAGAAGGAAAGTTTAAGAACGTAAGTAACACTGCAGAGGGAACTAAGATTAAGGATAGAGAACTGGATGGAGATCAAAGGAAGATATAACAAGAATGTAAATAAGCAGGGGGTCTTCAGTTGCTTGGAAACCTGAGCGTTGAAAATTAATTGAAGACAGTCAAAAGAGACATCAAGGAAAAAGTAAAAAGATAAATTGACAAAAAAGAGAGATGAAAGAAGTGATTTTGTACTTTGTACTTAGAGAAAATATTGCATGCTTTCCCTGTCCCATCCTTGGATACTGTTTACTTTATAGAAATAGCACCCATTTATCACTCTATTAAATAAGCATTAGTAGTGGTTATCAGTGACATAAGTATTGGTTAGACAGATACTGCTACACAGAATAGCATCTTTATTAAACAGCCATTGGCAAAACTTTACATTTCTTTGTTTTAACAACACTATGGTTAATGTGTGGGTATGTTTGGGCACGAAAGTACATGGTTATAGTTAGGAAAAGATCATGTTTTGGCTTAAAACACCCATGTAAGGGGGCACAAAAACAGCTCACTGAAAAACACTCACATTTGGGGGCAGAAACACTGCTGTAAACACAGCAGCAGGTTGCTAAGAGACTAACATGGCCGTTTAATAGTTCTTAATAGCATTGTAAACATGCTAGTTGGTGTGGCAGGAGCCTTCTTTCTTCTATCTGTAATGCTGATAACCCCTGCTTACACCTTTGAAAAGTCCCAAATTTGAGAATCAATTCTAGTCTTTCTCAGCTTTCATCACTACCCTGCCATAGTGCTCCCTAGTCATTAGTTGTATTGATATGCCATCACCTTCAGCACCTTGCCTTGAGGAAATGTATGCTGCAGTTGTGCCAATATTACTTTTATATCTCGAGTGAGCTCTTCAGACTGGCATATCGGGGGAAGAGAAATACTCAACAGTTCTATACTTAAAGTTTATTGTGATTCCTCACCAGTAGTGGTGCCCCTTATGGTGGCATATATACAGTATGTTTAGGCAAATAAGCAACTTAATGTACTGCATGTTTGTGTATGTTTATTTTGCAATTTAATATATTCAAATGTAAAACCCTCTAAAAGCGTCTATAACCAGTATTTTCATAATAGTAATGTATCAAATGTCAGCGTGAAAACAATGTGACCATATGAAAGGAGTCTCTCGGAGAATTATTGTCTGAGTTTGGAGATCATTGTTTAGCTGCATGGCCTGCAACTTTACTGTTTTGATTCACTTTCACAGCATTGTTTTCCACTGCAACAGGCAGTTGTTTTCAGCAAATAAACTTCTTAAACCCACTGTATACTACACATTGTGGAGCATTTAGCTCCTAAAAAGACATACCTCCCTCAGGAGTTGGTATAGGTGACCAAAACACTAGTTATTGCAGGTATATGATCAAGTGTGATCATTTTCAAACGCTTTGCTTTCTTATTTGTGGCAAGCGGTGAAGAATAAGTAAATGAACTCTTGTATGTGCCTCATGCCCTCTGTCCGTTGTTTGTCAAATACCATCAGTTCATTCAGAGAGAAAATATTGTATTTCCAGAGGGTATTATTTCTAATGCTTGATAACCAGTTCTTACCCACTCATGTGTCTCTCCTGTCTATCTTGTTCCATTCTTGTCTCAATGTCTCAAGGGCCATTTAAAGTTATTCCAAGGCCTCTTCATGGCCTTTGCCCCATTTTTGCAAAGGTCTGTTATTAAGTTGAACCTTTCAATTCGGATTTAGAAAAGAAATCTTTCAAGCGAACACTGTAGATGCTTTTTATTTTTTGCAAATGCAGACAGAGTCCAGGGCCAGATGCATAAAACTCTGTGGAGATTCATGACCAAAACTGTGTGTATGCACAAAGGCAGACATATCCATACACATTATTTTCATCAGATTTATAAAGCTGTGTGTACGCCTGATTCCATTTTATAAATCTTGATTATAACACAATCCATGAAATTGGCAAGCAACCTTAAAACAATATTATTTGTCTCTCAACAGAGTCTTTATTTAATTTTGTACCTGTCGTCTCACCTGCAATTATCTTAGTTGAAACTGTGTGTGTGTCTGGTCTGAGGACTGCGTGCAGTGCGCACATTGTCTTGGCACATTCTTGGCATACGCATGGTATGTGTGCATACACATTGTTTATGCATCTGGCCCCTGGTCTTAATCATTTTAGTGTCTATATCACATCTGACTGTACTGCTCAAACCGCATCGTGGACAAATGGTGACAAAGTCATCTCTTTTGTCTCTCTAGTCCCTTGGCTGCTGTTGTGTGTTGTCAAACAGAAATTCAGTTTAAGCTTACTTTTTTGCTGACAAATGGTGGCACCATATTCACTGCATAGAAAATAAATACATTCCAGCAGGTTCATTTAGCTCCATGGGTTGAAACCACTCTCTGTCCCTTCTATCTCCATCATGTCTTATCTCTTAGATCAATTCCCAGCTGTCTCTCCCACACTCTCCTCTCATCTCTGTCAACCATTCCCATGTCCCATTTTATGCAACGTTTCCCCATCAAGAGAATCCACTTCATCTCTCTCATGTCCCGTCCTTGTAAACCATTCCTAGTAATTATGGAGGCAAGCTACTCGACTGGGGATTTCATCACATGGCTGAGAGCTCTGCAGAGATGCCAACATCAGGAAATCCTTGTCACAGCAGTGAGACACTAACAGACCGCAAGACATACTGAACTGCTAGAAAATGAGCCAAAAAGCCCAGAGGACCTTTGATTAAAGCCCCAGTTCGGAAACCCAAATGCAAACACAAAGGTTGCCCCTCTAAAGAACATTAGAGATGAGGTTTGAAAAAAAACAAACAATTACCCCCCCCCCCCCTTGATTGTCTTCATGCAAATAGTGATAAAATTACACAAAATTTGCACGGCTAAACAAGCTTAGTGATTTATCATCTCACAGCAAACAAGCTAATTGTTACACTTGATTGGCTTTTGGCATGGCATAAATTCTCAAGGATCCTGTGCGACAGACACTCTGAAACTTTTAGTTCATCTGCAAAAGTTGTGAAAAATCTGCCCAATTCCCTTTTTTTCAAAGTGTTCCTTAGCAGACAAAGAATTGTGCAGTTTTTTTCTTGTACTGTTTAACAGGATTGGGTCTTAATAGAAAATAAGAACGTGAAAACTCCCACCAGCCACAAGCCCCCAGTGAATCACAGTATTCAGTTTGAAGCAGCCACTTCCCTTCCAACATCGCTCCTTTGGGGGGGTGGGGGGGCGGCAGCATACATTATTCAATAGCTATGACTATGGGATAACAAGCTGGTGAGGCTGAGCTGGATAAAAGACACATAAGTAAGTGTCAAGAGGAGAGAGGAAGAGATCTGTTTAATTGACCAGTCACTTAGGGAACACAACATATTTTGGTGCATTTAGGTACTCAGCATGACATACTCCCTCTCCTCTGTGCATCTATAACTGGTAGAACAAGAGCTGTCTGTGTTGGAAGCTGTATCCTTGTCAATTCCGATGTTGTTTTTTCCCATCTCTTACGTTTGTTTTCTTTTTAACTACAGCCGCACTGTCTGTGATGTAGATCAGGTTTGAAACCGATAACCTTGAGGCAAAAGATAAGCCAGTGCATCCCTGTGTTATATTTCCGCTAGCAATGATAAGTGTGATCTAGATTAGCTCTGGAACCTGCAGCATTTAGGCTAGTAATAGACCGGTAATGTAAGTGTTATTTATCTCTGCTAGCTATGATAGCTATTTGATCTCTTAGGCTTTGATTGTCCTGACTTTATAGAAGTGACAGGGTTAAAAAGAAAAGTCTGTATCACAGTTAAAGGAAAAATGGGTTTTAAACACACACATATACACACACTAGCACCCGTATACGGCTGGTTCAGTTCAAATGAAAAAGGATCTGTTATGATCCCCTGGGGAGTTGGATGAAACAGAGACAGCAAAGAAACTACAGGACAAAAGGGGGATACCAGAGCAATAAAACACATATAAGGATGTATCCGATTTTAAATGAATTTTGAAATATACAATATCAATCCAAAGATTGCTATTTGAAATCCATGACTCTGCAGGGCCTGTCTCAAAGCCAGTGTGCCAACACCAGTGATGTTAGAGTGATGAGGAAGAGAGAAACAAACAAAAACTAATTTTGGAGGTAGTTGTCTTAAGTTGTTTTCAATAAAGGTATTCATGAGACTGCAAGTCAGTGTGTGTGTGTGTGTGTGTGTGTGTGTGTGTGTGTGTGTGTGTGTGTGTGTGTGTGTGTGTGTGTGTGCGTGTGTGTCTGTGTGCGCCTCTGTGTGCGTGCGTCAGCCAGTACAGATCTCGGAAACTGACCCCGATCAATAATCTATTAGCAGCAAGGCATGTCTGCTTGGGCAGGCGTAAATACACACCCCCAGCACAAGCACACATACATTTAGACACACACAGGTCAACAGGGTCAACTATTGTCACATTTGTAATGTACACATACATTACACACCCCTATTATCTCAGACAAAGGGCAACCTCCATCTGCAGTTGCACACCTATACACACACACACAAACTCTCTCTTTCACACATACACACAAACTTCTCCAGAGTTAACTTATTCCTCTTTCACCTCAAGTATTTGTACCACGGGGGAATATTTCATGGCAAATGGAGCATTGCAACTTTATCTGCTCCGCTCTGCTCTACTCCTCCGTCCTCTCCACTTATCTTGTCTCTTCTCCTCTCCTCAAGCATGCCACAGGACACAGGACTTGAGGGAAAATTTGCTCCTATATAGACCAATATGGCCGTCATGTAGCCATAAACGTTTCTACATGTGGTTGCTCTCTATGTGTGTGCTTAAATTAGATTTCTATTTGAACACAAACTGCATATTAAATAATGTTTTACGTTTAAGTATAATGACCTTGAGTGTGTTATGCAGATCAGTGGGTGCTGCATCTTGTGTGTGAGAGTGCATGTCTGCATATATGTTTTACATCACAGATTAGTTCTTCTAGTTTATGCTGCAGTCCCACAGTGCAGGATCATGATTCAACACCTCACTGCTTCATTGCCATAACAACAGGATTGATTTCACTTTGCCTACATGCAAGTTTAAAGCAGACACAGCCAAGAAAGATATATGGTGTTCAAGAAGTGGATTTATACTGAGTCACATTCATACATTGACATTTTTCATGGCTGGATCTGCTGTGTGTGTGTGTGTGCAGGGGTTAATCTACACTAGCATATCAGCTTCAGCAAAGTACAGGCGATAAACTGGTGGTTATGCTGTTGGAAGACCCTTTAGACTAGCATTTAAGCTAACCCGCCTTGACTAAGAAAAAGGAATGATGTTACTGGCTACACTTTGATATGTTTGTTGAGATTGTTGGTCAGTGCTCAGTGGTGAGACTCTGATGCCTCATAACAAGAAAGTGCAAAACATTTGTACCTACTACTGTAGTCAGCCAGATCCTTTCTGTGCAAAGTGTGCATGCTTCCATCGTGTCTTTGGGGGGTTTTTTTGGCTTACAGAACTGCCCATAAAAATATGTTCATAAGGGCTGAAAAATGAAGCCAGTATTGAAGTGCCAAAAACTGCCATTTTCTTGAATGGCCATTTGAGGCTGGCTCTAAAAAGCTAGTCAAACCCCATTGACCCCCATGTTAAAATGCACAACTACAGCATGGTTCAGAAAGACAGTTTTGGTCTCTATAACTAATATCCTCATTCATGACAACTGTAGGGGGTAGACCAGGGTTTCCCACATAGTCATTATTTGTGGCAGCCCACAATATCAGCAATTGTGGACTGATTTTTAAGAGCACTGTTGGAATACGCATACCATCAAAGCTTTTCAGAGCACGACATACTTGGAGCATGAAGTGTAGTCTGGGCACAGACAAAGCAAAAGAATGCCAGGCATAGTGAAAGTGAAACTGAACTGTCCATTTATCCATACAGAAATAGGATGCTCTGTCTCATTTTAGTCTTGTCTAGCATTTTTTCAACCTACTTTAAATTACACCGCACACCACGTGGTCCAGTCCTGGGGCTAAAAAGTTTGCTTTCAAACTTCTGCAAACCTATTGTTATTCATCAAGCTGATCTGATAAACCTTGATCGATCAGACCACAAACTGATGGACTGATTAATTCTCAACACCACGAGTCAAACTCGGACTGCTCAGAAAAAAAAAAGAAGTTCTGTTAGACTCCAGGTCTGTGGGAAACACCGGGAGACTTTTTAATAAAACTCAACCATTTAAATTTGTCCAAAGATGATCACCCTGAGTCACTGCTGGCTCCAAAAATCCATGACGGTGACATCCAAATTGCCACACTCGATGTTTCAAAATGGGAGTCCACAAACCAATGGGTGATGTCTAATTTGCTACATCCATTGTTTTTTTTTACAGTCTATAGCTTTAACCTTGTGAGGGACTACCGGCAACTTGTCAAATGTTTACCCCTGCCTCCTACCCCGGCACAGAATGAGAGCATATTTGATATGAATTTATGGGTGGCTGTTTATCAAGATTTGTAATATACACTTGGCCCTGGAAATATCATTCTTAAAAACAAAAAGTGTTCTAAAATTGCTAAACAATTAAGTTAATCTTACTAATTTTCAAAGGTCTTAAAAGATAAATAAAAAGATTCAAGTTTAGGGCTAGACTTTGAATTTGACATTAAACATAAACCTCCCATCAAACATTGCAGGTGTCTTTCAGCGTATATGTGGAGAGCACCAAACAATGTATTAGGAGGTGGGTCAGAGAATACAGGACAATAAACAAAAAGAACAAACACCGCTAAAGTTACATGCAGTTGGTGCATCTCTTATCTTCTGTCCTGACAGGTTTTGTTCAGCCTCGGTAGAAACTGACAAAAATATTTGACTAATGCTACAGCAGGACCAACAGTATCCTCAGATTGTGTGCTTAAGACCATTGTATGAAGACGTATTCCTGAGCGCTAATCTGAAATGTTACGTAAAAATCCCTCAGATGTATTTTATCTCTAAGCCCTCAGGTTGGAAGGTATCATTTGTAAAACCTCACTCGCAGGATAGTTTTTGCAAAGCTCTGGAATATGAAATACATGGGTAGAAAGTCTATAAGCATTATTACCAGAGGCTGCAGCAGTATGCTCCTTTCACCACAGATCAGATGTACTGTATTTATAGAACCACATTAATATACCTTATTTTAGGTTTAACCAAAAGTCATTTAGATGATGGAGTGAACAAGGTATGTCAAATCATTTGGTGAGTTCAGCCACACCCTGTAACCTAGCACACCCTAACCATGCACAAATAACAGATTTAGCAAAGGTAGCTGAAGTCTGCATAGTAATAATTATTTGACACAAATAACCTCCAATTAGTGGTGCGATAGAGCAAAGGTGGATCATCTAAATTCAATCTCCTCGAGTATTTCTTTCCAGCTGGCATTTTTTCCTCGAGCAGTGTGACTTTGTTGACTGCTCCCTTAAGCACCATACATTATCGTGGAGAAGCAGAAAGTAGAGGGCTGACGTAGCGGCTTCTGTTTATAGATCTATTTGGTGTGTCTATCTCTAAAACAAATGTTCTGCGGTTTACCCTCCTCTGCTTTCCATCTCTATCTTGCTCTACCCTCCTTTTTTCCTCTCCACTCATTTCAAGATTTATCGCTCTGCAATCCTGATGCCGGGAGGTCCCTGCTTATACCTCTGCTTTCCGCTCCCACCCTCCAACTCTCTCTTTCTATACCACTTTACCTACATTCCTCCTTTCACTCAGCCTCTTTTTACCCTAAGCCCACCACCTCCACCCCTCCATCTCTCCATCCTCTCTATCTTTATGTGTCCATTTCCACCTTTCCCCCCCTCTGGTAAAGAACAATCCATTCTTTGGGTATTGGTCTGGCAGAAAGAGAAATGGGGCTTGGTGGCACAGCGGAGCCTGTCACCCCCAAAAAAACACTACTAGAACATCCATTAAATTGATTTGTCAGTGTCTTGCCAAAAAGCTGTATCTCCGCTCAGTAAACTTTTCAGGAAGAGGAACAAAAGCAGCAGTTTATACTATCTTTGTAGGACATGTAGTTGGATTACAGTAAAAAAAGCATGTTTCTGCAGGATTTTACAACACTGCGGTGCAAGTCTATAAAGTTTTAGATGAATCGTGAAGAGATCATCTGAAAAGCGTGAAAAGACAGCAGATTATTTCTCATCTAGCTGAAGAGCAGGATTAATGGTTTCGATTGTTTTATGATGGTGTCTGGAGAGATGCAAATAGCACACACCTGTGCTTGTTGTGGCAAAATAGTAGCTTACTGTGCTGTATATGTAAATATAAAAAGCATGAGCATGTGTCGGCAGAAATACACACAGGCAAGCTAATGAATGCTTGCTTATGAATGCTGAAAAACTCAAACTATGTCCTCATACAAAAGCAAGATGCACAAGTACACAAAGCACAGTTTTAATTCTTAACTGACATGTTTTCCCAAAAAGTAAATTTTTGAAAGGCACTAGACACACCTCTTGTAACACTTTGTGTGCCTTATTTCTTCTAAGACGAAACACTGTTGGTGGTCCAAATGTGTGTTTAGACTTTATGGTATAACAGTAGTAACTGACATTTGTTGCAGTGTTACAAGAAAATGGATGTGACAAATACTTTAGTTGGTAACTTCCTTAAAAAAATAACTTTTTTTTATATTTGCTCAAATTGTCACACAGCACCAAATGAGACAGCCTGTGGAAAAATAAAATACAATTCTGTTACTGCATTGCCTTATCCTCACCTCAGATGTTTTCAGAAACATTTTTTAGTGTACTGTTTAGTTGTAAAATGAGAAAGTTTGTAAGCCGGCTGCCATGTTGGATACAGAAAAACAGGAAAACCTAGCACCAGCTTTCTCATTTTACAGCTAAACCGTACACTACACTTCTTGGCTTGGATTGATTTAATTGTTATCGACTATGATGCACTCTGACAAGAGGCAGTATGAGGGAAGGAGGGACATCTTATGTTTTTCACAGACTGTCCAATGTCCCTCTTTCAAAATATGGTGACAGTTTCAGCAAGTATGACAAAAAGTTAAATTCATAAAAGTTACCAACTGTATATTTACTATAGGATTATCAGACTTCTGATCATCTGAGGTGTTTTGAGTTCTTGATTCAGACCTCAGCAGTCATGAGACAGTTCTACCCAAAGTAATAAACCTCTTGACGTAAATATTCTTAACTGTAAAGCAGGCATTGTTGTTAATTACACATCCAATTTGACGGTTCACAAAATCTTTATGCAGTGCTACTCTTACCTCATTTCCTTTATGTCTACCTAGGATTTTGGTTTTCCCACATCTAGCTGCCTGATTCAAGGTGAAAGTGAGTCTTGTTTATTTATGTACTCATCCCCAAACGAACCAAAAAAGTTCATAGAGAAATCCCTGACCAGATCCACAGAAAACTTACATACAACACAGAGACTCCTAATGAGGCAAGAGGATGAGAAGCCAACACCTAACACCGCAGTCCTGGAGGGCCCCTGAGGTACAAGGGCCCTGAAATTAGCAATCTCAGCTCATATTTTTTTTTAGCCAGCAATCTGCTCGCTAAGTCTCCAGCAACTCTGAACCTAGCTAGCCAGAGCCATCCACCTTGCTGACCAGTTATAGGGCTTTAACCACAGCTCCAAGCAGCAGCCTTAAGATAAGCCAGTGAAAACCAGTGTAGTTGCTCAACAAGATTAATTAATTCAATTTTAGACAAGATCTTACTGTGACACTGGAGACAACGACATCAGACAATTTGGCCATGGAATAGTAATTAAAGCTGGAATTCAAATTATGGTTTGAATTGCATAAGTTAACATCCTGGATCAATATAACTCCATTTCAAATGATTTTGTTAAGAAACCATGAAAAGACTTTATATTCAGCAATTCAATCAGGCACTACCATGACTTGTGTTATTGTTTCTGACACAGAGGTCCACAGTAATTGCAGTAATTTACGCAGGGCCCTGACCTTCAATCATATGCTTGGGCCTTGAAAATTTGCACTATGCAAATTCGCAGACACACACACACACACACACACACACACACACACACACACACACACACACACACACACACACACATTCCGGCAGATAAACAATGACCTGACACATCTTGACCGGCTCAGTCTTGTGCCAGCTGTCACTTTTCTATTTAAATGGATTAAAATTGATCTCAAAACTGTTGACACAAGGCTTGTACAGGGCACAGATGACATGCTAAATAGATGATAAGGCCCCCGAGTGAGCTGGAAGACCCTTGAACATATTAAATCCAAGTACCCAGAGAGTAAGATTGTGAGCAACTCTGGTTTATTTTCTGTTGTTACATGGCCGTGGGGACCGAAAACAACAAATTAGCACCGCACACCAACAAACACATCACTTATTTAATAGTCCTTGCTAATTAGCTGAATTAAAGTCGAAAGAGGAATGGAGGGACACCGCAGGCACTTCATCACATACTGTTTGATTGGTATTCTGTTTTAGCTTGGACTATATAGTATGTACTGGCCTTTACTGATTAATTAAAACAACTTTCCCTGTCTGTCTTACTGACTTATTCACCACTTCTCTGTACATTTCTTATCACTATCTCTCCATCGTTGCGGTCTTACCGTTGTTGTTCAGAACACCTTCCTAATACCAGATAGTTATCTTTAACGGTGGGACTCTTCATGCATTAACACGGACAGACAGGTAGACTAACGAATGAACAAAATGCAGTATATAGGTGAGGCGGCAGTAGGTCAGTCTGTGGGCACTTGGCTTGGGAAATGGAGGGTCATCGGCTCAAGTCCCATGCAGACCAAGTACAGAATGTAGACTTGTAGCTGGAGAGGTGCCAGTTCCTCTCATGGGCACTGCTGAAGCTGCTCTTGAGCAAGGCACTGAACCCTCAGCTGCTCAGGACACCTGTCCATGGGCAGCCTCATCACTCTGACATCTCTCCATTTGATGCATGTGTCTAGGTGGTGTTTTGGAGCATATGTATTGTGTTAAAATAAAGAAACAACAGAGAGAAAAAAAAAAGAATTCCCCAGGAGGGACTAATGACATGCTTTCTTCTTACTTCGGTACCTGAAGTTCAACTGTTCACTTAAACTAAGATGTTAATCCTCTCTCAAACAGCCTCCAGTTTAAATGTCAGGTGAATCACGACATTCGCCTTTTATTGAAGTCTGTGCTTCGTTTGGCTATATAAAAGCTTCAGGCTACGAAGTCTAGATTTCCATCTTTTGAAGTAGCCAGTGGTTCCTTCTCATATTTACACACAGTGATAAAATCAAGCTCTTGAGAGCTTAAAGTGGTTATAATCAGTATTTTTATAATTTCTCAAATGACCATACAAAGACAAGTGACAGTATGAAATGGGTCACTACAATCTACAGAGAATTATCAGCTGTATCTGCAGCTCCCCTCTGTGTTACCGAGCTTTATAGTGAGCTTCAGCTCTTTTTTAGCTGCCTGGTCCACATCTTTACCATTTTGGTTCAGTCTTTCCGCTGTCATGGTGTCAGTGAAAAAGTTCTGGTAAAATTGCTGTGCACTATCTGCTCAAACAACAGACAGGCATGGTTAGAGACTAGCTGGTGAAAAGAGAATTAATATTAGACTTACATGTGCTGGGTGGCCAGAAACACAACTCCAAATGCTCTGTGGCTGCTGGAGGTGTAAATAAGCAACTATTGACTAACAAGTTCGTCATATCAACTTGAATGGGTGTCTTGTGATGTACCGCCCACCTACGGCGCTCCAGATCCACTGACTTTGAACCAAAACAGACTTTGCCTAGAGTTGCCAACAGACAGGTACACTGGCAAAAGAGGTGGTGGCTTTTTGGACAGTCAGAGAGACAGGCAGGGGATAAGACGAGGAATGGGAGCTGAAAGCTTTTGGTTTAATTGACATCTCTTGTTAAGCACATGCCCATGCCTTTTACAGGTAGATAGACAAATAGACAGTCAGTGAGACAGGCAATCACAGAGATATAGTCAGGGGAACTAAAAGCAGTTATTAGGCTGATGGCAAAGATGAATCAACCAAATGTATCTTGTATGAGGCTCGGGAACATTGCTGCCGCGATGGATACTGTATGATGTTAGACAGCCAGTAGGACAGACAGGAGAGCTGAAAGCTGTTATTAGAGTGATGACTAAACATAAATAACCAATCAGATCACTTATGAACCATCAGTCCAAACCTGTTAAGGCTGACAGTCAGACAGGCGGTCAGTTTGTGAGACAGCCAGTGAGACAGGCGAGCTGTAAGCTGTTATTAGGACCCATCTGTACTGGTGGCTGGAGGCTGTGATGATGAGCTACCAGTCCACAGCTTATTATTACCTGACTAATTACACTGGCTACCTCAGGCTGGCAGCCCTGTGCCTGTATTTATAATCAAAGTGAAATTAAACTATTAACTGAATTAATGGCACCGTGGTGTATGTTGTGTCAGCTCACAAGAGAGAGCATGATGCGTGAGCCTTTAGTGTATTTATTTGTGCCTCTCTGCACATTTCACACGATGAGGGGAGATTTATGAGCGAGACTCTAAACACAAAAGCCAGAGGGACAATGCAGAGAGCGGGAGAGGGAGATAAAGAGAGATGTGAACTGAGCACAAAGTAAACATCACAAGTGATATATGGTACACGTGAGGAAATGCTGCATGTCCTCACCAAACCATATTTTGACATTTTTCTTATAAGCATCTGTTGGTACTACCGGCACCACCGCTGGTACCAGATGTCTCTCACATATCCAAGGATTTGCATTTTCAGGTGTATTTCTCTGTATGGGGATTGGCTGGCTGTGCAGAGCTGAGAAAGTAGCCTGGGTTTGAATTTCTTTCTCAGGCTCATTGTTCACACGACTGTCTCTGACGCTTTTTATGTGCACAACCAAGTGCAACACTGTGAAAACCTTCCAGGAAAGGTAAATCCCTGTATTTAAAAGTTTCAGCGCACCCCCTTCCCCTCTCTCTATGACAGCTGGCTTTTCACCCCATCTTTGAGTGTGGCCTTTTGGAACAGCTGTAACCACTTCTGTCTTCCCACGACATACAAACTGGTTCTTTTTGAGCATACCCCTGCCTTAGATCTTACACTACTGTACTTGAATCTGACATTGCAAAATTGGCCTGCTAACCTAATCTAATTTAATTGTATTATATATCTTGACAAATGAAGCCAAAATTCATGGTTTTGAATGTGATTTGAATATGGTTTGTATCTAGTTAGCTGTTGCTCATTGTTATTCCATTGTTAAACTTTAATTGTTTTCTTTAAATTTCTAAATGGGCTTGCTTTAATCATCTCCCTGCGGCTGCCCGAGGATATTTACCCGCCGCGACAGCAGGGCTGTTGTTGTTTTCACATTGTGAGTCAGTGTGTGTGTGTGTGTGTGTGTGTGTGTGTGTGTGTATCATCATGGCAAAATATGGTCCTGGAGACACTTTATGTTGCGGGAACTACCACAGACACAATTTTGAATACTTTGCCAGGTGTTTATATTTCTGTCTGTCTGCAGGCAGGTTTTGTCACAGCAATAGTGTCACAGCCATGTAAGATGTAGTCACGAAAATTTACAGGCGTGTAGTTGAGATCACAATGAACACTGACTTTGAAGATAGGTGTTGTCTGAGCAAGGAGACCAGAGGCAGGGGGTAGGAAGTACCCCCCTACACACACATACACACACTTTAGGCTCCTGGCTCACATTCATTTTAAGCTGCGAATCAGCTTCGCAGCTGCTGTGATCCCATCGCAGGATGGGCTCTAGCTCTGTCTGTAGACAGAATATGAATCATATTACTATGATGCATATAGCTGGTGTAGAAATGTGTGGTGTGTTTTATGTGGAAATGCTGCAGGGTGCTTTCATATTGTACTGTTTAATCAGTGCTCTTATGCATAATTTTAATGTGTGAGCGGGGTGTTGGACGGTGTTGAAGCTTATCCGAGGTGGACTTATCTGTAATCATTGTTAGCCTGCCACAGATTGGCCACAGAAAGATTTGTTGGCAGACAATATAAGAGTGTGTGTATGTGTATGTGTTCATCATTGGCATGTGGGGCACACTGCAGCTGTGGTCTGCAACTGGCATGAAAAAGTGGCAATGCCATATTGTCATTTATCATATATGTCAATTTCAATGCAAATAAGAAACAAAACTAGACACACAGTAGAAACTTTGCCTTCATACACACACACTACACTGAGTGCTCTGGTATTTCATCACAGACTGGATTTCTAACATCAAACAATGTTACAGATGATGAATGCATCACCTGATGGATTCATGTCTAAGACATGAAATTATTACAGCAGTGCAAAAAACTTTTCAGTATAACTCTAAAAGGATGAACATCAAACTAATATTAAAATGAGAAAAACATCAAACCATCATCAAACATCGCGCAGACCTCACTGAAGATCAGAGCTTTCATGGGTAGAAATGATCCTTTAATGTCACGGAAAACTAACTGAGGAGTTATTTATAAACAGCAGCTCTTCTACAAGTCACTTTTAACAAATACGTATCTTGTCAGTTTACATATGGGTTTTTATTTAAATGAAGCCAGCGTCTATGGCCCACTCTTTAAACTGTGTAATGGACTCCAAGCACCCAGCTTGTTTGTGCACAGTGCCTGTTGATTGACACAGAGTATGCATCACAAAAGCTCTCCACATCTCTTTATTTCCCACAATCATAGTAAAGACTGCACACGAGGGAATGATGGATTTACAACCGAGTTATCAATAGTATCTGTAATGCCTGAATTGATTTAATCAGGGCATCGTGAGCAAGAATGAGCCTAAACAAGCACAGGCACTGTCCATTCTTCAGCAGTTGTGTATGATGGCATATAGTCAGTTCCAAATGCAACATGTTGTGTATATGTTATTCTTAATTAAAATGATAAGTAGCCTCCCGGTAGAATTGGCAGTTTCCTTATCAAGAAGGACCATTATTGTTACCTGCTCCTACGTTTCACTTAGGCACCACCAGTCAGATTGTTTGTCTTCAATCAGCTGTTGTATAAATAAACATTAGCAGCTTTTTAATATGCAGCAATTATTTACAGCCCTTATTTCCATGCATTTGCATATGAGTGCTTAATCAAATATGAATTTCCCATCTATGGATGCACTTCTAAATGACAGAGTCCTGCAGTAAATGAATGGGATCGGGCCTGTTCATGCACGCTGCCCATTGAGCTGGAATGATTCAAAGCACATTACAGCTGCCATGCTTTACAAAGCGCCCATCCCTTTAAACAGAGTGGAAAGATAATATAGTGAAGCCTATCACACGCCCCGCTGACAAGGATCCATCCAGCATACATGCGTTAGGAGGCAGATGAGAGAGGCAATGCACAGTAAACCGGGAGCAGCACTCATTTGTTGTTAAGCAAATTTGTTACCTGACTGTAAGTGGCTGGTGTGTGTGTCTGTGTGTATGTGCACAGAGGCTGGCGTGTGTATGACTTTGGATATTAATGTGTTCACCTAGAATATGTGTATGTGTACATTACCCACATGTAGTCACACACTCCAGGCTCTCGTGTCTTGTTTGTCACTGCTTTTGTTGTGTATGTTTTTTGTTTTTGTTTTTTTTGCTTGTGTGTTTACTTTGCGTCCCTCACGCTGTTGGGCTGGTTCGTGTTTGTGTTTTTGATCAGCTCGTCCCCAGGAGTCCCTGGACGCTCCAAAATAGAGAACAGACAGGTGTGACATATTAGAAATTCGGTCTCGATTCGAGTAAGCACACCACAAAACAATGAACATCCATCCATAACAAATAGCAAAACACAGAGAGGGGGGTGAGGGAGGGAGATTGAGAGTGAAAAGGAAGGAAAGTGGGGTAAAAAAAAAAAAAGAGGATTTTTCCATTTCAACGGATCAACGACTTTCCAATTTTAACACAATTCTCATTTGGAATTCAGACCGGAATGCAGCAAGATATTAATTTGGGGAAATCAACAGAGAAATTGGGTCACCTGTGAGCCATTCATTTCACGCCGCCAAAACAAATAAGCAATTTAAAAGAGAGAGGGAGAGAAGAGAAGGGAAAGAGAATAAAAAATAAATGATGTAAGTGTAGAGGTATAATGAAGGGGGAAGGAGAACGGCAAAGAAAGTTGGTTAAGACTGAGTAGGATGATTTTGCTCACTGGGAGGAAGGTGGGACAGAGGGAGACAGTGAGATGTTAGATTGAGTTTGGAACTTAATGAAGAAGGCAGACATGGGGTTAGCATTCATCGCAGCACACATCCACTGGGTGCGAGCCGATATGGGCAGCGTGTCGCTCAGTCAGAGTAAAGAGGGGAGCAGAGGTCAGGGTCACAGTTGCATTTAGCTAATTTATGTTGGGAATAATTGCCTTTTTGCACACACAGACACACAACTGGAAACAAGCAAACACACTCACAGACACAATGCTGTCTCAAAGAGATTATGTAAATAAGATGCAGCATTTGTGAGGCTGGCAGAAGAAGGGGAGTTAGGTTAGAAGTGTTAAAGTTGATACAGGGTAAGGCAGCGTTGGTTATACAGGTTAAAGCCCAGTCGGGTGAGAGTAAGGGCTACAGAGGAGATAACAAAAGCGCATGTGTGTGAGTGTGGAGGGTGTATTAGTATACATGGATTTGCTGTTTTTAGAGTGTAAGAAATATGCCACTTGCTGTGATCTTAATCATCTTTCTCCTTCTTCGTCTGTCTTTTAGGACAGTCCACTGATCCTTCAGTCTGACAGAAATGTGACTGTCAATGCTAGGAATGATCAGGGACAACTGACCGGTCAGCTAACCGTGGGTAAGACACACACACACACCATACGAAGACATGTCCACACATACTGCTTTGGCAGTAAACATCTTCTTCCAAAACAACGTCCAAACCAGATCATTTTTCCAGAAGAGTCAGTTATATTGCTTTGTTTGTGCTCGAATTCCTTAATACATTTTACCTCCTTCTGTTTACCAAACTAAATGCTATCTTTTTCCATTAGTGTATCTCACTGAAGCTGACAGCTGTGCTGTTTTCTCGGCTAAATCATTTTTCCAGGCTCTTATTGGATTAGTGAGGGCCCAGTGTCTTACAGAAGACGTCATTTAGAGGACATATGATACTGTATATGTAATGTGACATATTCTTAAAGGACTCAGAGCTGGAAAAAAAAGTTTAGAAAAATGAAAAGATTTTGAACTAATCGAATATTGTAAAACTTGAACATGGAAATCCTTAATGAAAAATAAGTGAAGAAAATCAGTGTATACAGTTTGAGATTTATTACTTTTTCTCTGTCATGGCGTGTTTATTTTTCTTTGGTTTACGACTGAAGAGAGATCTGGGTCAGTGTGTTGTTACAATCTCTTGGCTTATTATTATACCAGTGTGTTCTCAATGAGTTTTAGGCTTTTGGTGAATTAGAGAGGTAGAATAGAGAGGAGGTCATTACAGTGACAATGTTTTGGTTGATTTACAGGTGGCTCAGTGTCATAGGGATTTAACTGTTTAATATCAGATCTGCAAGTTGACAGTTTTAAAAGACGTCAGGGCTCACTAGTTGAATTGACACATAACTGCATACTGTTAGCTTAATACTTACATGAACACCATGTTTATTGATAATGCCACCAAGTGTTAACATGCAGTAAATGTGCACTACATTTACACACATTTAACGAAGCAGAGTACTCAAAGAAACCAGGTCTTGCCTGTAATGTGAGAGTTCATTTACATGAGGTTTAAAACAGCAGCTCACTGGGAAAAAAACAGCTGAAATATGGTTCCTTAATAACATGTAAATGCTTTGATGGACAGGAGAACAAGACCTACAATAGTACCTTTAAGAACATCAAACCGTGCTGGAGAAATGTGCCAAATTGTATTGTTTTACACAGACTGATCAACAGTGGCATCACCGAGATCGAGAAGGAATACAAAATAAAGAAAAATAACCTTGGCATTCATCAGAGTAGGAAGACAGTGGATAACAACTAAGTTGTGGTAGAACTTAAAACTTAAACTCTTACCTTATAAAGCCTTTAATGCAGTAGTGTGCCTTTTGTGCTTCAGTCTTCTCTAACTATGGCACAGATTGTTGTGGAGGAGTCTTAAAGTTTTTCGATGAGCTATTGAGTCAATTGTACTGGACAGAATATTAAAGCTTTTAAGGGTATCAAGGGTGCAAGTATAAGCAGTAAGAGTGGAAAGATTGACCAGCAGCTGTGCAGGGAGAGAAGTGATGGTGGAGGCAGTAATATATTGGCTGGTGTAGTTGTCATTGGAAACAAGAGAAAGACCTAATTTCACTTGTAACAGGATAGTTGAGTGGTCATTCAGAGATAGATAAGCCATAGCTAATTCAAGGTAGTTAAATATAAATCAAAGCAACTGGGCATAGGGATCCAGGTAGACAAAAAAAATCAATGACATGAAAGGAGTTATAACTTTCCTTTAGGTTTCACAAAACACAAGAATCATGTTTGATTATTTCTGATAAACCCAAATTTAAAAGCCAAATCTCGAGGCTAGGTACAGATGTATAGTAAGGATAGTGTGTACTAAAAACTGGGCAGTGTCGTTTACTGCTTCTCAGTGAGGCAAGTTGCAGAGATAAAGGGTGACAGAGGCACCAAGATTATGGTAGCAATGGTTGGAGTTCAGAGCAGGTTAAATATAAAATGGAGTTAGCTGTGAACTTTTGTTCCTGTCTTGTTGGGATTTCATATTGTCTCTTTTTCCACCTCTTTATTACAGAGGTTCAGTAGCCATCGGTCAGCACTAAAAAGCCCTCTGAACATTTCCTCAGGGTTGGAACACAAAGATTTTGATTTCCTCAGGCTCTCATATATCACAGTGAGGATTATCTCATTAACTCCCTCAGAATATGACTGGACTTGTGCAATTTAGGCTGAAGATACATGGGAAAGTGACTGCAGCAAGTTACTAATCAGGTCTTGCTCCTGTGTTATTTCTGGACTTTTGAGAAAGCAGTGTTTTTGTGTTCTATGATGAATTCTTGTCTGGATCCTCATCATCATCAAAACACCATCAACAGCAGCCTTTGTGTGTGGTTTAAACTGTGGACTTGTCACATGTTAGGATGTTACAGGAGCATGCTGTTACACTAATGCATGATGTGTGAAGAACAGTCCTCACAACTGGAAAGATGGCCTTTCAATAAAACTAGGATGTCTATGCAGTTGAAAGACAAAAAACTTCTGACATTGGTGTCATAGAAACAGAGATAACAAAGAAAAATAACACTTTTGCTCAAGAGGGGGAAAGAATGCACTGTGCTGCACCAGACCAATAAATGGTTACGCTGGTGGGTGACATAATGCGAACACATTTGATTGAAACAATGATAGCCGGCAGGAAAGAGATGATCTCGAGCTCTTACAATTAAACAGTAAGCTAAAACATGTTTGTGAAAACAAAAAAAGGCAACTCAGTAACAAAATCTTGGTCTCCGATGCTATTGGCCTCCATTTTCACTGTGCAGGAAACAGTATGGAGCCCACTTCCTGTTCACAAAGTCTCACCATTACAGCTAATCACGGCACTAAAATATGTTTCTAAAAACATAGTAGGCGAGAAATATCGGTTCGAGTTTGAGAGAGAGAGAGAGACAGGGGGGCAGGTCTGTCTCTTGATCTGCTTCTATACTCTTCGTGTTCACGGTGGCAGCACAGGTAAAGGGCAATACAAAAATGCAGAAGTTATAGTACCTGTAGGTAGAGCAACAGCGTAAGAGCCGGCGAAACTCCGCTGGACATAAATTACCTCACCTGGCAGAGTTTTGCTGAAGAACGAGAAGGGATATCTAGACACTGGTTAGATGGAGGTAAGTTTACCACAGTTTATTCACACATAGTACCTACAGTATGCTGTTTTTACAGAAAGCTAGTTAAAATCAACAAAGTGTCCTTTTAATGAGTCATAAAAGTGTTCTTTTGAACCAGCTACAAACCATGACAGTTGACCATTCACAATTCTTGTAGGCTTTACTGACCTCTGAATCTGATTTAGCTTTTTATATAGCACACACTTTCACTTGGTGGTGATACATTTATGTAAACTCTTCAAGGAAAGCAGACAGTGTAATGTTGAATGTTGAGTGGTGAAAAAATCACCTTTTAAAGGCCAATTTGACAAAATTAGAACTCCTGCTGTGTATCTGCTTTTATAATTTTGCACATAAGTGCATGTCACATAACTGCCCATTGCTTTAGTTGTGTCATGAGGTGTTAGAGGGCTACAATTATGTTTTGTTTCAAGGTTAACTTAACAATGATTTTACCGTAAATTGTGGCAATTTTGTTCCATAACAAATAAATCAAGCGGTTAGCTACCTTTCTCTTTTGTCTGTGATTAGATGTGTTAAGTTTGGATGAAACTGCTGTTGAGATTTGGCTGCTTATCAATGCTGTCAGAAACATTTTCAGACGGGATTTGACGAGCCATGAAATGTTAGCCGTGTGTGACTGGTAAATGGAATGTGTGGTTGCATTTAGAAAATAAAAATGACATGCATCACATTACTTCTCAGTGCATTTCAGCCTTTCACTATTTTCTTACTGAAAACATTTGCATATTTAGAATTAATTACTCGCTTTCCATCTTATTCCTTGAACACTTGAGGAAGCAGACATTCATGTTACAAAACTAAAATGCTTTGAATAAACAATGAAAACAGTATCTGTCATCATTGGTGGATCCAGACCTGTCTCCTAGAAATGATCTTTTTATAGAACTTACTGGAAACAGCAAATAAGTTTTTGAGTGAAGCATAATGCAGCGTGATTATGTTATCTATTAAGATAATGATAAAATGTTACTAATTAACAAACCTGGAGAGTCACAAAAATAGTGATACTGAACAAATTACAGATCAGCCAAAGATGATGCCATAAATGTTTTTATGAAGAGGAGGCTGCTTCCTTTTGCGCGGTGAGTTCCTTTATGTTCAAGAGAAGGCAGACGTCTCGATGGCAGATATCTCGAACACTCACCAACTCACACCAAAACAATGAAGATTAATAGATAGCACTACAGGTAAGAGGGAGAATATGTATTTTTGAGTTTGGGGTCTTTAATATTTAACTGAAATCACAGTCTTTCCCTAGCCTTAACCAAAGTGCATTTGTTGCCTGAGCCTAACCACAGACAAGAATCTGGACGCAGACCCAGGGTTCTGATGTCGCAGTCCTGCACTTTGTGTGTCTACTATCCACCTCAACTACTGTCCTGTGAATTAAGCGTGAAACGTATATGTGTTTCATTAACTCAAAGTAACGCTGTCTAATCTAGGCAGCAATTACATTGTCACCACAATGTGATTATGAATGCAATTTAGTAACACACATGCAATTTCGAGGAGACAGGGTGGATCGGCCTATTTGAGTCATTTGATCTTTATAAGTTGCCATCATAAAATGAACAAATGAATATGTTAATTTGGTTTGTTAGAAACAGAAGGACCATTCTGTAGACTTGACTTTAAGTGTTTGATGGTAGACATCAGCATTCAAGATATTTCAGAGACGGAGGATCATTGACAAGCCTGACAGATGTGGTAAATGGTATTTTCAGGTAGAATGCTCCACTTCACTGTCTTTCCATTTGATGCAAATGCAACATATAGATATTCATCTCCTGTAGGCTGGCCAGGCACTTCTAGTGTCTTTGTACGCACACACCGTCTCTCCCTTCCTGACACTTTGAAGGTTGGAAATCCCTGACAGCTCACCTCCTGCCATTAAAACTCCCTAAAGCCGCTTTCCTCACCAAGAAAAGCACTTTAATGCTTACGTGTGTCTGGGCGAGTGTGTGTCTGCGTGCCTATCTCGCAGTCAGCTGAAGCAGTCTGTTTTAAAACTCGACAGCCAGACAGCCTACTGCAGCCAACTTAGTCAGGCTGCTACAGGATGACATGAAGAGTGCTGTGTGACCTCGCTTGTGCAGTCACACACGCAGTCATGCTCTAGTGACTGCACGCATGTTAAAGTTACACTCGCACATAAATACTGAATTCTCTCGCTGATATTCCCTTCGTGTCACACCCGCACATAAACACAAATTACACACAAACCCTTACTTTGTCACACACACACTCACACACTCACACAGCAGCTACAACTTTGTGCTGAGATTCCCCAGACACAGGGAAACCTGCCAAGCAAGTAGGAGTTCCATCAATAACCACTTTGTGACATATAAACACACACGCACACACACACTAAAGACCTCAGGGGCTGGCTGATGGGATGGAATGGGACAGAATGAATCCTCCCAAGGAGCTTCTTCTATTGGGCTCCGGAAATCCCTTGGTCTCCTCCTGCCGCCGCCTCCTGTTGCCTCTGTGCTGACTCAGCAGCACATTTAACACACACACGCAAAGAAAAACACACACATACACACCCACTGCTCCCGTCTCTTTCTTCAGTATCCTCACGGGGATTCTCCGAAATCCTGAAAGTAAGACGGTTATTTCTCCTCACTAGACACTTGCCACATCGGAAGCAGAAAAGTTCCACCTCAGTAAACCCCTCATTAGTATTCACCACTGAAACTCACCAGAGGAACAGCTCGTACTGCTTGTAGCTTGTACAAGAGGTGCAGGATCATCACGGTCAGTGGTATGGAAAGGTAAAATGCCCACAAACGTGTACATTAACATAGAATACCAAGACACAGGTGCACTGACACCTTATTACATATTGGATTGTTAGGTAGGTACTAATTAGAGCTGCACAGACATGGACTGGAGGAAGGAGAGCAAGACCCCAGTGCTACGGTTAAAGCTGTCCATCTTGGTCTATCTAAAGTTTTTTATGGCAATAACATTTATTGATAAATAACAATGATTAGAAATGGGTTGCCAAAATATTTGCCTGTAGGGAAGCATCAGGAGGTAACTGATTTCTCTTAATTGTGATGACTAAAATGACTTGTTTAGAGAATGTTTCACACATTTCCACACACAACTGAATGCCATAAGACAGATAGAAACACACACACACATATTAACTCCTCTATATGTGACTCGTGTCCCCCTGAGGGCCCATCTTTCGATGGAGGGTCTGAGTACATGTGTTGGCCTTGGGCCTCCTATCTGTTTTATTGCTCTCTCTCTCTCTCTCTCTCTCTCTCTCTCTCTCTCTCTCTTTCATCCCCCCATCCCTTCTCTTCCTCTCCATCCACTCTGTCGCTGTCAGCTCGTTAATGTGAGTGAGAACCTGTCATCTTTGTCTTCTGAATGGCCGACCATAAAGATGATGAGTGAACTTGGAGTTTTGAAGCCATACCCTTTCACCCGCCTAGGTGATGATGTCTCAGCATTAGAGGCAGTTCGGTGGTGTCAAAGCTGCGTCCGCTGGAGGGAAATGCAGCACACAGAGGGATTATTATAATGACAGGAACAGTTATGTTGCTTTAGTTCTGATTAGCTGAGCAAACTTTAAAAACCATGTAAAATACTGATATAACTAACAGGAAATCTTATAATTACCAGTTAAAGTGTTATGTTTTTGCAGCCCTTGTAAAAAGTCTGTAAAGCATCACCCACTGTGTTTTGCAATAGATCCTTTTACTCTTAGTAATCAGTGTGATTTTTTTGGGTCCACAGACAGCTCCACAGACATTAGCTAGCACTAGCTACCAAGTTCTGCTGGCTTGTTTTAGACAATGGAGGAAGATGATGCAAATGGTGTTTTCAGAAATGCTCTCTCCGAGTGCTGGAGTGCACAAACTGTTGGAATGTACCGTTCAGCTATCCAGAGCGGCAGAGTGCACTCTCAGCTCTCTGTCTGGGGAAATGGAGTAGCAGCAGAGCACCAAGCAGAGTGAATGTGTGATTAACTTAACCATTTGTTTATTTATGTAGAAATATAACACTCCATTTCTTCATTCAACGGGGGTCTCAATTTAGTGTAGAGTGTCCAAGTGAATTTATGAATTCACCATGTCAGGTTACTTGTTCTCTGGGACCGTGAGTGTTACTTGATTGAGTGGACAGTGACCAAGACTGGCCGACCTGTATGCTCTCAATCAGTGGATGGGTGATTTGACAGGAATGCTGAAGGTGACGTGGTGGTTAATTACTGTGCCAATCTTAACGGTTTCCTCCAGGTTGTTTTGCTATCAAAGATAACATTAGCTAATTTGCTAAAAACCTAGCGTACGGAGAAATCTCACATTCCTCTTAATACCTCCCCAGTTTCTGATGAGGTGGACATGATAATCCGTAATACACATAACGTTATTCATTCCTACAACAGTAAATATTTCTTTCCTAACCTGATATAAAGTGTGCGCTGTGCACGCGAGCATTTTTGATGATCACCTCCATCCTGTCCTTTCTTGTTATTGCATTTAATTATAGTTGTCTTTGTTTTTGTTGACAGGCAGTGGCGGCTGGTATGTGATAAGGTTTAAATTTTGAGCCATGACTCCTTCAATTCTGGCTCCCAATAACACAACAAGACGTTTGAAGACTCCTGTGTCACCTACAGCCTTCTGGTGGCGTGTCGTGTTTTGCCTTCAGCTAACAAACTGACGTCATTGTGACGTCGGTCCTAAAAGGATCTATATATAGTACAACTATGTGTTGGACTAACAGATAATCTTGAACATCATGTGTATGTGTGTCTTACAGCACTTTCTCAGTGTTTCATCTCAGTAATACTGTACATAATCTACTTAAATGTCCAATCCAGTCGCCCGTATAGATGCTGGCATTGTATGTTTCTGCAAACCACAGATACTTTAAATTTGTACATTCTTACGTTGCGCATATATTGAAACTTTAAGTTTCAACAGTACTGTGGATAATGTGCTTAGGTACAGGATCAAAAAACAGTCGGTTAATGTTAGGAAAAGGTCATGTCTTTTGCTTAAAATATCTGGTTTTTGTGTCACAGTCATGCAGCAATGTCTCAGAGAAAATAACTGCTTTTGGTTGCACTGTCCCGGCTGGAAACACAGCAATGGCTCACTAAAAAACACCCATGTTTGGTGGCTAATAAGCCACAGGAAACTCAGCAGTGACTTGCTAAAAAACAACAATTTGTGTTGTTTGTTGCACTTGAACAGTGATTCTCAGTGGTCTGCAGCTTATCAGCTGTCATACCTAGGTGTCACACCATCCACCATCCCCTCCATCTCCTGGCAACTCATACACTAAGTCACTTTAGAAATGTTGATATGATACTTATGAAAAGTACAAATGTCTGTGGCTTGCAGAAATGTAAAATGCCAACATTTCCTCCCAGCGACTGGGCTGAAATGTCTGTTAGTAAAGCCATAAATACCTGCTTTCACTTACAGTGCAGAAAGCAGAAAATACAGTAATAACAGTTGAAGTTAGTTTTATGTTTGATGTTGAAACAGGAGTAAAGCTGTGCACTCAGAATACCACAGAGCATAATATTGACAAGTGCTTAAACTGGCCAGCTCAATTACTGTTCACTGTTTGTTTCCCATTCCCAGTCTCCTCACCTGTGCATCTGTCTCTTGGCAAAAGCTGACAGTCATTACAGCCTGTGTGAGTGTGTGTTTATGTTCTGGCTGTCTTATTGACTTTTCATTTTTCTAAGTGCATGGTGCTGATAATGAATGCTCTTTCTCCCCAAGCAGGAGAGGCATTGGTAGCACTCATTACCTCTGTATATGAGGGTGTGTTATTTTACAGGTTTAGTTTTTAAAAAACATAGTGTAGCCTCAGAGGCCAAATGCACTTTGGGAGGAGTGAGGACAAGTGCTTGTGGGTGTGTCTGCCTGTGCATGTGTGTTTGAAAAGTTTGATTTTGGGGAAGTGAGCGACAGAGGGTCATTCACTCGTACAGTACCTGCCATTAAAACAACCCCACCAACTTTAAAAGTGACTTTCAGCACTCAACCTTTCCCTCTCTCCCTTTTTCATCTTTCATTCAATACGCTCACACACTTTCTCTTGCCCTTTTCCTTATCTTTTTGTCTTTGCTCCCTTTCTCATCCTCTCTTCCTTTATTCTGTTGTCATTTTTACCTTTCACTCCCCCTTTTTTAATCATGCATGGACCTCATCTCTTATTAAACCTATGAATTCCCCGCTGACCTTGTTACCTCCTCCTAAACTCGGGATTACATTTATCACTTCATTATCTTTACCTTCTTACACTAATTATGTTCCCTTTTATCTAGGTGGAATCAGTCACCTCATTTCTCTGGCATTCAGCTGATGTAGCTCAAAAAGTGGATTATCAAAAGCAGCGACATTAGGGGACCGAAAGGCAAAGGCCATGAAGAGTAATAGATGGTTAATGATTTGTGGAGACTTTCCCAAGAGAAAGTCTGTCATGTGTTGTTGCAGTTAAGACTTTGTATGGGCAGATTTATAGCTTTGGGAATATAAGAATATACAGAATTTAATCCTATTTTGTTTTTACTCATTCTGGGAAACATGGCGTCGCTCTAGCAGTTAAACAGCTGAATGTCGGCTAAAATTGGTTTCTGATTAGTGTGCGGAGTGAGCACTTGCAAAGCCTTGCATAAAATTCAATTGTTCCATTACACACAGCCTAATTATGAATCTACATCTTTGCAAATCCCCCTCTGAGAAACAAATGATGTACATAACAATCATATTTCGCAGTGATCACATTTTCAGCGAGAGTGAGATCTTTCTGGCTTGATTTGGCTGGCTGAGATACACAGAGACACTAAGTAGTCTAATTTTATCTCCCTCCCTCATCCAATCAGCGGAGTTCAGACGGCACGTCTTCCTCATTTTATACTGCCTCTCTATGATCAAATCAATGGTTTTAATGAGGCAATTAAAAATACATAGAGCTGAGCATTAACAAACTGGGATACACTTAAGGGGCCATCAAGGACTCAATAAAGGCATGGATTTACTGCCATTGTTGTCAGTTATCCTTATGATTGCACTTTAATTGCACAAAGGCTAATTGTCCTCATACTGTTTTGGCTGCAATATGGCAAACATTGTTTTCATCACTTGCTCATATGTGTGGGTATGTTGTGGTAAG
Source organism: Cephalopholis sonnerati (assembly GCA_019142605.1). NCBI lineage: Eukaryota > Metazoa > Chordata > Actinopteri > Perciformes > Serranidae > Cephalopholis > Cephalopholis sonnerati. The sequence continues at coordinate 16,747,985 of JAGQAX010000003.1, forward strand.
GAGCAGGTTTAATAGGCCATATGGAGTCATCCTTCTGCACCAGTGAACTATAGGCTTCATACTGTTTGCTGGTGGTTGGACACGATAATAAAATGACAGATATACAGTACTTCAGGCATGAGAGCACTCTCCTTGCCTCTGGTATTGCAGGCATTTACAATAAAGAATGTTTGGCGTCGGTTGTGATGGTTTTCACTGGAATAAGGTGGAGAGTATTTCTGTTTTTTTTCTTTCTTTTTAATAAAGCAGCTTCATGCTCAGCCTGATTCAACTGCATTACAAATGTCCATCATTTGAAGTGCACTAAAGATACCTCATATACTCTCCGCTCCTCTAACAATTCAGTCTGTCTACACACACTTTATGGCACAAAACTGAGACAAATATGACAGCATAGCGAGTACAGGAGCTTGTAATGTTTGGTTATCATTTAGACTTTGCCACAATCCCATTTATTATTTTTACCCCTACCCCTCGTCTATGAGTGCCCCTTTGCTCATGAGGTACAAGGGGTAATAGATGAAATCTCCCTCTATGAAATGGGACAACCCTTTAAGACCCTGACAAGAAGTCATTAATAGTGTTTGCGTACTCAAGACATGACAAGCTTATTGCTTGTACATTGCTTAGACATTTTGAATATGCCACCTTCAGCAGATTTCTTGTGTTTGAAAATGCGGGACTGTATTTTCTAGCTAATTCGTTTCTGAGACTTTTTTTGCCTTATAGATAATGTGATGGTTATCGGAACTTTTAAATCTTTATTAATGAATAGAATACTTAGATTTGTGGAGTTCTTTTTGCTCTTGTGTTCTTGTGTCCTTGGGTTTCAAGTGTACCTTTGAAAGCATCTGTTTGGAAGGGCCATGTAGCCCAAACACTTGGCCTTACCCCTCTATAACAAGAATCTGACACCATACCCTTAGGCATGAATGCCCAAAGCTAAGGGTTAGGGCTAAGTGGTAGGGGCAAAGTGTAAATTGGGGCTGGGCCTTTGTCCTAGAGGTGTTGATTCAGTTTTGCATGTGATAGTTTGTGGTGTTGTTTTTATTGTATTGTATTATATTGCAAGGCATAACTTGTATTTTGTCCATGGTCTGTGTCTGCACTGCCTTATGGGCACTGGAAAATGTTTTATCTGTTGATAAAGTATGTCTTGAATAGAACACTGTAAAAGCTACAAGATTATTTTACTGTTTATGCATTGGGAGGAGTTATATGACCGTGAACAATAACCATCTGTTTTTTCTGTGTTTAATAAAAGGACATTAAAACATCAGAAAAATGCTGCTCGGTGACGCAAGTCAAATAAGAACACTGTCGCCTTCGGGCAATAAGGAAGACTTTATGTGTCTTTATGAGCTTGGAATGTTTATTGCAAGGATAGCAGAAAACGTCCCTTTTACTGTTTGCTATAAAGCAACAACACAGTGTCAGTGTCTCTAACCATCCTGCCTCACATCTGCACAACACAACATTGTGCTTTGTCCACGCAGTTATGCAACCATCCAACCAAACCAACCAACTTGCCCCAGAGGCCAATCAAAGTGGTTATTGGTTAATTGTGATGAAGTGTTAAAGTCAAGCTTGATAATCAAACAGTTTACAGTTTACAACCAACGATAGTGCGAGCTGACAAAAGGTTTTCTGTGGGACACACTAATAATGTTGAATAGCATTTTCTTTTTCCGTATTGTCTGTGTTGAAAACATGAATAATGCAGAGTGCACTGTGGTTGAAGAATCCACCACAAGGTCAGAGCAATGACTCAGTATTCCTTTAGGCATGCTTTGAAAGCAAACATTTATAACTGTGTGCATTTTAGATAAAAGGATAGAATGCCCAAGCTCCCTTCCAGACTTGCATTCAATTTTGTGCACCACTACGGCCCCTCAGGCACTATTGCTATGTCACATTTACATTGTATGCACCAGGCTGACATCCAGGGGGGGTTTCAATAACTGCAAATAGTGAAGTATCTTAAATCAATCTTTGTAATTGCAAGTTGCAGAGTAATAAAACAGTACAAGGAACATTCATGTAGTAAGTTAAGACAGACATCATCTATGCTCTGCAAAAACCATTTAATGTGAGCGCCGCACTGCCTAAAAGCAGGTACTATAAGTTGGCACTAGGCTTTTATTGCAAATGTAAAAGGTCAATTAATAAAATGTCTGTTAAGGCTCACTAACTCATATTTAAATGCAAGATTATTATCTCTTGCAGCTTGCATTTGCCATGACTTCAGGATATTAATGTAATTATGTTCACAGAGGCATGTAAGTCACTACAAAGCCTTACAGATCAGATATACCCTGAGCTACAAGTTCCTCAACTTTTCCAACAAGGGAAACAACTTCAGATTCTCTGCTGTGCATTGGAATGGAAACTTTTTTTTTTTTTAATGTCTTGTTCTTAAGTCAGGTGATATGGTATAAGATGACTGGGTCTGGGACTGGGTCTTGCTCGAAGGTTTGAGTGACACACGGTGATTGACTGTGAAGTGAGTGAGGAACAGTCTTGCTTGGGCCAAGTTTTTTCTGCCACATTAGTGACATATCATAATGTGCATCGTTTGGCCCGCACACTTTAAAAGTTACCAGCCCAGCAACTGTTTCCATTCATTTATTTTATTATACTGTACTAAAGACAAAAGTGACACGTGGTGCAGCCTCCTTTTCACGTTTCATGCCAACACATAGATTAGTATATGATGATTTTTTTTTTTTCTTTTTTCTTAGCGTCATTTTTTGTTTGTTTGTTAAGCTTACCATTTTAGTGAGGCTTACTTTTTAATATAGGGCTTGTTTTCATGACTCTGTTACATAAAGCAGTTCAACTTAAGTTACCATGCATCGTCCAGATAAGCCTGACTCTAACCAGGTTTATTTTCAGGCCTACTCTCACCTTAAAGGGAGGCGCATGTATTTGTTTTTTAGCCTGGACCCTATTTGCCCATGTGTGAGTTTACCTTTTTTTTTTTTTTTAAATTGGCCCAGTAATGAAAGAGAGTGCTGCAGCCACAGTGACAAACAGGCTGCAGTGTAACTCCTCTGGGCATTTGGCATCCTTGTGTACGTCCATTTAAAGTGCTCATTTTTCCACTGACATGCTCAGATTATTTAAATATGTGTCTGACAACATTATGGAAAGGACCCTACAGAGAAATGAAACATTTTTCTCTACCTTTCACTTGATCTTGTCTGTTTGCTGTTGCATGTTTGTTATTGAGTCTTTCTCTGAGAGAAGTCTCGTTCTGAAATCTTGCGAGAGGTGACTGGTTGCAGCAAGACAATGGTGGAAATGTTGGTGAGACTTGAGGAGTGGGGTGCAAGAAGGAGTGTGGTGTGTTGGATACAGAAAGCTTAGTGTTATCTAAAAGATTTCAATGTCATGGCTAAATATTTAGCTTATTTCGATGAAGTGTAGAGGTCTGCAAGATTTCAGAATGAGATCTCTTCTTGAATGAGATTTGGTTACAAGTAATAACAAACAGACTGGATTAAGTGAAAGGTAAAGAAAAATGTTTCATTTCTCTGCAGGGTCCTTTCCAGAATGTTGTCAGACACTAAATACAACGATATGAGTCCATCAGCGGCAAAAGCAAGCACTTTTAGTGGACGTAAATTGGCGGCTAAATGCCCAGAGTGGTTACACTGAAACCTGTTTTGCTGCTGCTAGTTACAGCACTCTCCCTCAGTACTGGACCAAACATGGAAAGATAGAGTCCAGGCTGAAAATACCAACATTTCCCTTTATGCTTAGCTAAACAGTGTTAAAATCTAGCAATGCAACATTTCCCCCAACTTTCCTTCTAGTGGTACTCTGTAGCTGTCTACTGTGAGTTACACAGTTGCAACTCCTGTCAAATGCATCAGTGAAAGCTGCAGTTATTCCCCACTTAAAATACAGAGCTCAGACCTGTGCCAGGCTAAAGTACAGTGTGTTCACAGTATTCATGGAAGTCAACATTTGTGCTTTTAAATGTACTAGAAAAATGCATTCTCTTGCTTTAGGCCACTTGAGTATTTTATTCATGTACTTTCACCCAAGATGGCACAATTTCAAGGTGTGCACTGTAAAAACCTCCTTTACATGTGATTGGGGAGTTCAGCAGCGTGGAGATCATGTCTACTTATGTTGAACTGACTCACTCCATTCTCACTGGAGGTCTCTAATATGCTGCCAAAGGTTCTCCTCTGCTTTTCTTATGTTCTTATGTTTTCTCCTTCATTCTGTACATAGCATGCACTGCTCTGTAGCCACAAACCTCTTACATCTCTTTTCACTTCCCATCTTCCCTTATTGTGAATTGATACATCAGATCATCAATTGATCAGACTTAATTTAGTCTAATCACATCAGCTCTGAGTTGTCTAAATAAAACATCTTCAGACTTTTAATAATAAGCTTAGCCTTTGTCACCCTCCTTTATAAAACACCAATTTGTTTTACTAACATGCTCAGAATTATCCCAGCACTAGGATCAGGCTTGCCCTGTTTTCTGTCTCCAGGATATGATGTTTACTTGAGCAAACACCTACACAGAATACTCAAAATAACTGGTCATAACAGCAATTGTATGCATGCAGAAATATTCACTGTGATGGGTACACTGCACATCAGCAATGATACAATACATAACCAAGACAAAGAATGGTGATAGGTTAATTATGTACAGGATGCACAATATGAGACTGATTTGAATCACCTCAACCATTTTATTAAGATTACATTTTAAAGGAAAATCTTCAGTTGACCTTGAGCTATAATTAAATGAAATTAAATTTAGTTTACCGAACATAGTTTCCTGTTGTCATTGAAAGTGGGCCCTAAGGTAGGAATATTACTACTTGTGTTCACGCTGGCAGTCATAGTTTGGTTATGTTTCGTCTTTCTATTCTATAGGAATATGTAGAGCTGCATGGCACACCCTTTGCCTGTCTTTTCATCTGCACCTCCCACCATTTCATCTTCCCTCCATCCCACAGCCCTGACTCCAGAGATCAAGTTGATTAATGTAGATGACAAACAGCACTCATTTATCTCTCCCTCTGTCTCTTTCTCTCCTCCCTTACTATATTAATGACTGTAATCAACTCTAAATAAATAATTTGTGTCCCTCAGTGCATGAATCTCACCCTCCCACCTGTGGCAAATTCAAAAAGTTGAATTCAAAAGTGCGTTGCAGTGCAGTTTCTCCCTTTCACCTCGGTATTTTCCTCTCCACCCTTTTCCCATCTTTTCCCTCATTTATCTTTGTCTGTTTCTTTTGAGAGACACCTTGAGGAGATTAAAGGTGTGCTGTGGCGCAGCAGAGGGCCTGTCTCTCTCTTTGACGGGTAGGAACACAACAACGCGGTGACCCTCTTGTTTCCTGCTGTTGCATCATGGACACGTTGCATGCTGTTTACTTTCAAAGGGCCAAAATAATACAGTTGCTTTCTCTTTCGCCCTCCTCTCTCCCTCTTTTATTCTCTTGCTCCTCTAACGGTGCCATGTAGCACTTTTCTCTCAAAGTTACGGTGGCTCACTTTGAACGCTAGTCAACTCATTTTGCAAGGTTGTCTCATAACTTGACCCTTAACTGTGGGGCTGTGGTGTTTTGTTTATGCATGAGGAAGGAGAGTTGAGTGGCTGAGGCTTTACACAAGGACTGTTGGCCATTTTCTACTGTCAGTGTATGAACAACTTGGTGTATGCATGATCACAGTGTAAGCATTTAACAAACAGTATGGAAACTCCTTAAAAATACATTTCAACAAATTCATTGGAAAAAGAACGAATTGTCAAACAAAAGTAAAGTCAGTTTCCCTTGTACCTTGTAAAGGAATAAGAAGCAGACATTTCTGACACTTTTGCAGTGTCATTAAGACAAGGAGATGTGATTCTCACTTCTCACACTTCTCAGCTGAAAAGCAGTAACATTCAATCTGATAGGACTCTAGTGACAAAAAAATGCCAGCAAAGACACTTTGGGGGAACTGCAGTGCGGCTCATCAAGTGATCTATAGCATATAAAACAAATTACAGAGATAAACATGACAAATACCAGCATTCATATAAGATTTTATTGCAACAATGACTATAAGGGCTGCTGCTTACTGTATATATATATTTATATTGTGTGGTACAGTGTTTTGTGTAAAGTATGGAAGAACATTGTATTGCTTTGTTTTATTGTTTCAGGTTTGTGCTGCTCATGTATTTAAAAAAAAAAAAGTTTTCATGTTCTGGTCACCAAATGGTTGATACGCATACTCAATATGATCTTGTCTTGTCATTTTTTGCCTCTTGAACAGAAGCCCCAGCGTTACTATAATGACGCCGGAGGCGACCCCCTTACGTTTTGTCTTGATGCAGAAGAGGTGATGATAAGAAAGGGTTGGCAGTTGGGTTTATGCAACAAAACTACTTGGCGATGGTTAGGAAAAGATCACAGCTTGCTAAAAAATACACCTGGCTTTGAGTGGCACATACATCGCAGCAGTTGTTGTTTGTTGATCTCAATCCCCAGTCTCCCGGGTCAAAGACCTGTGCTTGTTTGAACCATCTACCTCCATTCCTGCTTACCCTGAGCCAGGGGTAGGCAACCTGTGGCTCCGGAGCCACATGTGGCTCTTTAGCCCCTCTCCAGTGGCTCCCTGTAGCTTTAACCAAAAAATATATGATAATGACCGACAGTTTTTTTTTTTTTTTATTTTAATTTTCATTCATCATAGTTGTAGGCCTGAAGAAATTCTTATAGTCTCCAATTGTAAAAATCTGAGGCCTATATAATGAATTAAAAAAGGAAATGTTTTAACATGTCAGCAACATAAAATGTGCATAATACATCTACTGCCTAGCACCTTTTCCTGGAAATTTTGCCAAACCTCGATAGCAGTGGCTAGTCTTGAGTCTCCCTAGCTAGTTAGCTATGAATGCCAAATCCCAAAAAGTAATAGTCTTGGAATAAATTAGAAAATTTAGTAGTTCATGTTTTGCTTTCACTGCCAGCTCTACAAAGTTAAAGTGCCAAATAATCATAAATAGTACCCTGCACACATATGTTCCAGGCATATTATTCATTGATTTATTTATCATTTCTGGTTAAAAATGGCTCTTTTGATAGTAAAGGTTGCAGATCCCTGCCCTGAGCAGGCCTTTACGCTCTCTAAACTATGTCCTTTACTCTAAGTGTGTTATTATGACTCAGATGGGTTTACACTATGCATTCATTCAGTGTCCATTACCACTTATCCTGTTAGGGGCCGTGGGGGGCTGGGGCCTATCCCAGCTGACATTGGCAGAGAGGCGGGATACACCCTGGACAGATCGCCAGACTATTGCAGGGCGGGTTTACACTAGAACTTGTGAAAATCCCAGTACGTCTCACACAGATGCTAAAGGATGCCCCACAATGCATAAGCTGCATATTTCGATGCACTAGGAGTGAGACCAGCCTGGCATGATATCCCTAATTTAATTAGAGCGAGACCTTTGTTGCATGTCACACCTCTCTGTCTCCCCCATGTCTCCTGTCTATCTGTACACCTGCTACTATCAAATCAAGGCAAAAACTGAAAAAAGAAAGAGTTAATTCAAGTATACAGTATTATGTAGGCTGCTGTTAAATCTAATGTACCTTTTATCAACGCTTTTGAGAACATTTGATGTGACTGAAAAGTAATGTTTGTTCATGTTTACAGCCAATCAATACCACATGTCTTTTTCAGATGCCTCTTAGCCTCCACTGACAGGACTGAAGTGTAGAAGCCTCGGCTGGAAGGGAAATGATGAGTAGGAAAAGTCTCACCTTTGGGCTAAATCACAGCTCTGGTACTAAACATGGCCTACGTGGACTTAATAAAAACTGCTGACTGTTACTGTCTGGAACATTTAAGGTTGCTGGAGATTACAATATACATTTCTTTTTATGTTTGGAGTTTATTTACATTCAGGGGCCCATAACAAGTAAAAGACCAATACAATAAAACATAAAGGTTCATTTATGCACCTAGCAGTGGTAATTTGTCATAAGAGTGCACATAATGAAATAATTGTGCATTTTGTATAATTTTGTATAATACATTAAATGTTCGCTTTAGTACACTGTCTTTCACATTGATAGAGCAACAGTTTAGTTGTGAATTGTTGGTCCCTTGCCCGTGTTTCTTTGCTCAGAACCACGAGGGCTCACTTGCTAATGTGGAACTAAATGCACCCAATCATTTGCTCAGTGGGATTGAAGCATTATTATTTCCAAAAAAAAAAGAGGATGGAGAAATGTTTTACTCTACGTTTCATTAAATATTTCCACACATGTGAAATGCGTTGCGTAATGGTGGTTTGCACAAATTCCCCTTAGGAACATTTTCCCTTGCAGAACACACAAAAGAGCCCAGTGGGCTTTTGAATATTCATTAAATTTGACATTCGAGACAGGAGGGGAACTGACAAGCATATCAGCCTGACTCACTCAACAGAATGCTCATCTTAATCCACTGATAAGCCTCGTCATGTTTGAATAACTAATCAGGAAGTTTAGGGAGTGAAATCCAGTCAAAGACAAAATTATTCACCTGACATGGAAAGTTATTTTGCATTGTTTTGTACCTTTTAACTGTTGATATTTAAAGAGGATTAAAATGTTTTTTTTTCTACTGTTCATCCTATATATCCTGTTGTATATAGAATAGCTATTTCTAATTACAACTTTTTAACATTATTTACAAGAAGGACACAGCATGGCCTCCTTTCTCTCCATCCCTGAAATGTCGTCTAACATTCAAAAGCTGTAGAAGTGTTTCTGCGACGTATTTCGTTGCTCTTTGTTTGCGTGATTATTAATAAGCATACAGATAATATGCACATTCACATTTGATTTGTTTGCATACATGAAAAAGAAAACCGTCCTTGTGGTCACATCACTAAGAAGCAGAGTCAATTTGGCAAGTGTGTTTGTACAGTATGTGTATGTGCGGGTTGATGATCACTGGAGCATAGCCAGAGAGAGGCTTAATGCCAATAGAATCTAAGGGGAGAGTTTGCTGCTTGTGTTGAGTTGACAGAACTTTAAAAACACTGCTACCAAACTTTCTTTTCAAGGCAGCACACACAACCCCATGCCTGCCTGAAGTCTTTCAGTGTCTGATTTGGTGGATTTTTGGTGTCAGGAAAGTTTTTTGGTTTGTGTATGCGCATGTTGGAGAGAGAGAAGTCGAGCTGATGTATCTTCAGCTTTAATTGTGCATGTTTGCGTGCTGGTGTGAATGTGTGGGCACAGACACCAAGGCACTTGCACCCCAGGTTGCATCTCTGGATGCTGTAGCACAGCGTCTGTTAAACTGGCCGATGATTAATTCATGCCCATAGTTCTCAACACATTTCGCCATCCAACTCTCAGGCGCACATACTCACACACACAAATACACATGTACATATACACGTAATGTAAAAATATTTAATCCTTTGTCTCTACTTTTCTGTTTGTAGACACACTGCAAGCAACACAATGTGCATATCCATATCGGTCTGTGTGACAAAGCTAATTTCTTACTAGAAAAACAGCATGCCAAGTAAGCGCTATAGTTCATGGGAAGAGAACTAGAGGGGCGGAAGTGACATTTCATCAGCTTTACAGGGGAGCCAAAACAAACAACATGGATGGCAATATACTTAATGGACAATATTTTGACATTTATTCAAAATATATTTTCTTTTTCTCATGTGCACTTACACCCTTTTGGACCCAAAGTGTGTTCAGTTTTAATTTTCGATTAATAATGCTGGAGCTCTTATTTGATGTATGCATAGCACATCTTCACCCCTTGATTTGTAAATCTGTAAAACTGAATCTGAGAACTTTAAAGACTGCTCTAAAGCTGCCTGTGGTCATCCAGGCTATGTGACCGTTTGATTATATCTAATTAAAGTAGTACTTCACTGCTGGAAAGATGGACACAAATACTTTTAAAATTGCTGTTATATGACCAGAGATAACACAAGAAAAGGGCTGTGGTATTTGCTTTTGTTCAAGAGGTAGAAAACCCTCAACTCCCAGAATGCACTGCACCACAACCAACCAAAAAACGCTCCTGCTGGTGGGTTACGAAATTCTAGCTTGGACAGTTATCCTCACGAAATGATAGCAAACAATAGCAACCAACTGGTAACAAACACTCTCAGATTACAGTTAAACTGTAACCTAAAAATGTTTCTGAAAACATTGGAGGCGATAAATAAACAATGCAGTAACAGAATCTTGGTTCATATTTGATCAGTGCTACTTAGATTTTCTGTTTGATGTCTGTTTTTCCTGCTCTTTGTGTTTACAATACAGGAAACACTATGGCGCTCACTTCCTGTTTACAAATTCTTGTGTTACAGCCAAACAGTGCACTATAATGTGTTTCTGAAAATATTTTAGATGAGAAATAGCCAACACAGTCACAGAATCTTTATTTATATTTGATCAGCGCTGCCTTTGATTTGAGATGGTCTGTGTTTTAGACAGAGCAGCTATGCTCTCTCTCTCAATCCGCTTTTGTACTCTTTCTGGTCATGGTGCCGGGCATATGAAAATGCAGAAGCACACTCTGCAGTTTGAGCAACAGCCCTAAAGCCAGTTGAGCAGTGCCCAGTTTAGCCACCACACTGTAATATCTCTCTTATCCTACAGTACAGGACAGAGTATGTCACAGTCAGTTTCTGGAGAGGTGAAGCTTTAAAGATGCCCCTGCACCTTCTTTTATTGGACAAATCCTTTCAGGCCAACTATTATGGCTCCAGTAGTAGCAAGTAGACTTTGCTGCTGCTCCCACTGAGGCAGCCTGAAGTCCCCCTAACCTTTTTTAGTCTAGACTGTGTAGCTCCTGAATTGGCCCTGCCTGGAGATCCCAGGCACTACTCCAATTCATAAAAGGTGAAAAGTGATTTAGCCAATGGCCAGACCCAGCCAAGCATTAAAAGCAGCCAGAGAAATCTTAAAAACAGTCATAAAATCCACATCTAACAGTGCAAGGACACCCAAAGTTTGAGTTATATAACCTCATCTTTCACATAAAAGCCTTAATGCTACATTTAGCATATTGCCAGAATTTTGACCTAAGGAAAACTATAGAGTGATTTAAATGAGACAAAATATGGTTGACTTTCTCTACATAGCCAAAGGACACAAACGGCCTAATTTTAGAAGTGCTGCTTTGCTGGAGAATATATTAGCATTCACATATGCAAATACGCGTGGCCAGGGATGTACGGAAGGCCGGACACAGATGTAGAGAACAAATATTTACATGAATGTCACATAGTGTTTCACCCACTCGTCTGATCTCTCATCTCCAGAAGTGTGAGAGAAGGATGCTGAGGGGAAAGAAAGGTGAGGGTGCTGGGGAGGCATAATCACAAGGCACATTTAAGCTGATTTTAATTAAAATTCATCTTGACCTGTTTGGGAAAATCAACCGTGCATGCTGTGTTTACTTGGCTTAGCCACACTCTTCTTTGTACCTATCCCCCAATCCTTTTACAGTGTATTCTTGCGTCATATCCCATCATTGCTAGAAGCCCTAATTTAAAGCCTTGAATTAAAACTCCAGGATAGCAAACCCATATAATTTTATTATGGCCTCAATGCTTTAATGTGCAGTAGTAAAAAAGTTACACAGGCGCCATTTTAATGCCCTCTTTTTCATTAATTACGGAATACAAATTGGAGAACTCGGAATCCCATTGAAGAACATGAAAAGTTTAATAAATTATTTCTTTTGTTTTACCCCATTCAGAATTTGAATTGCAAGAACAAGAGGTGGAACTGCAGGGTATTTAACAGAGGCAGAGTTAACTGAAAGTTGGGAACCTATAATTTCACAAGTGACCATCAGGGGCAGGCTGGTTTAAGGAATCTGCTTCTGGTGGATAACACTGAGTTGGAGATGTGAATTAGAAGAACTTTCTTCAGCTTCAGCATCCAAACAGATGTTGATATGCCCCTAAACAAATCATAGAAACCTCTTCTTTGAACGGAGCTTTTGCAGGGCAACAGTACGAGGTTGTTACAGCCAGGTCCTAGCTGTACATTGATATCGACCTCCTTGCAACAAAGCAACATTAGCAGTATTTATGGATGGATGTTAATCCAAAATATTTACTGTTATATAATCTCTGTTTTGCCTTCCACCAGTTTCTGTGGGAACTGTCTGGGTTTTAAGCTGCTAAATGCTGCACTGTGTTTAACAGCTAGTTGCTAACATTGTCTGTTGCAGTTTGCTGCTGAGCAGGTAGTGTGCAGTGGGTTTTTTAGAGCTTTTTTACTAAAAACAGCTGCCCACAACAGAAACAAAGCTGACTGTAGCAGTGAGCCTGGATCAGAGCAGTGTAGCTGTCCACCGTAAAACCAAAACACTGAGCTAAAAGATGGCGTAATGAATAGAACAGCATGGTTGGTTGATAGTTCTCTGATGGTTCACTGTGATTGAGCTCTTTTGCATTACACATAGTCCTCTCATCTGATTCATTGTTAATATGAAAATACTGGTTGGTTACAATTTCTTCTGATGTGCTTTTTGCCTCTCTGGTTGAGACCACTGTAGGTGCTTCTCTCACAGCTAGAAACTTGGCTGTCATATTGCACTTCTTAACACACTTATTTATTGAAAGGTAGCTTCAGTAATTTTCAACCTAGACCCTATTTTCTCATGTTTTTGTGTCTAAATGAGTCCTGGAAACAACTTATTTTTTAAATTAGTCCAGTTTTGAGATATTGAGGTATAAGTACTCAGACCATATGTGCATGTACACACTGTCAATTTACATCCATTAAAAGTGCTTGTTGTTGTCTCTGATAGCCTGAGAATATTTGGCTATGTCTCCAAGTTTCGCTAAAGGAGGAGTCTTGTTCTGAAATGTCACGAGAGGTGACTTGGTGCAGGAAGATAAGGGCTGAAATCGCTCTGGGAACTCCAACACAACAAAGGAGTGGCACTCCTCTTTCCAGCTCTCACATGCGTTCCACCGTTGCCTCCGTGCAACAAGTCACCTCTTTTGAGATTTCAGAACCAGACTTGTCTTTTAGCAAGACAAGGATACTAAACAGACTGAAACAAGCGAAAGATAAGAATAAAGTTTTATTTCTGTGCCTTCTCTGTTCTTCCCATAATGTTGTCAGGCACTTAAAATAACAATCTGAGCCTGTTTGTGGCAAAAACATGCACAAGTTAATATTGCAGCCTGGGATGCTGGCAATCTCTTAATGAAGGGCCAGTATCAACACTTGTTGTTCCTATAATTCACTTAGAACAAAAAAACACAGGAAAATGGTGTTCGAGTTAAAAAGTACACAACTTAGCCTTTAAGTAAATGATGACTTGGTGAAACAGGAAGTTGTAGAATTAATCAGGGTTGTTGGATGCTGCGTGCAGTCTGAGTGTCGTCTAGGTCTTTTTGATGTGAGGTTAGGATGGGGACTGAAAAAGCACAACCATCACATACAGTCTCATTGGCAGAGTGACATTTTCATAATAATACACACCGTATTTCGTGTTCTTTAAAACAGCACAGAGGCACACACTTTGAAAACAGTAGCTTTCAAATTGTGATAAAGTTTAATGGACATTATTGTCTTCTTTAGTATATCTATTTCAGATAAAAGCACACTGTAGAATAACTGTTTTTGCATTAACTTCTGATAAGATGACCAAATAAAGAAAATAATTCCCACACAATGTCATGAAACTGTGCAAATGCTGCAGAAATTGCTGTTCGTGATCCCAAAGTCAACAAATGTTCATTTCTACAAATTCTGCTGTAACCACATTGTTAAGCAGGGATGTGTGTATGGAGCCTTAGTTGCCAACAGGGGTTTTGTGTGAACCATGACAACCAGAAATTAACATGTGACAGCAGGCTGGTATGAATAGGCAAAAGTGAGCGGAGCATGCATTCATTATCTCAAATTAAATGCAGTGTTTGTGTTTGAAAGTGGTGATAAACAGAGCACGGTGCTCTAGCACCATGGTTAAAACATTAAAATGCCTGTGGTATCTGCAGGGCACCCTAATGGCTCAGCAGACTGTAGCTCATGTCACACGCTTGAGATGTTCAGCTCAGATCTGACTCAGGACCTCGGTCACATGCACTGTACTGTAATGCCTCTTTCCCTAGCACCTCTCTTCATCAGTGAGATATTCAAAAAGCTTTATTATTACTGAAGGATCCTGCTGAGGGAGGCACTTGTGACAACAGAGGAGATCCTGTCAGGAAGTGATTATTTAAATCAGCGCATCAATTAACATGTCTGCCTAACGAGGAGTCCTGTTGTTATTGGTGACAGCAGAATTACTTTGGTGTTATCAGTGGGAGAGACATTTGCAGGAGCAAATTAATTGACCAAAACCTCTTAATTTACGCAGAATTAACATTAGCTACCTGCCGATTGCTAACAAGATAAAGCCAAAAAGATCAGATAGTTATTATTGTACTAACCACTCCTTATATTGTTGACTACTAAATACTAAACTACTAAACAATGACAGGAGACATTTAATACAATTAAGATATGTCATTTCAAAGTATCTACATTTAATCAGGTTTGCTGTGGTGAGCCTCCATTTTCCACGCTTTTTATTCTTCCCTCTTTTCACTGTTGTCAGAGTTAACAGACATTCTGAACAAACATTTCACAAGTGACTACAGCTATAATAAGCCTTTCTTCCATTTCTCAGTTTAGAGGATTACTGACTGACACATCAATTACAACTAAACTCAAAAAAAGTTTTACAGCATTTAAAAAAAGAAACATAAAATGAACACATCTACCAGTTAATTTTTTCCATTGCCACATCGTAGCATTGTTCCTTTGCCTAAAGTAAAAACTGTTCAGCAGCCAACGCTTCCCTCTCTGTCAGTCCTCTCCTCGAAGCGATCATTTGAAACAAATCACTTCCAGCTACTTTGTCTCATCTCGCTGCTGCAAGTGTGAGCACGCACATATGGGACACCAAATTGCTATTTGTTCATACCATAAACTTTATTTTTTACCTTCCCACGTTCATTTCAGTTTAGTGTTAAAGCCATCAGCACAATTGTTATGTATTCAGACATTACACCCTAGTGCAAAGACAAGATAGAGTCATAATACTGTAGTTACAGACTAGATCATTTTGTCAGCAGTTGTCTCCTATCTGTAAACAGGCAAGAAATAATGAACAATCGTATATTGTCTTTTATATCCTCTTTATCTGATGCTACTGCTCCTCTATATGTGAAAACTTCTTTTCATATATGAGAACTTCCATTTTCCTCAGACTAAGTTTTTTCAAGTTCTCACTGTTATTGAAGATGCCCATATCCTGCTGTTTCAGAGTCTTTTATACACCCCTGCTAAAAAGACAAGTAGAGGAAATTCTGTGAATAAACCACAAATCTTTGGAAATATGCTGACCTGCACCCATGTTGGAAATCTGCACTACGAGCTGTATTATAGGACGAGAGCTGAACAGCCAAAGAGAACTAGCTAAATGTCTGAGACAGCAACTAGCACAGCACATCTCCAATTTAAACCAGCTTCACTTTCTCTTTATCGCTCCTTCTCAAACTTAAACCCCTTATTTTTTTCTTTCTTTCATTTCCCTCTCACCACTTCCCCCATCTCTAACTGTCAAACCCCCCCCCCCTCGTAAGTCTTTGCATACATTTGTAACACACATACACACACCTTGCTTTAGGGCGAGCCTTTCACAACACAAATCTCAATTGCTTTTTCACACAGTCGGTGGAGGAGTGAGAGGCTTAAGGAGGGAGAGATAGACAGGATAAAGACAGTGAGAGAGAGATGAGAAAAAGAGCTTAATCCCAGATTGATGGTTGCTAATAAAGTTTGATTATTACTGACAAGGCACTCTGGGTTTCTAATTGACACTTGTAATAGCCTGGGAGACCAGACAGTGAAGAAAGGGGGGATAGAGAGTGAAGGAAAGAGAGAGTTTTTCTTTAGGCTCAGCAGGGTTGGCATGGCAGCACATCACAGTCCAAATCACAAAATGAAGGGAAACATTCATGAACAAAATAAACGAAAGGAAAGCTGCCACAGTGACCACTGTTGGTAATTTGGCAAAGTTGTCAGCTGATTTATTAACATTTTTAAATCTCACTGCCAACATTTTCTTGACAAGGCACCAGCTACGAGTTTTCAATCAAAAGAGACTTGTTTTTATAGTGAAAAGAATATTTATTAACATGTGCACTTAAGAATGAAAAATGGGAAAAGTCTTTGGCGATTAGACCCCAGTGACAGGGTATGATTTAAGAAGGGTGATAAATCCATAGTCGAATAGGGAACCCCCCCGGTGTCTGGATGCCGGTGTTGGTAGAGGTGGTGAAGATGAGATGAGAAGAAGGTGGAGAACTACTGATAATCTAGATGAGTAGAGGAATGAGCCTTTGTTGAGCTCGTCCTGGACTCTGGATACGATGGCTGGAGGTGAACGGGTTGGAGGAGGGCGCAACAAATTCTGCCTAAAATGACAGCTGACAGCAGCAGAGGAGAGAGCAGATTTAAAGTTTTGCAGTAGCATCCTGATTGGTTGATAGAGATCGTGATGACGTTTGATTGGATAATTAGAATCGTGATCACCCATCGTCAGCTGATTAGAGGAAGCAGTGGGAGTAGGATGGAGAAAATTGTGAATGGATGAGCACACAGTCTTCCTGATTGAACTTATGCTGAGCTTGATTTGTTAGTTGCAGCAACTGGCAAGAAACAGTAGGTGACTTGCTATTAGTAACCAGAGACAATGGTCACATGCTCCCCCTAGTATTGGAGATGTTATCAAATACATTAATGTGCCAAGTGTGCTTATCTGAGCTTTTTGACATGCGTAATTGCTTTCCAGAAAAAGTGGAACTGAAAGTTGTCTAGACCCATGTTTAAGTATTTGTGCCAGTTTTGAATATTACCAGCCCATTCAATGCCTGTTATCAGTTGTTATCGCTACCATTTTAATACCTTAGACGAGGCAAACTGCACCAGCCAGTAGGCCAGATATCCAACGTTGTTTCACTTCATTACGTTTTGCTTTGGTTAAGTTCAGGCGGCCAAACTACTTGGTTAGGTTTGAAAAAAAATGTGCTTTGGATACGCTTGTAAGATAAGTACACTTGTTGCATAGCTTAAATTATGTACTTGATACATATATATTACATAACTTAAAAAAAAGTCAACATTGACTTTTGGATTCACATGGGACACAAACAGCAATCTCCTGGGTCAAATCCTGTGTTTGTTTGACCCATCCATCCAACCTGACCACCTCCCTGCACGGACTTTGTCGCTCTTTGTACTATGTCATACGACTTTCTCCTTTGCGCCTGTCATAATTAGTACAACCACAAAAGGTCACAACCTGACAATAAATGTAAATATAGGAGGTAGAGTAGAGCCATAAAGCGATGCTCTTGATGACAACTGATAATGGCCATCTAATGGACATCTAATTTTCAATGCATTTGTGTTGTTCTTCTTAAAGCACACACTTTTGACATTGTTCACTTTGTGTACATGGAACAGCAATAAGTTTATTACTATTAAAAGGTAATTTCTTTTTGACAGAAACTTGGCAATATGACTTCCTTAATGTTCATAGAGAGTGCAAACTTCCACGAGGTAGAAACTGTGTAATTTGTCCAAAGTATTGTCTTGAACATATTATACATTTGCTTTGTCACACCCTGCATTTCTCTTCAAAGGATATGTTTTGTCCTCAAGGCAAAATCATTAAGGGAAATGTTATTTAAGTGAAAGTTATAATTCTTAAGTTTTTCGGGGACTATACAAACTTCAAACACAAGGCAGTTGTTTTCTGTTAACTTTTATTTGGCACATATGACTGTTGGGGTCCCAGCTTATACAGTTCATCTCTTCTGTGACAGTGTGGATATAATAAAACTTACCGGCACACTATTTTGCTTCCACAGATTGAAAGTAATGTTCATTCATTTCATACATGTTCCATAACCACTTATCCTGTTAGGGGCCGCGGGGGGGCTGGAGCTTACCCCAGCTGACATTGGGCAAGAGGCAGGGTACACCCCAGACAGGTTGCCAGACTTTTTTGACACAGGGATGACACATAGAGACAGACAGCCTTGTGAGCATAAATGGTTGGGCAATTTAGAGTCGCCAGTTAACCTAACCTGCATGCATGGGAGGAAGCCGGAGCACTCGGAGAAAACCCACACCGACACTGGGAGAACATGCAAACCTCGCACAAGAGGGCTCCCCTGCTACTCCCCTCCCGTGTAATGTAAAGTAATGTGTGGGACAATAATCTGTAATGTTTTCATATTAGTTCAAATGTATTTCCCTTGTATCAATTGCTGAAGTTATTTTACCTAAACAACTCATGAAAGCAGCTTAAAGGTGTCACTGCACCCAAGTAACACAAAACATTTGTCTTACCAATGTTAGTAATTTGCAGAGCAGATAATGGTTTTGTATGCTAAGGTTTTTAGATGGTCTCTCTGACATGTGTGCTGCCACCCCAGCACAACTGCAGTAAATGAGTTCATTGTGTGGCACAGAAAGCAATAAAAAATATTCTCTCCAGTAAAGTACCCCCTTTATCTGTAAATATTCCACATAGCACAGCGTCATTGACCACTGACTGTTTATTCAATAGAAAGTAGTTCTAACAAGTACTGTTGCGCTGTAGATTATCCAGCCTTAAGTGGGACATTGTTCCACAGATTATATTATTTTTTGATATGTTCCTACTGATTACATATCGCCACAATATGGATCATGTTAGTGTTTCTAGTATCTGTGCTGATATTGCACCAGTGTCACAGCAAGACAATACTTAGAGATGCAGGGGTTCAGAGTTCAAATCCCTCTGTGGTCGTTCAAGATAAACCTTCCATGCACTAATGGTTCTGTAAGGAGCTTTGGGTAAAAACATCTACCAGATGGCCAGTTTTATGTGCCTTGAATGTTGCTCTGCTATAAATTTTAACCCCTCTGTCTCTCTCTCTCTCTCTCTCTCTCTCTCTCTCTCTCTCTCTCTGCCTTCACAGGTTCAGAAATGGTAGAAGCTCAGTGTCAGAGATTTGAGGTGAGGAGTACAGATGGAGAGAGAGTTCTGTTCTCCGCAGACGAAGAGGAGATCAGCATTGGCACCGAGAAACTTAGAGTCACAGGTAGGGGCACACGTAAAAAGTACAACACCTACAAATGACCAACATTGTGTTTTTTAAGTACAGATTTTTATGTCTCCACGCATGACTGGGGGCATCATGTTTATAGGCTGTCTGTCTGTTCATCCATTTCATTCTGGTAAATGCGATATCTGAGGAACATACTGAGGGAATTTTCTCAAATTTGGCACAAATGTCCACTTGGACTCAAGGATGAACTTATTAGATTTTGGCAGTCAAAGGTCACTGTGACCTCACAAAACATGTTTTTGGTCATAAATCAATAATTCATATGCCAATTATGATAAGAATTTCACACAAATGTCCAATAGGATAAAATGATAAAGTGATGACATCGTATGTCCAAAAGGTCAAAGGTCAGCTTCACTGTGAAAAGCATCCATGTTTTAGAATTTGTAGCTTATAGATATTTGTCTATATTTGTCATACTGTCATAGCTACATATGAGTCTGGACAGACATGGCTGCAAACTATACCTGCAACTTGGCCAGTTGGTGGAGACACAAGATATATATGTATGTATATATATATATATATATATAATATGTATTTATGTGGTAGGCTTTTTGCCTTCATTTGATAGGACAGTTATAGCATGATAGGAAAGCTATAGCAACCCACAGCAAAGGGCTGTGGGTTGGAATTAAACCTGTGGTCACTGCAACAAGGACACAGCCATAGCCTTTGTACATGGAGTGCCTGCTCTACCAGGTGAGCTAGTGAGTGCCCCAGTACTTTCAGTTTTTCTTTAAAGGTTCACTGTAGAGTTTTTGAGCACTAGTAACACTGCAGAGCATTTTGGGGTCTCTGTTTGTTTAATACCGTGCACGTCCACATCCACAAGGACACACATGCTGGCATAGGGTGCACTTGGTTGACGCAATACACAGTCCTGCCAGTAGTTAAACACTATTCCCCTAATTTACAGGTGGTGGTAACATGCCAAGATATGCAGCAATGTGCCAGCAAAGGCAGGGAAGAAGAAGACTCAAGTAAACATGAATGTAAACTGATCTGGATTTAAAATATTTAAATGTTTAAATGTTTTATGAGGAAAATGCCTTCCACTTTTGTTAGAGCTTAAGGATACACTCAATGCACTATAGTGAGTCACACTGAATGTAAACATAACTTTTGTTTGTTTACAAGAAAACTCCACAGGGTACCTTTAATATTAGGTCTCTTTAATTTAGGAAATTTCCACGTTCCCAAAATTGTGTGCAGCACAGATTAATTGGGTAGGATTTCGATGAAAAACAGAGCAGGACAGGTTTGTTGTCTGAGACCCAAGACGCTCTACTAGACTGAAATTAATTTTGCATCCACATATCTGACATGTAATCATATTAATGGCACTACCATGACTTGTTGCTGTCTGAACTGTAATTAAAAGGGCAGTATCAATCACATCTGTGAAACAGTGCATCATGGCAGATCTATACATGCATGGAAATCATTACACATACATGTATACATCATTCTAGAGGTCACAGTTTTTACGAGCACCCACGCTCATTTTCCACATGCACGAGGGACTGATAGGAATATTCTTCATGATTCATGAGGAGGCAGACAGTGAATGAACAGTGGGCTCAGAATAATTTGTATAACAAGGTTATTTGAGGACGCACTCGACTTACAGTACGTACACACGCTGTAAGCTGTTAAACAGAGTGCTCTTGATGAGTGCAGCCAAACAAGACTTGGGTTAGCAAGCAGAGCAGTTTTGCTGATTTGGAAGAAAAAGGTTAGAAGAGCAAGCTACAGTAGGGACAGAAAGGGAGGGAATAAGAGACGGATGGATAAGAGGTCTGAGCAAAGCCAGGTGTGTATAATTGCACAGGAAAATAGACAAAGCAGTTTATGTGAAATGAAAAGAAAAAGAGGAGGGGAAATAGTCCTTTGGAGTACCGTTATATCTGATTTTTTTCTCATTTACTAATTGTCTCTAATTAAATGTGAGCGAAAAAATCAAGCATAGGTGTGTGTATGTGTGTGCACATCTCTATTTGCTTGCATGTTTGAATGTGGCAGTAAATCAATTTATTTTCTAGAAAAACACTAAAATGCATTTACACAAACACACAAATTCAACTTTCAAGGTGAACTACACAAACACAAGCACTGGGTAACTGGGAAGATGTGTCCATTAGAGGCACTCTGAAAGAATGTTGCCATAATTTACTGTTTGATGGAGGTCAGAGATAAGAAACTGCACCGTGGACAAAGTGCAAATATGAACACATCCATTCAGCTCATGCACTGGGGTCCAGTGGAGACATGCTATACCACTGATTATTGATTATTTAGGTACATTTTTTAAATTTAAGATGAACCGTGTTTCCACACACTGCTGCCCTCTGCAGTGGCGAGAGGTGTACAGCACAGACTGCATGGCTAATGTGGAAGGCTCCATGTAAGCCTGTTGTTTATGAGAATCAGCCAATGTAAGCCAGTGCCATGGCAGCTAGTGGGGTGAGATACTAGTGGGCTTATGCTTGATTTCCACTTTTGAAAATACAAACCCAGTGTGAATTGTGTTGGTTCCAATGTACTGGCTTTGAAAACACTTCATGGGTATTGTGTACCAGGACGGGTGCCACCCAAAAGGCTGTGACAAGCTCATAAACATTTCATGTACCCAGCAGAGTGCTCAGGAGAGTATCTCACACCATTGTAAATATAGATGTGTAACCAAGAGTAACACAGTTAGAGGCTGGAACAAATATGGCCTGTGGCTGACAAAGTGAGAAACATCATTGTACTGAGTGGCAATCAAACATAACACAGGAACCTGTAACTGCCATCTCCACCATTGTTTAGAGAACTGGGAGCATTTTCCCTCTTCTTGTTTTCTCCTGTTGGCAGTTGCGCAGATACACATTTGTGCAGTGTTCAATGGGCCTTGGAATAAACCTCAGAAAACTGAAAAAAAGCAACAGTGCCCTCCAAGTTTTGGGTCCCTTTAGAGGTACAGCTGCACCTTTATGGAGATGTGGTCCTCAGTTTCAAACGACGATTCAAGTAGCCTTTTGTTATTGGCAGGCTTGCCAATGGGCAAAGTTGCCTTGTGCGGTGTAAGATTTGTAGCAGTGCAGAGTTTCCAACATGCTTTCTACGGTCTCAGCAGGAGCTGCGGCCAGCACTCCCCCCAAGCATCTGTTCAGGGGCTGCAGGCTAAAGCAGAGGTGCTTGCTGCACATGGGGGGTTAAACACTGCATTATATCAGAGCCAACCTTTTCTACGGACAATTATGTCCATACTTCATGCAACTGTTTTGCATTACTAAAATATGGCTGGGGGGGAATGTTATGCCACCAAGGAAAATGCTGAACAGAATCGGCAAAAGATTGTGATTTGAGGGTGGTTAACTGCTTTGAACCACTTTGTTAAGGTAAGGGAAAGATTATACCTCTCATTGATCATTTTAAAAATTAAAGGGGAGACACTACAAGTCAGAAAACTTTCAAAATACACATTTAGGTGTTTTTTTTTTTAGTTCAAATTGCTGTTCTAGAAATGTATGCAAGTAGTGAACATTCAGTTAGATAATATCTTATTTGGATATTTAAACATACAATTTCAGAAAACTTAATACACAAATCAATTGTCTTAATGTAAGTGATGAGATGGATTTCATGGTGATATATATGAGATAAAAGTTTCACTCTGTTCACCTGCAGTGTCTTCCTTTTTGTCTAGAAATGCATGAGGTTTTACAATGCTTCTTTTTAAAGGCCATTTTTCTCAAAAAGAGTTTTTTCTCATACTCTAAGCTAGAAATCTCTACAGTAGCACTGACATACACCAAACTTTTTAGTTTTATTCCTGTCTATATTCTGAAGGTTTTCAAAGTGGGTGTTGTTCATATATCATTCATAGCCTGATTTATTTAACATTTTATTCCTAAAAACATGGCAAAAATGGATGTTTTATGACTGCTGACAGTATTTTCTGATTTATGCAGTGATAAGAGAAATCCAAAATTCCCTCTGTAAGAATTTTGACTCTTAATATGTCAGCAAAATGTTCAGATTTCTGTTTTTGAAATGTATGCAATAAGTGCATATTTAATGAGATAATTAAATTAGACATAAAGTTTCAGAAAACTTGTAACACAAAAAATAATTGTCCTAATGTAGGTAATCAACTGGGGAAGTTTTACAGTGATATCTGTCAGTAACGTTTTACTCTTTTTACCTATAGTTTATAGGTATAGCAATTTAAGTCAGCTTTGACTTGAGAGGAAATCCTCAAGTCAAATCTGACTTAAATTGTGAGACAGGACATAAACCCCTGTCTTTAACACCAAAGTCCAGCACTGTCCAGCTCCCCATCCTCCCCATCTTCATAACATTGTTACTACATGTTACCAGTAAATGTGTATATTGCCATACTGGAAATACCGTTATACTTGAACAGAATTTGCATGACACACAGAAGATCTTAGCACTGTGCCGTGCATTTTAAGTGTCTGCTTCAGTTCCAAGAACAGAGGTGTGATGCAATAGTGTGCAGGCTCTCACACAAAAGATGGATGCATTTTCTTTTCCTTCCTTTCATCCACTCTTACCCTCTCTACAGGGAATGAAGGCGTGGTGTTCAGCCATTCTGTAGAGACATCACATGTAAGGGCAGAACCCTTCCAGGACCTAAAGTAAGTACTCTAAATTACGTGTGTGTGTGTGTGTGTGTGTGTGTGTGTGTGTGTGTGTGTGTGTGTGTGTGTGTGTGTGTGTGTGTCTAAGACAAGCAGTCTGGCACATTGGCTTGCTTTACAAGTTCCCCTTGTTGTTAATATTTTAGTTGTGGTAGAATATTTATGAAGTGTGTGTTCTTGTGAATAATTGCTAAGATAGTAACACCACAAATAACAATTTTGGGGAAAAATATGTCATGTAAAAATTTAAGCTGCTGAGTTAGCTAACTAGCCAGTCCTGTGGCACAGTGTGCTCATGACTTCTAATCAGCTCACTGCAGAAAGAGGTGTGCGGGTGAGTGGCAGTCTGACAGGCCTGACAGAGGGAACAAAAGTCCTCTGGGCTAAGGTGTTCAAGGGTCAAGCTGTCACCAAGTGAAGCCGTCCACTGATACATGCACTTGAACACATGTAGTGCACAGTGTACGCTCAGTTTCTCCTCACCAGGAGAGTTAATTAGCTTTTTAGGCATTAAGACACAGTTTGCATCAGACTCATTTTGAACTGATGTGAGCTAATGAGGGCAGATCTTGTCAAGATGTTAACTAATGAAACGTTTCAGTTTATCTTTTGTTTATACAAATAGGGTAGAAAAAAAGACAGCAGTAAATGGAGTACTTGTGACCACAGGCGGCTCCTCAATAAAGCTTACGCAACACAGGCTCAGTCTGATCTAAAGTTGTTTACGATATAAACGGGTGGGACTGCTGGTTCCCCCTGTAACTGCATCAGGATGAATTGCATCAGCTAACTGTGCATACCTTTCTCTCTCCTCAAGTGTGTTATATGTCTTTCAGGCACATATGACGTTTCTTCATCACTAATGTCTCAGCTTCAATCAGGCATTATCAGATAGGATTTAGCTGAAGTGGCTTTTGGCCAGAGAGGAAAACACAAACACACACCGAGGAAGAGACGCAGATGGAGGCAGGGAGGGGATGTAGAAAAAGTGATGTTGGAAACCAAGATGCATAGAATGCTTTGTGCAAGGGAAAAGGTGAAAAGGGGAGGATGAGATATAATTGACTGGACAGAGGGAGAGGAAGCAGGGCTGGGGTAAGGGTGATGAAGAGGACAATCAAAAGATAGAAAAAAAGAAGACAGAGGGCAGATGAGGGTGACAGAGGGAAAGAGTTCAGGAGAAGGGGATGGAAGTTAGTGTATAGAAGAATAGATTAAATCGAACCGGCTCCTGCAGGGAGATTGAGTCGTAGCAGCAGCACATAATGGGATACCACAAAAAATATGACGACATTCAGGGTGTGCAAAATAGAGTTCCTGTCTTTTGTGGAAAAAATGGAGAAGTTTAGGAGATTGAACCAAAGTATAGGACCAGTTGTCAACTAAAAAACTTGGATGATTTGTGTGTGTTTTTTCACTGACTGGCTTTAAAAGGAAGCAGAGAATTTGGCGAGGCGATGTTCGGAGAGGCTGATGACACCACATGACATGCTAGCCGTAATGAATTTTTTAATGTGGGGAATAGTAGGACAATGCCGGTTGCTTGATACTCTTCTTAAGCATTTCATTTCTTTATTCAATCATGCATTTAATCAGCTTGCATCAAGCTTGGCAGCTGCACCATCAATGGCTTATCCCTCTCTCAAACATTTACAGGCACCTTAATAGAGTCCCTGTTGAAGCTAATATTCTTTTCACTTTATTGCACTGTGTAAATTGCCTGCTCAAGTCAATGTTGAATTTTAGCTCACTCAAGTGGTTGTTTGACATAGTTAGCATTGCCTGAACCAAGGCTATCTACCTCCCTTGGTGCAGTATTTTTAATTTGCATGTATTCACACTCTACCCTAAACCTTATTACTTTGTTTTGTATGTAGTTGGCTGAATGAAGAGTCTAAGATGAGTATGGGAAGTAAGACAATGGGCCACCCTCCGGGAAGATTGGAGGGTGGCATTCATGTTTCTGCAGCAGCAGCATCCCAGTGTCGCAATTCCATTAGCACATAATTGCATAGAACCTGCGCTGCTAGCTCCCACCCCACCCTGGTAGTGTACAGCACAGAGAAGCCGAGGTTAGCTAACCAGTGGAGATGGGAGGGTAGGCATTATGTTTAGGAATGTTAACGCAGCCAGGCAGCTGTCTGTCAGCAAAGCCAAGGGAAAATGAAATAAAAGGCAAGCTATTAACATTACAAAATATTTTACCACCTGTAAATGGATATAGCACTTTGAAATTTGGTGCTAATGCTCACTGAGTCAGTTGAGTGCCAGACTAAAATGAAAAGCCTCTTGTATTTCATGTCAGTGTGTGTGCGTGCTATTTTTTTCTCAAAAATTAACCTGTTAGATACTGGTTAATGGGTGGCATCCAATTAACCATCCCTAATCAAATATCTTCATTATTTTCCTTTCCCCTGTATTCCCCTTTCTCTTCTCACAGTACAATTTAAAAGAAACAGAAAAATGTGTCAGACATAAAAAAGATTCAGAAACAGAGAGAAATTGAAATTATTTGACACAGAGGTTTGAGATGGGTGGACAGACAGAGACAAAAGAATGGTTGAAAGCAAAGCAAAATGGGTAGTAGAGGAAATAGGACCTCATACATGCTGAGAGATCAAAGGAGAGTAGAGGGAGGAGGCATTTCGATGGGTGGGTGAACTAGATGGAGTTAGATTAGTTGAAGGGAACCGAGTAGTGAAAGAGGGAGGTGTGGAGTTAGGTGGGGATGGAAAAGATACAGAGAGGAGGAGGAGCAAGAACATTGGGTCAATGTACGGGTCAGTGCAGATAAGCAAGGCGTTGAAACCTGCGGTGAAGGTGAGGAAAGAAGGAAGGAAGCACTCTAGTGAGTGTGGTTATAAACATGTAGGTTGTTTTATTTTTCATTAGGTTTAACACAATTTTATGTCACAAGCACTTCTGTGGAGTTACATGAAACAAAATATTGCTGTTAAAGCACTTTAGCGTTTTACTTGAACTGTCTTTGTCATCAGCAGCATCATCAAACACAAGACTGCCAACATTTAAAGGGGAACTACACCCATTTTCAAAATTCATACATGTTATTCCTATGGTCTTAAAAGGTCCAAAGAAATACTGGATAACATGAACAACTGTCCCCCAAATACAAAAACTAGAGTGCAAAAACTTAAATTTGTGATGTCATAGGGTATAAAGTCTGGAGCTGCTCCTCATTCATTCATTCATTCATTTTTCACAACCACTTATCCTGTTAGGGGTTGCTCGTGTGCTGGAGCCTATCCCAGCTGACATTGGGCGAGAGGCAGGGTACACCCTGGACAGGTCACCAGACTATCACAGGGCTGACACATAGAGACAGACAACCATTCACACTCACATTCACACCTACGGCCAATTTAGAGTCACCAATTAACCTGCATGTCTTTAGACTGTGGGAGGAAGCTGGAGTACCTGGAGAAAAACCCACGCTGACACTGTGAGAACATGCAAACTCAGCGCAGAAGGGCTCCCCCACCCTGGGGCCTCTTGCTGTGAGGCGACAATGCCAACCACTGCACCACTGCCGCCTGGAGCTGCTCTATAGACAAAAAATTGGGAATGTTGTTATACTGGGAGCACCCAGAGGATTTTTCCTAGTGTGTGGGTACATTTTCTGTTTCAGAACTGAGAACACCACAATAGGAAATGGAAATCACAAAGCAGTCTGGGCACTGGCATCCCTGAAGAATAAGTATCGTAGCTACAGTAGCTGCTGGTGCAGCCATTTGTCATCTGTCTATCGTTCATCACCAGAAATGCACAAGTTTATATGAAAGACAAATGTCCATAAAAAAAGAAGCTCTCAGCAGAAGCAAAGGAGTGAAATAATACAAAATTGAGGTAGTTAATGATATTAAATGTTGTGTTTGGCATAAGCGTCTACACCTGTTAGCAATTAAAAAAACTTTAAATCTTCAGAGACTCAGTCTAATTAACAGACATGTGAGTACAAGACCTTCAGATGTACAAGTCCGATCACAATTACACAGTCATCTGTACAAAGATAAGCTAGCTAATGTTATGCTAACTGTATGCTAACAAAATGTCGGCTAATTGTGCATACTTAACCTTTTAGTAGCAAAATGAAATGTATTGTGTTAGCCTACCCTTTTGTCTGACTGTATTCTATATACATCTGGTGTTTTGAATCTCATTCACTGGGTAGCATTATGTTTTAATTCAGCAGATGGCACTCTTACACGTGTCTCTCCAAAACACATTACCATTCCCTATAGGATAAAGCTCTTTTGGGTATTAAAAAAAAAGAAAACAAACATTCTGTGGGTCCACAAAATCAGTCTCCCATTTATTGCCTGTGGAGCAGCTCCAGTTTTCATACTTGATGATATCACACATTTGAGACTTGCTTCTCTGGTTTCTGGCTTCGATAGAGAGTAGATCATGTTCACGAAAATTGATAAAAACTTTCCTCAGCCATTGAAATAACATACTGCAATTATTAATTTAGGTGGTGATCTCCATTAAAAAGCATGAATATATGAATATAGAAAACAAATATTAACACATATTTAACAATGCATGCACACCAAAAACATCTACACAAACAGGCCAACATCTATAGAGACACATTCATAAAACAAACACACCAGCTGTTGGAAACACTGTATAAAGTACTGACACACCTAGTGCACATAAGGGGTAACTGTCCATTAAAGTGCCCAAGCACACACAAACACACAGAATTCATGGATTAAAGCCCATGTCAAGATACAAAGTTTGGGCATGCATGAAGTGAAACCACTTACCACCCCACACCCAGCTTTGTCAGTGCAACCATATGAATACATCAAGAACAGCAAGTGACGTTCATAAAGTGAAACCTTCACACACACGGACACGCATTGTGCTGACCTCTCCACTGCATCACCTACTGCAGGGTTAATGAAAACCACAGAAAAATAACTGATAAAAAGGCGATTACATGCTTCAGATACTTCCCCCTCTCTGTCGTCAGTCATTAGCTGTTAAATGGTAGGGAAAGAAACGACGCACAGTTATTATCACGAGGATTTTTTACGTATTTTTAATTGAGGTGTATATGAATAGATGTTTCATGCTACTAGTAGAGATTGCATCGACATGAAAAAGAAAGTGCAGGTTCTCTTCTCTGTTTGTAATTCACAGGATTTTCTTTTACTCAAGATTATAATCTCCCTCCCTGTGGAACGTTCTATCTTTCTATCTGTCTTTTTCTTGTGGTATCTTTGTCCTCATCTCTCTGCTTCCTAACTCTCTTGTTGACTAACTCTCTCACACCACTTTTGTCTTTGTCGTTCTCATTCTGTCTAGATCTTCCCACATGTGCGTTCCCTTCTTCCTGCCTCCGTCTCCCCCTCTTTTTCTGTCTCGTTATGAAAAGTAGAGCGTTATGCAGTGAAGGTAAATGGGACATGTAATGAGCGGATTGAAGTCCATTTAAAGCTAATGATCTATCTTACAGTTTAACAGTGAGTGAGGGGAGAGAGGAAAAGAGGGAAACACAGAAAGATAGATGGTACACACTTTACATGATATCTTATAGTTCAAGAATTTCCGATTGGGGAAGATAAAGTCTAGGTCAGTCTGCATCTTGCATACTGCAGTGCACATTTTTTAGTGTTGTGCAGCCAGTTGTTAGTAATTTGGCTTTATTGTAGGCTGGAAAAAAGAATGACTGATGCATTAGAATGAAAAGAGCAGATGAAAGATTGGATCAGACACTTTACGTCAAGACATATTTGGGCAAACACAAACCTGATGGCAAGTTGAACAAGCACTTGACAAGTTAAAGGATCAAACACTACTCCAGTCTTGTATAGTTCAATGCCGCAGTCTTATAAAAAAAATAAGAGCGCTTGCACCACCACAAACTGCAGCAAAAACAAACATTGAAGCATTTGTTTTTGTCCGCGTGACTGAGCCAAAGTAGAGGTAAGGCTTGAAGTTGTGCAATGTGCCAGTCACATTGACCAGAGAGGGATGCAGTGAAGATTTCTATCAGTGTTGTTTAAAAGGCTTCAGGAGTCTTGACGTGGTTAGCAGATGTGACTGAAGCTAAAGAGACATGAGTGCACAACACAGTGCTGGAACTGGGTTATGCTAGCAGCACAGAAACAAAATGCTCAGCAGCCTGCTTTTCAGAGAACACTCCAGGAACACTACGCCGTTCCTTTTCAAAGCCTCTAGTGTGATCGCCACTGTAAGTCGCGTTCACACTATTCTGCTTTTTTTTTTTCTTCTTCTTTTTCCAAAACTGCTTTTCCACTTTAAAGTGAGCGGGGAGCGGCCGGGAGGCAGACAGAAAGCAGTCGCTTTGGAAAAAAAGTGCTGTGCCTGGCATCTTTTTAAAGCAGCGCAGTTCAACGTCTTAAAGAAGCATTCATGATAGTGACTGACTAAATAGCATGTAAAAAGAAGCGGGGATTGACAAAATGCAGGCAGCCAACGACAACAACAACAACACCAAACAGATGAAAATGGAGAAAGTAGATGTAGAAAAGTTAGTAGTGGATGTTTCTCTGGCTGGAGCACATTGGCTGTTGAAGCTGGTACATTTTACTGATAGATGCAGAGACTCCAGTTGAGTGTCTGTGATAACAAAAGATGCTTTTCATTATTAGTACAACTTGTGGCTGAGGCAGAAAACCACCACCATGTGAATGCAGGCTTAGGTAGATGAGAAAAGTTCCCACATGCAAAGGTGACAATATTTTCTGGACATACTGTTTAAATGGAAAAACTAACTCATCTCAGAGGACAGCTTGGCATTTTTAGTCTCAGTTAGGTTGGGGTACATGACTAAATACATTATTTATTAATAGTTGCACACAGGTGCATATATGATATTTTTTGTATCCCCAACAATTTAATTTTTGTAAGTATTTTAAGTTTTGTGACCTCCCTCTCTCTGCCTTAACTTCCAAGCTAAAATTCCCAATCCTGAGCAAAAGAAAAATTCAATACAAATGTAGTCATGTGAAACACGTTTTCACAGAAGGTCATAAGCTACATTAAATGTTTCTGAAAAGAGTATAAGCAAATAGTGATGACCTTGATGAATTATGAAGACATCAAGAGTTTTGCTTCTTGTCAGTTAAAAAAAAACAAGCATTCAAGTGCTTGCAACCTGATTGGACCTGTGCGTGGAATCTGCTGGAGCCACCCTCCCAGTTTGGGGATAACAGCCCCAAGTGCTCTGATTACCACCAGCGCCACTGTTGCCTTTACTCTCCACATCTTTTCTAGCTCATCTTTCAGCCCATGGTATTTTTCACTCAGGATTGCTACATCTATCACCACTTCCTTCTTCTGTTTGTTGATCAACATGATGTGCTTTGTTTGACACTGTGGTTGGTTTGTCAGTCTGGATCTGGAGGTCCTTCAGGATCTTAGCTCACTCATTCTCAACCACCTTGGAGGTGTCCTCCATTCTGACCTTGGGACTTCCAGCCCAAACTCAGTGCAGATATTCCTGTACACTGTGCCAGCCACTTGGTTATGGTGTTCCATGTACGCTGTTCCTGCCTGCATCTTACACCCTGCTATTATGTGCTGAACTGTCTCAGGAGCATCCTTTTACAGCCTGCACCTGGTGTCTGCTGTGGTAGATCCGCTGCTTCTATTGATCTCGTACTAAGTGCCTGTTCTTGTATGTATACATATAAATATATATTTCTTGGGCTGCAGTTAACTTGGGAACTGAACTAACAGAAAGAGCACCTATTTGCTTCATTTTACATCCTGATATATCACACATTAGCGACGTCTGTAACTCATTGTCAGTAAGCATTTAGACCCAGGATAGATGCTTTTTGCATGAAGAAAACAATGCAAAGGGCACCTGGCATCAGGATACAGGTGACAGGATAAAATAAAAACAAAGAGGTTTAGTGTTTAGGGCTTTTCAGTCACAAATACACTGCTTAGTAGGTGGGATAGAAAACCTTCCACAGTGCCAACACAATGAATGAATGAGGAGCCCATGTTTTTTCCATGCAGTGCTACTGGCACGACCTTAATCAAACCAAAGATGAGCCTCAAGTGACATCAATCAAGACCAAAACAATCTTTTACCAAGTGGTGCATTTTGACCAAATCAAAAGCAAATCAAGCCATAAACAGACTTTCAAAGATGTCGCCTGTTATCTTAAGTGTTTCCATGATTTTGTGTGTGTGTGTGTGTGTGTGTGTGTGTGTGTGTGTGTGTGTGTGTGTGTGTGTGTGTGTGTGTGTGTGTGATTTGAGGCTCTAACTTGAGGCTTTCAAAATTTACAGTCTTAACTCATGAATAAACCCTAATTTCGGTTGTTTCTTGTGTTTTCTCATAATTCTTGTTTTTGAATATTTTTGTTTTCTCTCTCCCTCTCCTAACACGTTTGCTTTTAAACCACCTTTGCCTTTTTATGGTGCAGCTCAGTCACTCGTGACTCCTGACAACATTTAAATAATTTAACTCTGTAAAAAAAAAAAACCACACACACACACACACATCTGTTATTACACATCCATATTCTATGCTTTGCCCACAACATTTTACTTGGATGTGACTATTGTTATAGGGATGACAATGTCAGACTTGTTCCTGTTGAACTTATCAGTATTGTCGGGGTGGACATCACTTTTTGTCCCCACATTTTGAGATGACAGACAAAGAAGGCAGAGAGGACAGAAGAGTGTCACACTGAAATACACTCGAGATGTGGTAAGGAAAGAAGAATGTGTTGGTGTTTTTTAAAAAAAAAAGCAATATTTGTGGCAAAATGAGTGACATGAGCCCTGAAATCACTCAATATACACTGACAGCATGTTGCCAAAGGGGTAGACAGAGATTGAGGTAAAGAGGGAAGAACTTCAATCAGCCTATAAAACACACAGGACAGCAAAACAGACAGATGAGTGGCTGGAAAAGCTAGATTGACAGTCAGGCAGACAGACAGCCTTGATGGAGCTATAATCTGCATACTTTTAATTTAAATCCTATTTTAGTTCGATCTTGGTCCTAAGCCTCAAGGTTCTGTTTTTTTTTTTTTATTCATCCGATCATTTTTTTCTATGCCTATGTTTGCTGTTAAGGAAATTTGTGCATGACATTTTACTTAAAAATACGTTATAAACTTTTAACACCAGCAGCACCTGTACACTGATATATTTATTTTATTTACCAGTTTATGTGTCAGGGACACTGCAAAAACATTGTCCCAGGTTCCAGGTGTATCTGACTTATTGCGACCCCTGCAAAAGTGATAACATATAATCATGAATGTGATTACATAAAGTTGACCACATATTCTCATACAAGTGACATGGTCATATACAAAAATTTCGACATTAACAATCACATAATTTTTGGGTGTGTATGTCTGTAGCCTTTGTGAGCATGTATGTTTGTCTATGGTATCTGTTCCTCTATCTGTGTGCATGATCAGAGATCAGAGATTGCAGGTTTGGTTTTTGTTTCAGCCCGTGTTTCACTTTGCCTTTAACGTTTTCAAATCAGTTGTATTTATTTGTATATAGACTACATAGACCAGTTACATCATTTTACCACCAGCTTAGTGGCTGAATGGGCAAATGAAAGACAGAATATCACAATGTAGCAGGTTAAATAAAGACATTGAATGGAGCTGAGTAAATACAGTCAAGCAGAGTCTTTCGGTGGATAGTGCAGCAATCACCTTGATAAAAACAGGCCTAACAAAGCATAATCCAGTGGATGGCTTCAGTATGTGCCTGCGTCATTGAGGCAGCACCACTGCAAAACACAGCTGCGAGGAAAGGCACTCCTTTGACAAAGACACAAAAATCAATCAACAATTAACTGACCTGGAAAGTTTGAGGAGTCTCACCCAGTAGCATCACTGTGCTGACGCTCACGGACAGTGGGTTACCTCAGGTCTCTAACTTCATCTGATGCTTGGCTCCACAGCAGAGAGAAAAAGCTGCTGCACAGTCAATATCTCCCTGTTTCTATCCACTCTTTCATCCTCTTATCCCTCCCTCGGTGCCTTCTCCTCCTCTATCCAAGTCCTGGGGTCATGAGAAGGCTCCCTGGGGAGAGTTAGCCCTAACACAGGCAAGGGCATCGCAGAAGGATTTGTGCTCTGTGCCCCCTTCCCCCCATCCTTCACTCTATTTCCATGCATCTATCTATCCTTCCATCCACGAAAGTTAAAGAGGACTGCAGAGGAGCTCAGAGCCCTATCAGAATCAGGGGCATGGGAAAGGATTTTATTCAGAAAGGGTAGAATTCTTGGGGGTAACGGTTTAAAAGTGGGTTCGGGACAGTAAGTTCCTCAGATACAGATACAGAACTAGATATAAAATGTGTCTTTATAAAGGATGAACACACACACACACACATACACGCACACACACACACACACCATTCGCCACACAAAAGATAATAATTAAAAACAAAATGCAGAGTGTGCAGCATCAGTCGTTTTCATTCACTTTAGTTTCATATTAGGTCCGAAAAGAGTTTCGTAGGAGAATAACTTTATTATTGTAATACATCAGAGAAGCTGTTCCTATGCTGAATATGTTGGAGAATGGTACTGATACAAATTTGCTTCTCATTTATTTCTATGTGGAACAGGGTGACACACATTTGCCTTCTAAATTGACATGCCTCCTTCGCTTCGCTACAAAGTTCAGTCAGATTGAACTTTATTGCGAAAAATCTTGACGCTCCCCAGTGTCCAGTGGGTTTGAGGGATTGGGTGGGATTGGCCCATAAGAGCACTGCGAAATAATCCAAGTTTCGGAGAAACGGGAATGCTGCTTGATGGCAGTTGAGTGTAGAGAAGTGTTGGAGGTTAATGGCAAGTTGTTTGACAAAATGCTGTAGAATTTACAACTCTGTTGACTGCTGCTGTTAATCCTTTAGCAGCACTATCTTCTGCAGGTTTGTGTTCAAAACCCTAAGTTATCTCCTGTCCTCCTACTTTTGGCTACACCACTCATCAATGTTTTGTATATATGAAGGCAAGGTTAAAGGAGCTGTATATTCAGAACATTAATATAGCAGCAAACAATGATTTGCTATCTAAAGATACAGTGTAGTAATGACAGCCAAAGCAGAGAAGGAAGTCACACTACCTCTGTGTGTGTGTGTGTGTGTGTGTGTGTGTGTGTGTGTGTGTGTGTGTGTGTGTGTGTGTGTGTGTGTGTGTGTGTGTATATGTAACCCAAGTTAATCTGTTCTTTGTGGTGGCTGGTTGCACTGTGCATACATGGTTGTGCATGTGAATCCTCCACTGGTTAGCTATTTGCTGCTGTTCAGCACTGTGCTTATACAGAGGTTACCACATTGGCACTGAGGCATCATTGCTGAAGTTGTGCATTTAAATCATCTGATTCATCCTAAACATCTCTCACACTTTAAAGATCACTTCACCAGTTTGCCAGTTTGTCATTAGATAACTAAAACAGCTGATACCTGATGTCATAGTATCTTTGTGTTTATTGCGATTATTTGCATTGCAAATTAATTTGTTTCTCAACTTTTTCATAACCATATATGACCAAATGACTTGAAAGTCCTCCTCAGGAGGGCCACACACTTACGACACACTTCCCTCTCTCACTGCGCTCTGTCTGCAAAAATACACTCTCAAATAAAAAACACACTTTATTTTTCCACTAATTTAAACAAATTTGTGTCCCTTGATTATTTTCCCCCGTAACCATTCTTATTTATATGCTTATCCATGGGTGTATAGTAGTATTCTAAGATACCAAATAGATGCTGCTACCACACAAATAGCAGCCCTGGGTTACACGATTTGCGTATTATGATTCTACAGGTAAATGTGCGCTTTGGGTGCAGATCATTATCCTGACAATTGTTGCTTAATATCTATTCTACACAAAGTTTTATGCATCCTCCTTAAATTCTCAAACATTTATGGATTTCCTCAAGGTAAGTCATAAAAAAGCAACCTTCTTTTAGTTTAAAATATTAGTTAACTTTATGAGTTTTTAATTTTCTTTGGAGTTTAGGGATCCTCAGTTGAAGCATTGATGTCCAGCACTACATCAAACCCCATAATCGGCTGGGGAGAACTGCTGGATCCATCCATCCTTTCCCAAGTGGAAACCGAAAGCACTTTATAAGACTAAGGGTTGTATTTAACCCTCCCTCCCCTCAACAACTACTCCCTGGGGGTGTTAATCTTAATGAGTGTTTCTTTCACTTTTGTGGTTAATATTTTGTACTACTGTAGCTCTTTCTCTAACCACCTATGCTCAAAAAAGCTTTGCATTGGGACATCAAACCCTCAGAGCACCGAAGGTGAATTTGTTCTTGTTTTGTGTCTTTGTGTCAGTCCCTCCACAGTATGTTTCTATCCAAATTAAACCAGATCCCATGGTGAGGTCAACCCCTGAAAGTAGCTTTGGGGGAGTCAGTTGGTCCATCTTGGTCCCTTTGGTTTGTCCCTCTCATTGTCTAATCCAGTGTTTTTTTGATCCTGGTCCTCAGGAGTGCTGCTGGTCTCTCTTAGTGGGCAGGTAATTGCTGTCAATTGCATTAACCTGGTGTAAAACAGCAGCTGATTGAATACTGTACCAGAGAATGACAGCCAGCAGGGCTCGGAGTCCCGAATGCCAAGAGAGATCTACTGCTTAAAACAAAATGAAGTGCTCTGCCCTCATTTCTGCCATTCATCTCTCCACCCCAGCAAGTAAAAGATTTAAGCATTTAGAGAAAACTTACACTGCCTTTGTTTCATCCACTTCTTTCAACTTACTTCGCATTGACTTCTTCTGTCTTCTTCAGCTGTAGTTCTCTGATTCTTAGTTGGGACCAAAAGTTGTTGTACATGTTTCTCTGTAGTGGGTCCCTAAATGACAAGAGTGCTAATGTGACTTAATGGCCCTGGGTCCTAAGGGGTACGTCCAATTTAACCCAATTACAGACTATAAAGTTTTATGAGTCCTTGGAGTAGGGATTGGGGAAAGGATTCACCCTGTGGCCTCCATTTTCTCTCCTGCCTCACCTACACATCCAACAGTTCAGTCAACTCTGAATAAGTTTCCAAACAACTAAAGTTGATGTTGGGTCAGAAAATGTTTTTAAGGGAATGCCTTCATGCTTTCCTCACTCTAATTTTCTTCCACCCAAACTTGCATGGTATCTTCACAAATATTAAGTGCATTCATCGCATCTAAGCTTCAGCCAGTGATTTTTAGAACAGCTTAAAATATATTTTAGTTCAGCATCTCAGTCATGCTCCAGCCACAATCATTGTTTGGCCAGCTGCTTATTATACTGCATTTTTTAAAATGCATGTTGTATTATTGTTGTAAAAATTCTTCAAACAAACTACAATTTACCTTGATGAGAGTAGTGGACTTGACTTGTGTTTGTCTCTCCATAATGTGTATCTGGGAATAATATGTTGTTTATGAGACGAAACATGTTTATTTTTAATGTATTATTTTGCTCAATATTTTGGTCGTTTAGACTTCATAATTGTGGAGTTTCTGTATAGAATCTGCAGCTCTGGATTTTCATCCTCAAGTATTAAACTCCTCTCTGTGTGCACTTCAGGACAATATAACATAACTGTGCATATTGAAGTTGCTTTTCACAGGGTGGAAAAACTAGTTTATGTATCACTTTATTTGCCAGCTTAGTAGATATACTGAAAATGTTTTTTGGTCTCTGTATTATTTATTGTGTCAGTCTGCTACTTGTATACATCTGGTTTTGAAATAAATAATCTTGCCATCCAAAAAAGAAAAAAAAAGGACATAAACTAAAAATCAGTGGGTACAGATGAGAGAAATAAATATGTGATTCTGAGCATATAGCATGGCCATTAGCTTGACTATTTAAATGGCCTGAAGTTAGAGCTTTAACAAAGAGTCCAGAGTGCCTTAAACCTTCACATTAGAGAAGTATACTTCACAGTTACGTCTTGATTGAGGTTACAATCCTCAAGTGCCTGGTAGAAACAACAATGTGATCTGAATTAGGCCCACTTCCCACGCGAATTTTGAAGGAGTCTCACAGCAGAGTTGATTTAACCAGGTTTTTTCTGTGAAGCAGCCAGATGGAGGGGCATGGTGTGGGATGGCAAAGTACACCACCTAATTAGCTCCACAAAAACTCAGAGAGTAAGCCCGCCCCTAGCTGTTTTTTGATTAAAAAGTTGGGGTTTGTGTCAAAGTAATTGGAAATCATTAAAATTTAGAAAGAGCCACATTCTCTTTGAACTGTGCCTTTGGGAAAAGCTTCTCTTCACACTAGAGTTCCCATTAAAGAATAGCAGTTCACTTGGATGATGGTTTTTGAACAATGCCTGTTTCTTTCTTTCTTTCTTTCTTTTTTAATGCTTAGGGTCAACTTGATACAAAGATCGATTGCCAGTTTGCCCCCTATCAAAACAAAAAACAGAAAAACTTGAGCTTGGTTTTTATCTTTTTTGTTCGTCTCTTCATCCCTTTCATGCTCTCAACAGTGATCAGAACAAGCAGTGCTGTCTTAGAAACTCATACTGTTTGTCTCCTACCATTATGATGCTGATTGTAGATCAAAATCCTTACATAACAGCAAAATTCACTATCTATTCACTATGTCTACATCTTTTTCCATCAAACGCTACAGTTGTCAACAGTCGGGTAAGCCAAAACCACACTTGAGCTCCTTAAAAAAGCACATTAACTTTCCTACAATTTGCTGTCCTGTGATTGGATATTGGATGCATCTAACACCTCCCTTTTTTTCCTTGGTACAACAAGGACAATCAGCCCTGCCCTGCTCTGTTCTGTCTCTCATTGATTAGACACACAGGGAAATCATTGAAAACAAAGAGAGAGGGGGAAGGCAGTCCGAATAACAAGTGAGCTCAGTTATGGGAACAATCCATAATGTATCTGAATTTCTTTGTGTGTTTTTGTGTATTTGTTTGATTGCCATGTTCTACAAATTAAAGTAGTACTTTTTTTTCCAAATGTCGACATTTGGAAATAAGTGTCCTACATTTTAGGAGGAAAAGCTGATGTGATAATGATGTGATCTTTTGGGATATCCAGATCAAATTTCATGTTCACTGTCCTGATAGTGATTGGTTACAACTGAGCATCATAATTTGATATTCATATTTTTCCATATAGTGTTTTCTATATACTGTTAATTGAGGTAAGATATACTTGGCAATTTACTGTCTGCATAGCCTGCAGATATTAGATTTTTTTTTTTAATGACCATGACTGTCTGGAACTTTTTGCAGGGAGTTTGCAAGGACAAAACTGATTGTATCTCAGACAAAGCACAAAGAAGGAGTACATCAGAAACCAAATTATATCTTATGATGAACAAGTAACTTTTAGCAGCTGGATTAAAAATACAACAAAGGAGCTATCTAGTTAAACAGTAAAGTTTGGTTTGTGAGCAAAAAGAAGAAAAAGATGAAGCCACGCATTGTTGAAGTGGTAAGATGAAGAGACACAGACGCTTCTTACAGTTTGGGCAAACTTCCAACATTAAGATAAGTGAAGGTTTTTCCATTATGGACCTGTCCGAAGGACAAACCAACCCTGTCTCCTTGAAATCATTTCATGTACCACTAATTTGTTCTTGTCAAATTACATTTTTAAGGAAGCAGAAGTGTTGACTGGGTTATGTTCACTGGCAATTATTTGTAGAAAAGTGTTGGGAGTGCTGCCTTTTAGTACAGAAAGAGAATCCGAGGCAGTTGGCAAGGGTGAATGGTTGGCTTGCAAAGTGCAGGACTTTGATGCCAGAAATTGCATCTTTAGTCTTTCCTGAGCTGTGTTAGGAAAAGATTGTGACTTTAGGTAAACGCTAATTGAGTAAACACATCCTGTCTCATGGTTGAAGTCACCATGATTTTATCTATATATTTAGCCAAAACCAATATTTCCCCAACCAAGTTGTCAAACATGCACTGCAGAGGGAATCCTTGTGTGTGCTGCACACAGTAGTTGATGTTAAGTTGTTCAAAAACTTTAAGACCCACAGTGGAATTAAGTGTATCATAGTGCACAATGCTTGCTGTAGTTATGTGCAGCAAGTACACCAAGACCACGCTACCTGCGTTCGCAGTGTGGCTGTGTTGTGGCTCATCATGGATTCTTAGACAATCGTGATTTGCAGAAAAAATAGACAGTGCAGATGATCAGTTGAAAGTCATACTTACATCATACCAGCAACATTACACCTTTCAGTACAGTTTCAATGTCTATACCTGTAGAATATGTCTATATATTAGTACAAATACTTATTTTTAAATCAACACTTTCTGTTTCCATGTAAAATAAAAGCCCTCTAGCATTTCTGTAGAGAGAATCCCCCCATTTGTAAACACGAAGTATGGGGCCGGCAGCAGTTCTGCAGCAGCAACACTGTCCATGTAAACACCACATGCATGTGAGCCCCAGCAGTTCAGTAGGTAGCTGTCATGCACAGGTAGAGGTAAACAGTCTGGCCTGGGAATTATTTTTGATGTCTCCTTTCCTATGTAAAAAAAAAACTGCTCCCACAAGTCATCCTGTGATTGCAGTGATTTTTTCTTTTTTTTAATTAGTTCACAGAGCTTTAAAACAGCGCCTCAGTAAACTGTTTTATTGTTATGTCATTGTTTGTCTTTGTTGATTGTTGTTTATCTTTGTCAGTTATTGTTTATCAACTGCTGTTTATCATTGGATGCTGTTGTACACATCTTGAGGGGGAATATGTGAAAACAACAACACCCAGTTAATATTCAACAGTCTCGCCATATTGCCACACATCTGTTCCTTGTGTAGATGTAAGTAAGTGTGTGTGTGTGTGTGTGTGTGTGTGTGTGTGTGTGTGTGTGTGTGTGTGTGTGTGTGTGCTGCGTGCGTGCGTGCGTGCGTGCGTGCGTGCGTGTGTGTGTGTGAGCTCAGCTGTTGGGTGTTTCTGTGTGTGGGTTGCAAAGATAGACGGCTGTTAATATCAGATTTTGCGACAGAGCCAAATGTTCCACTGTGGATAAAGACTATTACAAATGGCTGGAGGCTGTTTCGGCGAGACACTGAAATCACAGCAGATAAATAACATTAGAAAACACAGAATTCACTTTCTCACACACACACACACACACACACACACACACACACACACACACACACACACACACATAGATAGATAGACAGACACACTCGTAGATATTCAAACACCTTGTATGCATGCACGCACATGCTCCTAATCCAAACACAGCGCCAAGCAGCTGTACTGTGTCGCAGACTATTATGAGAAAATCTGACTTCATGGTAGAAACCCAAGGCAGGGAAGTAAAAAGAGACATTGAGAATATGCAGTAAAACATATTGAGACCAGCCTCGGGGTTGTTACTCGAAAAAGCCACCATCACTCTTTTATTTCATTTGGAAACAGAAAATGTACCTCTGACTGGTAGCTATGTTGCACAACTTGTTATTGGTAATAAATTGTGTTACTGGCTCCAATAATAATGATAAAGCCTGGCACTGTTCCCTGGGGATACCACATGGTTTTGCACCTGCTGACTCGGGGTAATACTGTAGTTAGGGTATAAGGATCACTGACTACCAAGTATGCATTTCTTATTAATGATTATTATCAAATTGTCCCTCTGCTTATATTTTCAAGCTGTCTTTGCATGAGATCTGCAAAACAGCAAAGTGAGAAAAGGACAAAGAAATTATTTTCTTTGACCAGCTAGAACATTTTGGGACAAAATTTGGATACTTTTTTCTGTGTAGATGAAATAAAAATTGCCCAGAGCGGCAGATGAAGTGTCAGAATAAAATTGATAAGAAGTGATTTAGTAAAAATAGGGCATATTTTTGACAGCAGTTTAAGAGCAGCATTTGAATTAAAGACAAATCCAGTGACTGTCAAGTAGAGGAAATGTTGGGTTTGTTTTCAGTTGATGATAGGTGGACACTTTTTGCCTGACATGAGGCATTTTTTAGACCTAAGGAACTTTTTCATAGTTGTAATAACCCTCGAATTATTAAATCAGCACCGCAGGAACTTGGAATAATCATAGTTCTTGGACCACTCTTTTGAAGGACTTTTCTAGCTCCTATTTCTGTTAGCACAAAAGGAACCATGATTGATTTGATTTTATGGTGATTGGTCTAACGTGAGCCAATGCAGCACCAGCAGCTGCCATTTTTAAATACCCGTTAGCAACATAAACAACAGACAACAAATAACACAAAGAACAGCTCATGACAAAAGAAAGGAAGAAAACATGGAGAAGTGGAGGGACAGTGAAGTCTAGCCTTCACTAAGCATATGCAGTGGTGGAAATACAACACGAGTGAAATATCAGTAAAATGTCAGAATCTTTGATGGCTGGCTTATGTCCCTGGTGGTGCAAATAGTGTAAAAAGACCCTTGAAGGTACGTAGTTCTTGGGGGAGCTCTCCAGTGGGCAGTTCCTCTCAGGGAGTGCCCAGTAGTGGTCCAAAAACACCTACAATGACTAATCTTGCTGGTGATCAGATGTCACTGTAAGACAGTGTAATAGTGTAAGTGTTTTCTTATCATCAGTTTTTACAGTTTTTATTTGGATTTTATTGTGTTTATTTGTAATTTACTCTAACGTACATTACTTCTGACATTGTGGACTTCACTGGGTTTCGATCAGTTGTTTAAAATCTATAACAACAGTATGTTTTGTTAACAGAACAGAGTCATCACAGGGTATTTCCTGTTACCTTCCAGTTATCATGGCTGTTTGTTTAAGAAGTTTTAAAAAGACGACTGTCTTGCACTTTTAGCTGATCTTAAAACTTCATCAAGGAAATGTCAACAACTCTATTCAACTAACCTCGTCAAAGGTCACATTTTTGTAGTGATGAGACTACAGACAAAGAGAGTGGTGAATGCTTAAGAGAGAGCGAAATGGAGAGAAGTAGACCAAAAAAATAGCTCTAATCTGATGTGGCAGATATTTGGGAAAGAGAATGAAAGAAGGTGGGGTGAAAAAGAAAACAAAAGTGTTGAAGAAAAAGAGAGGGAAATAAAGAAAGAGAGGAAAAGCGAGCGCTGCCAGAACCCAGCCAGGAGGTGAGGGTCGAGGAGGAGGAACACTGATAGGATGACTGCAGGAGGGCAGGCAATGAGGCAGAGAAAGAGAGAAAAGCACAGGGTTGATCCTATGATTGTCTTTGTCTCTGCATTGGCTTTCTTTCCCCACTCTCAACACACTCTTTCTGCTTCCCCCCTTTTTCTCCCGATCCTTTGTTCTGTGGCTTTATCATTTCTCTTTCTTTTCTGCGCTGTGTGTCCACTAGGGGGAGGGTATGAACTACCCTATATTATCTGTCATTGGATCTGCTGCACCTATTGTTTGCTCTCCTATCTCCCCTCTCTTAAGTGGTCCACAGTACATGTTTCAGGAATATGAATTCTTCCACTCCTGCCTTATGTTTTTCATTAATTAATCTGTTCACCTATGTATCACACATGACATCTCTCTTAAATCAGGTCTGAATAAAACCTAAAAGAGTTATGCATCTTTCCACCGGCATTCACTGCAGTTAGAGCTCCGAATTAAATAGTCACATCTGCCTGCACCTCATCTTTGAAAGATGTGTAAGATGAAGTTTTTTGAAACACACTTTTCGCCTCACTAATTAAACTTGAGTCTGTCCTCACTTGCCCTAAAAATAAATCACAGGTTTATTCATTTGCATGCTCAACCCAAAAAGTCCAGAAAGTAGAGAGTAAACTAATTTACTCACAAATACATTTGCACTGTAAGACCTTAAATTTGTTTTTAATGATGGTTGTGTAAGTTTTTTGTAATCAGTGTAAGGTGAATGTAAGGTGCCACAACTGTGAAAAAATGCAAATAGCCCTGCAAAACACCAGTGCACACCTTTTCTGACTTATTAACAAATTCTGTCCGTATTATTAGGTGACAACTTGTGTGAGTGTTCTTGTTTAAAGTGGCAAGCATATTTAAAAAAAAAAAAAAAAAAAAAGGCAATGTAAAAAAAAAAAAAAAAAAAAAAAGCAACTGTTTTTGTCTGTAGGAAAATGTGAGTTCTTTGTAAAGTTAAAATCTCATTTTTTTCATTTTATATTTTGACTGACCAGCTGGCACTGAGAGGAGTTGAGGTTTCATGTAGTAAAGGCCACAAATAATAGAGAAGGGTCTCTCTGCCTCGGTTACAAAACTAATAGATAAATAGGAAATAAAAAAAGAGAAAACCCTCATAAAATACATAAACCTGTGCTGAATGCAACATACAGCACATTCACTCTATTTCTCTTTGGTTTACGCCTCCTGTTGTTGATTCATGTTTTTTTTTTTTCTGTTTTTTTTACACTTTGTGCCACGAGCTTTTTCCATATTATCAGCAAAAAAATGCAGTCAAGGCGGAGGTTTCTGTACATTAAAGTGCAACAGTGGGGTTAGGTGCCTTTCCCAGAGGCACTTTATCAGTTTTTATGGGAGCATAGTGACATTCACAATCTCATTTCCCAACATATGTTCTTCCATCTGTGTAACCAATAACGTGAACAGCTAAAGTTGCACACTTGCAGATATACGCCTCTAACCTGTAAATCTCTGTTGCGAGGACACGCTGTCTTCGCATTTTTTATCTGTTGTGTTAATCCCGGTAGGTTCTGCTGTGGCAATTACTTATCGAATTATCTTCAGTGCTCTGTATTTGGTCTATTCTTATCTATATCCTTCTCTCTGCTGCTGCAAATACCCGTCGTCCCCACAGGGATCATTAAAGTTTCATCCAATCTTTAGAAAAATACAAGATAGCACTGCATTTGCAAGGCATATTAAATGACAAGGAGTGTAATACAGTTGGTACAGATGTCACTAATGCAGCGGGGGCCTGTTGCTGCCTCTTAAGATGATGTCTCTTTCCAGTGTCACACTGAGCCTCAAGTCTGCCAAAGTGATTGATCGCGAGGCAAGCAACTGTTCAAAAGTGTACTTTTGAGTTAGCTGGATATTCTTCCTTTCAAATTAATATCTTCATATCTGACTTCTTACACCCCAAAAAGGTTAGTTTC
Organism: Cephalopholis sonnerati; assembly: GCA_019142605.1. Classification (NCBI taxonomy): domain Eukaryota; kingdom Metazoa; phylum Chordata; class Actinopteri; order Perciformes; family Serranidae; genus Cephalopholis; species Cephalopholis sonnerati. The sequence goes on from JAGQAX010000003.1 coordinate 16,792,892, forward strand.
TCAGCTCTCTCTCCTTATCACATCATTAAAAAAAGCTGTGTTGCATTACAGAAGGCGTGAGCCGCAGATGAGTAAAGGCAACACACACCACACAGACTAAATGCACTGTGGTCTTTTTATTGTCTTTGTGAGGGAGCTCTAATGTTTCTCTGCTCAGATGTGTTTTCTGTCAGGCTCCGCTGTATGGAATACTGAGACAATGTTAATGAAGCAAAGCATAGACTGTCCCGCTGTTTTTCTGACCTCGTATCTACAATTGGGAGCAAAGCAAATACACATATATACCTTTCTTTGTTTGCCTGTATTTGTTCATGTGTGAAAGCATCAAGACAAACGAGAAACTTTGTCTCTTCTCGGAGCCTTTATCTTTCTTTTCTTCTGTTTGAAAGCAGAGAGCAACTCTGTGTCTTGGTGTTGAAATAGTTCAGTAGTGTAACTCTTTTCCTCATGGGGCAAATTAGTTTATGGCCTTCCAAAATATGTGGGTAAGACTGTAACAGTTACACAAGAAAAAAAAGTTTTGCTTCAGTTGCTGAAAGTTGAGTCAGAGTGAGAGATTAATGCGCTTTTATATGGAGGTGTTTTATCTGATTTTATTTGTTTATTTATGTGTTTATTTATTTTTGTTCCCATCTTGTACATTCCAGACATTTTAAGTTTAATACATACATGAATATCATAATTGGATCTGTCGGCTGAGACGACACTAATAAATCTCATCAAGGTTTTCAAAGTGTACCTTTAAAATAATAAGACGCAGGCACCTATTTATTTTATGAACAGATATGCTGGTCAGATCAAATTTACTATGCATCCACCATATTCAATATTGGACAATATTGTTACTTTAACTTTTTTTTTTTTTTTTTAATCTCTAACCCGTCTATTCCCTACTCACACACTTCTTTCTTTATGTAAATTGTTGTCCCCAACTTTGTCTCTTTTCTTGCAAAAACAAGTCAGTGAACATTGGATGAAGTGGATGAAGCTGCGGAGGAGTGAAGCTTTCTAGTCTTTCACTACTGATTAAATTATCAGCTTGGCGCCCCATCGAGGCACAAAGGCATGAAATTGCTTGACATTTTTTCTCCTTACGCACTCCTCCATTAGCCATTTCCTCGGCTACATTTCACAGCGAGGAGGACAGCGAGAGCCTCCGAAAGTCGTTTTGGAGTAACTCAAGGATTTGTCAAGCAGTGTGTTGTGTAAAGGTGAACAGACATTGAACGTCACAGCGAGACACAAACACAGATTCCTGAGAAATGTGCAATGAAATTACTGCTGGTGAACAGCTATCTGAAAATAGATATTTTAATATCTAAGGCTACATCTTTGTGCATATATAAACACACACACTATGATCTTTACTCATACACATAGCACATACACACACACACACACACACACGCTCCCTTGTTTGAAATTCAAATTTAAGCACCCAGAGTTGCTGAGGTACAACATTTACTCTTCAGTGGTCATAACCTCCTCTTTAACACCAAACACCTGCGCACACACACACACACACACACACTCTTCTGTCTCTTGCTCTTTCTGGCACACACAAACATACACACATTCTTTCCACAAAGACAAACCTCTAATGTACCTTGACTCTCTCCTGTCCCACCTCAGTAACTCAGTAGGGACTTTTATAACTTTTTAAAACAGCCCAAGGCTTTCTCTTTTCATTCTTCTTTTTTTTTTTTTCTTACACCTGCAGGATTCATGGGGCGATTTAAACACGCTGCAGCACCCTCCCTCAGCCAGACACGGACTCACTGCAAAAGTCAGGAGGCTTTAGAAATGCCATATTTCTGCATTCTGTCTTGATTTAACTCTCTAAAAGTCAAAGGCTGTCGCTTCTCCTGTCTTCAGTCTTGTTTCAATGCATCGCTCAGCACCACTTTTTGAAATTGAAAAAGTTGTTAAAGTGCTTCTCGGATGGGGTTGGACGGTGGCGGCACGGGCACTGAGGCAGATGACGGAGCATTTAGCGTGAAAAGGTTAAAGGTTTGCGTCCCAAATGGCAAGGTGGCGATAAGGTGGTGTGGCTTTCAATGGTTCTGAAGAGGGAAAGGGCAGGATGAATGTCAGCCAAGTCTGCTGGGAAATATAAATCACACTAAAAAGCTCCAATTTGAACATTTGCAGCCACATTTTTTGCACAACTTCCCACACTGCTTTCAAAAATACACCAAATGAAGTTATTTCTGTTGAAAGAATGCAGTTTCATCTCACAGTAGAGGACCAAGCTCGTAGGATGTACAACCTCAGGGGAAATTTGAGCGAGTCAACCTTCAAATGAAATGCATGTTTTCTGTTTCTTCCTTTTGACATTAAAAATTCTCGTGTCAAATATTCCTGATATCACTGAAATGCTGAAATGTATGTAAGTTTCATGCACCCATAACAGCAAGCGTTGATATCTTTGAAAGTCTAGAAAATGTGGTTCTGACGGTTTGTGCAAGTTATTATCCTTGTAATACACAAGAGAGATTCAGTGGCTGTACGCAAAGGCATTAGCTTCTCAAAATTAAAGGGGACCTATGATACTTATTTTTGTGTTTGTATTTTAGCTTTTTAGTAGAACATGTATACATGCTTTAATATTCAAAATACACTTAATTTTCCTCATAGTTTTTGTACTGACACTCCTGTATTAACCCTCTGTCTGAGATGTTCATTCTTAACGCCTATCTCTTTAAGCCGCCCTTCCACAACAGCCCAGTCTCTGCTGTGTGTGTCAGTGTTTCAGGGTCTTCTGTATCTGCCGTCTCGGCACATCTGATGAATGACTGTAGCAGAGTATCGTGCCTCTTTCTGCCTTGAAAAATCACTAATGAGAGGTTTGAAGACCAAGATTTTCATGACCTTACATGTTCCAGCAGGAATATGATCTGAAATCAGGGCAAAATATCAATATTGGCAACTAAGATTACATGTTTCTCTAATGTTAGCATGTAGCTACATGTAGCAGTAGATGCGATGTAAACACTTGCAGTAATGTGCCAGAAGCAGATGACTGTACAAAGATCTGATGTCAGTTTGTCTTGAAAGTAGAAAAAAAAAAAGTTAGAACAGCCTATACCTGAGGTTTTTGCTGGCAGGGATGACTTTTACACACACGTTCCTCATTATTTGAAACTCATACGAACCTCCAACAGTGTAACGTTACATGAATGACAGAAATAAGGAGAGTGAAAGTCAGACACTACATTAAACCCCTTATCTAATTCGAAGCTGGTTTTGAGACCACGAGGAGCAAGCTGATGTTTTGGTCATACAGTATTTATTTAAAATGTCACAAGCCACTATTTTCAAAATGCATGCTTGGCCTTTACAGCCAAAATGCCACATAGGGAGCTGGGAAATAGCACTTAAAGTACAAAGGGCTTTATAATGTGGTTTACAAAAAAATGTTCCTCCAAATTTTTGCAACAGAATTTGAGTTATGATTGCTCAGGATACAAGAAAACTCAGAACGACTGTGTTTCAATATGCAGTGGGAAAAGCTCAGGTGTAAATGATCAGATTAATGATGGCTGAATTTCATTTAGCGGCTTCATTTTCAGGGCCCTGGTATTGTGCAGGCTGGCTTGCTGTCACACTGTCATGACCTACTAGGACACTTGAGTAGAATGGAGGCATCGTTAATGTCATAAGTAACGCCTGTGCTTTTCCTGCTATGACAAGTTAAAATGTCCTATGGTAGTCTGAGCTTGGAGAGCTGGTTTTATGAGGCAGTGTGGCATAAGCAGAAGTCAGACTTCTCGAAAACATTTTTTTAGCAATCCCCAGATAAATACATATTGAACAGATATTTTTTTCATGCTGAGGCAGGAGTGACTGACAAAATTGAAACAAGTTTATTTCAGATTAGTTCCAATGTCAGGCCCTCTACAACTATATTTGACAGGTTACTGTCAATTGAACACCGTAATTATTTGAGCTCTTTAATCTGACCCCAAATCCTCTGCCATGCTTCCTAGGCAAGACATGGAGTCAGTATTTAAATATAATTAAAATTAGGAATACATTCAGTGAATATAGGCAGTAGCAAAAAGGACAGATTTAAACCAAGATATAAAATGTTAACATGGAAATATACAAATGGGATTGCTGCTTGTACTGTAGCTGACTATTTATATTTCCGACAGATGCATATCTGAGGATTCTTAGATAACATTTCTTAAAATGTGCATAAATTAGTCTCTTCCCCTCATCTTTTGTATCCTTCTTTTTGAATATCTAAGACCCTCCCCTCCACTTCATCCTCTGTTTTTCCCCAGAAATGAATTAAGATAAAAACCATTTCATTTTGATGTATTTCTGTCCTGCTTATCTTGTCAGGTTGGACAAATATGGCGCTGTATAAAATGGCCTTGTCGTAACTGAAGGTCAAAACAGATCTATGAGAGAGACGAGGGCGCGAGGGATGGTTGGCGTGAGAGAGAGAGAAAGGGAGGAATAATGTAAGAACTGGAAGCGGAGAGGGAGGCAAGACAGTTTTCTCTAATAATAATGAATTGCAAAGATAACGGCTTAGCTGCAGACTCCTGCTATCTGCACCATGAAAAAACACAACCATGCAGAGGCCTGACCAGAAACTTTATGTGGCTGTGTGTATGTCCATATACAAGTTTGTTTATGAGTGTCACTGAGTGACTTACAGGGGCTGTAGACATGAGACTGAGCATCTGTGTCCGTGAAAAAGTACTTTATTTGTTTTACTTGATAGCTGATAGTCACAACTGATCCTCAGTTCACTGCCATGATGGAAGGAGACTGTGAAGATACTGGTATTATCGTGTGAGAGAAAGTTTAACTAGACAAAGGGTCTACAGCAATGGTAGCTGCTCTGTGGGATTTAACCAGCTAAATGCTAACATCAGCATGCTAACATGCTCATAATGACAATGTTAACATACAGATGCTAAGCAAATATGATCTTTGTCATGCTCACCACCTTGGTTAATGTGTTAGCATGCTAATGTTTGTCACTTAGCACCAAGGACAAAATACAGTGCTAGTGCCATTATTTTTTGCGAGTATTTAAAGTGTCGGACAGACCAAAATTTGACCAGATGATGGCAGTAGATGAAACGTCGAGAGATCATCAAAATCATTAGAGTTCATCATGATGCGGACATGGATGTCTGTACTAAATTTCATTGGAATCCATTCAATAATTGTAGAGACATTTCAATTGAAATCACATGTGAACCTCATGGTGGCACCAGAGGAAAACTCAGGGGATCACGAAAGTCAGTTGGATTCATCCTCTGGGGAACATGAATGTTTGTACAAAATTTCATGGCAATTCAAGTAATAGTTTAGTAATAGTCTGTATCAAAGTGGTGCACTGCCCAGCATAGACATCATGTAACTAGCATGGCTAAAAATAAGACCATATTATTATAGAGGGCATTCATTTCAGAATATACACTTTAACTCTTTACTTTTTTTTATTTAAATGTAAATTATGATACATCAAAGTAGAGGTGACATAACTTAGTGTTCGATCATGCCAGCAGCTCTGTGAGGCTGTACTTTGACACAGTTGCTTTCAGCTTAATGCTAATGTGAGCATAGCAACATAGCAGGTGTAATGTTTACCATCTTATGCTGGCTTTACACCAAATGACCTTTCAAGAGAGTTCACTGTCTCTAAGTCTTGGCTCTCTTGTACTGTGTAAAGACTGCTGGAGGTGTGGAGTGAACAAGAGTCCATGTTTATTTCACCGTGTATCTGATTCACCAACCGGCACTCATTTTAGTGAGAAGTCCTAATTTTTCATTTCACCTCTCATTTCCAAGGTCTCCTTCCACTTAAATAATGCAGCTGACTAACAGAGACTCGTATTGAAGTGACACAACAAAATCCAAAATGTTAAGTTTGTGTGCATATACAGTTTTTTTAGGGATTACATTAATGTCAAAATTAAACCAAAACTTAATTTGCAATAATGTTGCGTCTCAGTTTGGGGCTGCGGTGCATAAAGAGGGCAAAGGAGGAGCATGTTGGTTTCTTATTTTATTCATTCAGAGAGCGTTTTCAAATTTTGTATTAATTCAATTTAAATAACTCATTCACGTTTTGAAGAAACCTAATGTGAAGCTTAAATCTGCTAAACACCACCTTATTTAGTTAAATGTGTTATTTCTGATCTCTTGTCCTGTTTAACTTGCATTTTTCAAAGGCATTTGCGTACTGTGAACATATCAGAGCATAATACCAATTAAAATTGTAATTTCTAATAATGACAAGCAACATTGATGTGCAATATCTAATTTACACAAGCACTACAAGCAGTTAGAAGCAGGTGCAGATTTTGTTTATCCCTACGAAAAGATCGGAGCTACTAACATATTGATGAATGCCGAAATACATGTATATTTCCTTCTGCAAACAGTTTACACACAAATTTGTTCTGCTCACATGTCATGAATGAGACCCATTGTCTTTTGATGTGAGGGAGTGTCACACTAAATAGTATTGTCAAAGTCTTTTCAGAGTCTTCTAGTGCATGGCAGGCACTGGTTGAGCGTGTTGGCATGCTAACACTTGCAAATTAGAACTAAACACAACATGAGCACAGCTAAAGCCATCCATTCTTTGTCAAAACATTTTTGAGACATTATTTCCCCAAATTCACAACTTTACAAGTAGTTCTGAGGCCCATATGAGAATGCTGATGCAGTACCTCAAGTACATGAGCACAAGACACATTCATAAATTAAGAACATCATCATTCACAGAAGAGCAATAAAATACACAGCATTAACACTGGCCTCCAGACTGTCCTCTAACACATAAATTATCCAAAGTTAATCAAGTTGAAACTTGTATGAAACCTCAAACCCAATTTTTCAGCTGTTAATCGATGTTCATGGCAATTTTATTATGAAACCCATTCATCCTGGTCATACTCACTATAATGCATCACGCAGCAGCTTTTTCTGGAGGTTTCTGTTGCCAGCGACTGACAGTGACAGAATTGATTTGTTCTTGCGGTTTAAGAATTGAACAAATCGTCATACAAGTTACAGAGTCACCCACTCGGACACTCTTCCATTTCCCTCCGGCTCCTCATCACATTTTGCCTTAAGTGTCAGTGTTATGCCAATTTATGCCAGATGAAATTTTAAAAAGTTTGTGTCGGTCAAAATGTGTAACTCAATAGTTGACATCTTGGAGATATTAGTTTTTTCCACTAGGCAAATGTGCAGATATGCTACATTATGTCTCTATATGGGCAATTTAAAAATGAGGAAAAACTGAAAGAAAGTAATAAATGGCATGTTTGTGAAGGAAACAGACAGGTGAGTTGAAACAGTGGTGAAAGCAAACAGGGAGTGCGATGGTGAGATGGAGAGAGGGGTGAGAGGCATAGAGTGATAGATAGTCAGTATGTATGTGTGTGCCTGCCCATCAAGAGCTGGTTTCAGCCTGCAGCAGCGTCACTGTAATTGCTTCAACTGTCAAACCAGCCCGAGATCCTCACATCACTGCTGTTGACTAGGCCAGCACCCCCGCCTCCTCTCTCTTTCTCTCTTCCTCCATTGCACATATTAAATAATAAGATAATGAATATTAGGGTGAGTTTTCCTGTTTTCATTCTGTCAAACTCTCTTTTAATCTGTTGTCTGTCTGTTTGGGTGTCTGTCTGTCTCTTTGTTTCTCTCGTTCTTAACCTTTGACTGCTGCAGCACACGCTCTGTTTTTACAGATCAATAAGTCAGGCCCAATGTGAAGCGTCTGCTTCCAACACTTATTATATCACTCGGATGCTCAGCACTGCACAGCAGCGAACCTTGCCTCACCTTTAATCCACCTCACGATTCCTCTACACCTCGGATACCTTTACCTTCAACCCAGAATAAATACCACGGTTAGCTCCGACAAACAGCAAACTCAGACATGCCGACAGAGGAAATGGTTTGATTTGTAAAGGTCTTTTTCATTACACTAAACAAAGCACACGGTGCGTCGTTACTCATTTAGTCTGATCCGCACTCATAAACTCCCATTTTCATTGAAATAAGAGTAGCAATTTAGTCAGGCGAGATGACTTCATTCTGATGCAAACCAGCCTGCTTGAAGCATTTTCTTGAATCAAGTGACATTATCTCGACACTAGTAATCTACCCTTCTTCAGCTTGTTGCAATTTAATGAAGGAATAGTATAAAGTCCAATGAATCTGCATTTGTAATTAATAGAATTAACACAGTCAATTAGTTCTGTGTTGTGTATTAGTGTTTTTATTCTCTCGTATTTTAAAAACCCAACATTTAACTAAATGGCTTTTCAAGGTGAATCTTTTTTTTTGCAATAGAATGAAACAACCAACTAATAAAGTGAAACACTCTGAAAGAAAAAAAGAAGCAATGTTTCGACAGAAATATCTTTTAAAGTGCATGTTCATTATGAAGGTGCAACCAAACAAAGAAAACCACTGCTAAAGGAGGTTTTTTCTGTCTGCTGAAGTTTTGTTCGTCAGATCGAAACCCTGAAATGTAGAATTATTCTCCACCAAAGGGGCTGTGAGGAGAATGTACATTTTCTCTATCCTGTGGACTCTAGTGAAGTGAAGGACATTAACAGAGGAAGATTGGTACAATCACTAACAGCCAAAGTGCCTTTGGCCGAGGCACTGATGCTTGTTTATGTCTCTGTTGTTTGGCCATAGACTGGACGCACGTCATAAGTTCAGTTAATCTACCCTTTGGCTTGAATGCTTAATCCCTCCAACCTTTCAGCTGGGATTGGGAAACCAACCTTCTGAAGTGCCCTTGAGCAAAGCTCGTCTGGAAGAGTGCCCTTATAGCGAAGCATTTTTTTCTTATTTGATCTTTGTTGTGAGCGTGCTGTTTAATTTGTTATGCTCACACTTCATAAATTGTAATTCTCTCTGCTTTGCCGAAAGCACTCTTTATTTAATTTCACTTGCCAACATGCCCTTGAGCGAGGCACTGTGCTTATCTAACACCACCACGCTGTTTAATCATCTCATATTGTTTTCAAGTTTGAGTCGCAGACTTAGCTACTGACCCCTTACGCTCCAAGGGGAGTGACGCCAACCATGGCCAGAGCACTTTGGAGTGGTGCAGTATAACAATTCTTCATTCTTCATATTCATTCTTGTAGGTTTTCTCAAAGACAAAGTAAAGAGTTACTGCACAGTAAGAAATTAAACAAAAACAAAACAAAAAGTGAGCATGTAAAGTCACTCGACATGCAACTAGTCTTTGGCAACACAGTGAGCTGAAATGCAGGATGTGATGGCACATGTCGAATTTCTTCAAAGGCACACCAAACAATTCACCAAATATCCTTGTGTTGCTGAGCCAGAAACTCTGAGAGGCTCTATATCGTCACTGAGCATTTAGTAATTTGTTTATTTAAGCAGTTGTGGTCTAATATTGACAAGTTTAATAATTATCAAGACTTTATTTATACTTGATCTGGTTTAGAACATGGCAGTGGTGATGCCTTCAGTCAGGCTCAGACTACAGGAGTTTTGGGTTGATTTATCCCTGATTTACCACCTCTGACAATCAGAAAAGTTTGGTCCTGGACCTTGGTTGGTAACCGGGTTCAGCCCAGATTATCTGATAATGTGATTATAGAGCCTGTCCTAAACCTCCTCAGGACAGCCAAGGAGGTTTTAACATCAAACATTTTTGGTATTTGAGACTTAAAATCTGGTTGATTATGGTCATGACTGCATCAGTACAGGGCTGTCAAACAGCGGTAAACATTCTACCCCTTGAGGCTGATGTTAGCTAGTACACTACTGTTGACAGATGTTGAAGCTGACAGTTAAAATCTCACCTCCAGTTCTCACTGTAGAATAGATGACCTGTGTTGACCATTTTCTCATCCAGACTCATTTAGCCTTCTGCTTTTGTTTTTCTTGATGCAAAGCATTGTTAACATTAAAGCAAGTTGTAGCACCATGTGAGTCTCCGTTTTGTTGACATCTGCTTTCCCATGACATCATTCCTTGTTCTGAAACACTGGGATCATGTGTGCTGAAAGTCAGTCTTGCCAATCCAATATGGTGGCAACACTTATGTATTGCAGCAATGAGCTGAAGCAGTCGATGTGTGGCAAAATGAGGGAGCAGTATTCTGTGTAAGTTATTAATAACTCACAAAAACACTGCATGCAGTAGTCCTAGCGGTGTATTTATGCTCTCTCTAGCACAGTATCTCAATAGTATCATACTGGGTAAAGCGCCATGGTTACCAAATCTTGTAGTGTGTGCATGTTTGTAAGTAGAGAGAACAACATCTGAAAGTTTCTCCTTTTGTGTGTAATGCAACCCAAAATCAGCATTTTAAAGCTCCTGTATACTGAGCCCACCATAACTGGCTTTCTATCCAACGTTTTAATTGCACAATTAAACGCATGTCCTTTTTTGTTTTTTGTAGAAGCTGCAGTAATTGTAATTACAGTTTTCACAAATGTGCTCATCTTGAACTATCCAAATCCAACAGGAAGTTAAAAAAGGTACAATTTAACAAAACAGCACTCCTCCTTTTCAAGTTGTGTATTTAAGAGTCAGCGTGTCGTTTAATGTTCGACTCTTTGTAACTCCAGGGGGTTGTACGCCACGGAGGTCTTTAATCAAGACTAAACATTGAATTAGTGAGTCTTTAGTTTTTCTTTGTTATATTAGCTTTACCAGTACAACCATGGTCTCCTGCTGCTTTTGGTTGGGCAGCTGGGGGATTGAGAACTTTACTCACAGTCAACTCTCTATTGATACTGTAGTAATAGTCTAATGGTAGCCACAGTGTCAGGGAACAAAAACCCTGTCTGTTTATACTGTATGTTTCTACAGGGGTGTTTCCGCAGCTTCCAGCATGACTCAATTGTGTTTATGGTTCTCAGGCTGGAGTCGCCGACTCGGACCCTGACCTTGGAGGCCCCCAGAGGAGTGGAGGTCAATGCTGGAGTTGGTGACTTCACAGCATCCTGTAGGAAAGACCTCCTCTTGCAGTCCTCAGAAGGAGAGGTGAGTGTGTTTCCATCTGTTGCTTTGTGTGTGTGTGTGTGTGTGTGTGTGTGTGTGTGTGTGTGTGTGTGTGTGTGTGTGTGTGTGTATGTGTGTGTGTGTGTGTGTGTGTGTGTGAAAATGTCTGTGTGAATGCGTTGATCAATATGTTTTCATATGTCTGAGAATACAGCACATGTATGTGTGTGTGTCAGTGTGTGTCTGTGCTGTGGTGTATTTGTGACCAAAGTAGACAAAAATAGTTATGCTCATGTGTAAATACAAGGGACAACACAAACTGGCAAAACCAGTGAGGTGTGTGTGTGTCTTTAGACTCTATGGCACTCTATAGTGTTGGGCCCGCTTCATTAAAGTACCTTATTAGGCTAATGAGCGTCATCAATCCAGGCGACCTTGTCCTCCTTTTCTCCCCTCCTCCTCTCATCCCTCCTTTCTTCCCCTCTTCTATTTGGGAGAAGTGACTTCATTAAAGCTGGTTTGATGAGGTTCCCTGTCAGTTGCTGCTGCTGGTGTGGGTGTGTGTATGTGTGTGTGTTTGTATGTGTGTGTATCATTGTTAGCCTGCTATCTCACTGTCAAGCTCTTTGCATAGCAGCCTGCCACGTTGCGTGAGCACAGAAGCAGACTTAGCCATTATCCTTGTGTGTGTGTGTGTCTGTGTGTGTGTGTGTGTGTGTGTGTGTGTGTGTGTGTGTGTGTGTGCATCAGCCTGCCATGTTGCATGTCCGCTGGAGCATAGTGTGTCATTAACTCAGTAATTAACAGAAGAATGGCCCCCTCTCGTTCGTCGCACTCACTGTCATTGTCAGTCACACAAACACTCACACACACACACTGTCTTCTATCACAAAACCAAACACCCACACACACACACACACACACACACACACACACACACACACAGATACCAGAAGTCTCTGAAAACAACAGTAGAAGTTTGATGCTCTCCTTCGAAACTCATTTCTCATTTCCTCCCCTCTATCACAATCTTTTTTTCTCCTCCTCTCCGTCTGCTTTTCTTTTTATTCCCTCCCTCTTCCCTCTCATTTCCTTATCTTGTTCCCGTCCACTGGGCCTTACTTTTGAAAAGTACACAACTTCATCCATATGACCAGACGCTTGGGGTGAGAGTTAAATTAAGCACACAGAGGTCACCAAACTCTTGGGACATGTCTGGCATATTGGTAACAAAATAATAAGACAGAATGTCAGATATACAATAGATGCTGGACTTTTCAAATATATAATTAATATGTTCAGCCAGGCAGAGTGGCAGTGGCAGTGTTTCACAGAGAGTTGTGTAGAAAGCTTGGAAAAGTTTGATATAGTGAGGTAGTTGTATTAAATAAAATCAAATGTCTGAGTGAAATATTACACAACTCTCTCAGTCTTTAAAAGAATACAAACATTTCTCCCTCAAGTCAAAGTACTTTTAATTGTGCTAAATTTCACCAGTGTTTAATGAAGCACAAGAGTTTATGACTTGGTTACTTTGCCTGCACTTCACTTTCATTGAATTATTATTGAATATCCAACTAGCTTAGACACAAATAATATGTCAGGTGAATTGATGCTACAGTGGATCAGTCAAAGAGTTAGTAAACCTTAGTCCCACATGCCTGTTAATGTCAAAGTAAAGTCAAATCAGAGATTTGTTTCTAAATACATTGCACATGTTAGAAGATACTTGTTGAAAACATGTGAAAAGGCTGGGAACTTCATGCCCGTTTTCGACAGTCATGGGCTGGCTTGGCTTGGCTTGACTTGGTTTGGGCCGTCAGCCCATCACAGCAGGGATCTGCATTTCCACTACAACAGGGCTCCCTTATTGAAGGTGTGTCTTTAACTAATGATGGCTGGTCTTGAGTGATGATAGTGGGCTGATCCATGGGTAAAGTCCCCGATTATTTTTGCTGCATGTGTTTGCAGTAAGAGCCTGTTGTCTGCAGCTCTTTAACATCTCACTGGCTGTTTCTGCTTTTCACGTCCTCCCTGCCATATCATTAGACTTGCCTTTATTGAAGAGAAGCTGCGAACAAAGTTCCGCTTATTCAGTAATAACACATTTCATTTCCTATAGATTCTTCACAATAAATGTCTGTCGTTATTTTGCTACAGTATGTATAAGCTTTTATTGTGAAGCAGCACAATAAGGAAATTTTGAGTTTTTGAGCAGCAACTTCACACAGATTCTAATACAGTGGATAGACAACAGAGATTCAGTTAGAGGCTACAGAAGTACTGAGAACTGAACACACAACACACCTTCCTCTCTGGTCTCCTGCAGACAGAGGTTAGTTAGTTAGAGTTTCACAACACACATGCTTGTTTGGGTGGGAGAAGCAGGGTCACCACTACCTGCCTGCTTGAGGGTGGGGCGCCATGGTTTTTGGACCTACTCCTGCGAAGATCCATGTCCGGCGCGGCTGGGCATGGCATGGCGCGTCTAAACTGACAATGGAAACACAAGTTGGCGCAGCATGGGTTTACTCGGTGCGGCCAAGAGTGACAATGGAGAAAGAGTATTGTAGTATTGAAATACTTGAGTTAAAATGTTAGACAGTTTTCACCATTTTTCATGTTCAGGAGTTTTGGGTCAGGCCTAAAATCGTGTCTTATGATGCACTGAAGCTATCCTTATCATTTCATTCTTTACACTATATAAACACTAGAGTGCGTAGCATTAGTGGTTCTTCCTCTCAGTCACTTACTTACGGTAAGCCTGCAGTTTGCTAGCAATTAACTATTATTAATACCTGTGCTACCCAACCTATTATGAGGGCCAAGCCGCATAAGTATGGGTTGATCAACCACCCTAACCTGACCCCACCAGCACACCGCCAACTCTATGCATTGTATCAGCACAGTTGTCAGGACTGAGCCAGTCAGAGACAAGCACTGAGCACCATGGCACGTGTGTGTGTGTGTGTGTGTGTTTGAGAGGGAAAGTGATGGAGAAAGTGGAAGAAACGGTGGAAGGAGTATTGCATGCAGTGTTTCTGTAAGTTATTAACAAGTTACACAGCATGCTGCTCCCCCACTTTGACACACATAGACACCACATTGACTGCTTTGGCTAGTTGCTGCAATATGTCAGTGTTGCCACCATACTGGACGGGCAAATCTGATCTTCAGCACACATTATCCCAGTGTTTCAGAACAAAGAATACTGCTTACATTTTTATGGTTTCCAAACCTAATTTTATATTTTTATATTTAAATAATACATATTTGAGCAATTAAAACACATTTTTCTGTTGTGTGCCAAACTCGAAATGCATGTTCTTTATTGCTTTACCTAGCCTTTAAGGTCTTATGCAGTTTTTATTTACTTTGACCTTAATGTCTACTGCAGAACCTTCCTAGCACCTGAGTAAAAGCATAACAGCAGTCTACTGACACAGCAACAACATCTGTTTTTACGTCCCTCTTCTGCCATGAGGTACTACAGAACCTTGAAACTCTGTTTTTATATGAACTGGATGATATCCACAGTTTCAAGGTTTTTACAGCAAAACAATTTCTCATCCTATAAAACACTTTTGAGGGATGTCAAAGACAGCCAAAAGGTCAAAGAATGTCAGCATATCTCAGTCCAACATCAAAATATAACTGCAGTCCAAGCCGTCTATCAAAGACTGTCGAAGGGGCTATGAGTAAGGAAATAAAATGATTTATTTGAGAGAACAATTTTGAGGGGGCAATTTACTAAATTGAGGGAATAAACCTTTTAACGTAGTGCATGCCTGGGATATACTCCTGTTTACTGTGACCCTGAAAAGAACACAAACTGTCTAGAAAATTAATTTATTGATTAACTTTTCATGTACTGGTACAAATCACGTATTTGGGGAGTTTCCCCCCTGACAACATCAACCATAATGGATGACACAGAGGTTAAGTAGGTTCGGTTAAGCAGCTTCCAGTAGCACTACAATCCCAAGGCTAGTCTTGGCTCCAGTGGATGGGCTCTGACTTCCAGTGAAACAGTTTTGGGGGCAGATAGTTGCCTGAGTGTGCAGGTTCTGATGCCATTTGTTTTTTTATCCTCTTCTTTTGGTCTGTGTCATGCATTTCGCTGATGGAGGGCAGCCATGCAATCACCTGCTCAGCAGTGCATATGACATGTTAAAGTGCGTCCTTGAGCCAAGCGCAAAGGGTGCCATTGTTAGAGAGACACCCAAGCTGTTGTAATAATTTTTGTTGTGGATTTTATCCACGGTACCCTTCCTGCATTGTGGCATGTGTGTGTCTATCATGTTGTTATGGCTATATTTGAGTGTCAGGGCAAAAAAAAAAAATTACAAGGCCCTTTGCCTCTTATTTAAACTTCCCCTCAACCTCTTACCATGTCCCTCATTCTTTTACATTTCCCTATTACCTCATTTCTTGTCAGTTCTCTCTCCTTTGTTCCGCTATTTTCTACTTTCTTTCCTGACGCGTCTCACTCACTCACATCTCTCACTATCCTCCTTTCTATTCTTCTCTTTTGTGCCTTTGTCTCTTTATTTTTACTTTCTTCTTCTACATCTTCCTCTCATCCTCTGCCTCCCTCCTCTCCTTCTCAGCCTCTCAGTCCTTCATCTCTAAGTAACCCAGCCTATCTAATTAACTTTCCACTGCCAGGGTTATACATCACTGTGGCTGTCACTTCCCAGGGAAAGGGGAGGGGAGGGAGGATTATAATTTTTACCTCTTTTCTGTCATCTTTTCTTTCTCTCTCTCTCCATGTTTCATGTATTCTTTTGTCTCTTTCTGTTATTTGTTCATCCATTATCTTTCTCTCTCACATTCTCTCTTTCTCTCTCCCTCTCGCTCTCTGTCATTCCTGCATAAATAGATGTGTCCTTATTGATGGTGAACAATAGCATGAAGCAGGGTATAACAAGGATTGTGGTGTGGGCCCTTGGCAAGGCTTGAGAAAATGAAAGAACAACCTTGTCAGCCTTACTATGGCACCCGTTTGTGAGATATACAGATAAAAACCTCAGTTCACTAAGGTACAGCTTAGTAAGTGCCACAGAAAGCCTTATCACTGTGTGTAAATGTGATCAGAAAGGCTAAAATCCCCAAATAATGTACTACAATGTCCTAAATAGGAAGTGTATGTGTCAGCTTGAGACTCCCATTGATGTGATTAACAAATGCAATCAAGTTGTCAAATTCAGTTAGGACTTGATGTGAAACTTTCTCAAACAGCAAAGAGAGCTCTGTCAAGCTGCACTAACAAATAAAAACAACGCTTTTCAGACACCAAACTAGAAAGATGCATTCAGTACAGTGCACATCACCGCCAGGGGGCCGCTCGAGCAATTCAGAAGCATCACAGAAGCTAACAAATCTAAGCGCTTTATCTATTTTTGATGGGGCTGCAGTGCGTTGCACAGAGCAGATCAACCTCTCAGGTTCACGGCACTGTGTGTTGACAAAACATTAGTCTGATTGGTCCAGTTGTATGTGATATTAGCTGTGGACAGACAGACACACATTCACCTACACACACACTCGACCAAATGCATGGTCCCCACCAGGCTCATACCTGGCAGCGATAAAAAGAAGAATGTATTTACCTTGTTTGGCACCACCTCATATGAATCACTGCCAGTTGGATACCCCGCTATACAAAACTTTTCATTTAAAGAGTTGCATTTAAAACATCTAATTCAACCAGAAACACTTTTCTCACACTTCAGACGACTTCAAAAGTTCATGACTTTGCCATTAGATAACTAAAGTAGTTGATATCTGATTTCATAATGTTGGCTTTGCATTGCAGATGAATTTGCTTCTCACCTTTTTCACAACCATACCAAACTAATTATTTACAAGTTGTTATCAGAAGGGACACACACTTTCAACACACTTTATTTTCTCACTTATCTTTGCAAAAACACACTCTCAAATAACAAACATATTTGACTTTTTTATGTCACGTTTTGCATTAAATTTCAGGGTTGTTGTAATTTGAAATGAATCTCTGTCCAGACCTTGATTTTCCTTGCCTGTAACCATTCTTATTCATATGCATATTTATGGATATAAAGCAGAAATTCTAAATTACCGAAAAGATGCTGTGACCACACAAAGAGCAGCTGTAGGTTACTCTATTTGCACATTATGATTCTACATGTAATTGTGCACTTTGGATACACATCATTATCCTGAAAATCGTTGCCTAAATTCTGTAAAAATATACAAGTCAGCCATTTGAAGAGCTGATAGTTCTTAGGGGACATCTGTAAAGATACTGTATGGGGAGAGGAAGGTAAAGGCAGTCAGACTGAGGAAGAGATATGAAGAGACAGTAGGAGATGTAACCTGAAAGGCAAATACTGTAAATCAGTTCAACAAATAGATGCTGTCATACAGGCAGGAGAGTACCCACCACAGCCAGATATAGAACATCACAACTATTGTATTATGTTTCTACTATGTTATTTTTTCTCCCATCTGTCTACATACCCAGGCCCTGGGCTGGCTCTTCTCTAGAGATCACACTGTACCCCGAAACCATTTCATGACAGTAGTGCCTAATGACGCAATGTCTAGCACAGTCTCGTCATCAGGCAATCCATTTTACAAGGCTCCATTTTATATGAGGACATTTTATCCTTGAGCTTAGAGACACACATTTGATGATACCGACGTGACAGATTCAACTCCACAGCCAATTTTTCTCCTGACATTTATTAAAAATATATTATAATAATGTGGGACAAATTCCTATACGATTGTACATATTATTTTGATTCACTCTCACTACTTGATGTCACATCCATGATTTATGACTTATAGTTCAAGAAAGCTGTGCATTCCACATCACCTCCTGCACCTCAGTTAGCCCCCCCCAGCTCAGCGTGTCCCGTGCTAATAATAATAAAGATTGGTCTAGGCTATAGCTTGAAAAGCTAGGGAAATGAACCCACAGTGTACATATTGTTCAGACCTGCCCACACCACATGCTTGTCACTCTCCCCGCACAATTAATTATATTTTGCTAATGTACAACAAAATAAAAATGAGTTTAACAAATACTGTGATCGCCCATTTTCGAGCTGTGGGAGAACTGGGGTCATAATTGTGATCTTATTTTTTAGCAGCAACTTCTCTAACCTGGAATAATGTTTTAAGCTAGGAAAGTTTTTTAAATGTATCGACTGTTCATCCTACAGTCTAGAGCACCACCCTGCTTACCTGTCCAGCTCAAGTGGATTATTTATAATGTCTGTTGTGTATGCTGTCCAAGACTGATCCTGGGACCACTGGGGTTGTGGGAGATATCCAATTATGCCTGCCTTTGTCGATCAGCTTAAAGGTGGAAAGTATTCCCACTGCTTACTCTAAGGCAGGTGTTGTTTTTTGCCTAATTGCAGAACATTACTTTTAATCTTCCACATCTGATGATTTGCCAACTTCTAATGATTTCAATTTGCTGCCGTGTTCGTCAAAGTGACCCAACGGCACTGACAAAAAAACATTCCCAGCAAAGGGAAATACACTGTGTCCACTGCAAGGTTATACTTTTTTGTCAAGTCAAATTCAAAATGTTGTAGGACCATGAGTATGTTGAGCTTATTGGTCAAAATCACCCTAAAATGATGTGTTCTTTCATGTTTTCCACAGATAAAGACATGATTTGAAGTCTCTCCTGTTTAGTTTAGATGTTATTTTTGTCCAACTCAACACAGCAGTAAACACTTAGTGGCAAAGTTTAAGTGAGATTAAACTTGCTGATGACGCATCACTGCTCCCTCACTTGTAACCTTCTGTTCATACTCTTGGTGTTGAACATTGAGCTGCAACACCACAACACCGCGTCATTGCATTTATGTGTAGCACGTCCCCAAAAAACATCTCACCCACAATCTGCAAGGGAAGTATCAACCCTCTGTCTACCAACCCAGCCTGTTTGAAATAAGCAGCACGAAAATACCTACATACACCCCTAAAAAGAACAGCTTATCCAAATAGCGTTCCTTTTCATCCATTCTCATACGAGCTTTCCCTCGACCGCTGACACCATCAAATGAACAGAGGAGAGCGGATGAAGGGAGGATAGAAGGAGGATCGGATGAGTAGGAGGTGGAGGAGGATGGCAGAAAATAGATGTTTCTGTCGATTTTGCAGGAGAAAATAAAGGCGTGCAGGACAGCGAGGCTTAAAGCCAAATCAATGTTGTCAGCAGCTGGCACTTAAGAAGGGGCCATTAAAGTTTAAAAAGTTTGGAAAGCAGCGCTGGAATTAGGGCCAAATGGGTTAGAGGTAGGGGAGCGCTGGCTTCCATTAAAATCAAAGCCAACGAGAGCTGACAGATCCTCTCAGGATTCCTGCAGTCCTCCTGGCTTTTTTTTTTTTTTATCAACTCCCTTCCTCTCTTTCTCCCTCCATCTCTTTCTATCCTACATTAATTCACTGTCTTTCTTTCCCTTCCATCTATTTTCCTCTCTCTTCGTTTGTTCACCCTCTCCATGCCTCTGTACTCGCCTCTTTGTTGATTATTTCTACGTTAACTTTCCATCAATCTATCCCTTCTACTCATCTCATGATATGCGCTTTATGCACCCACAGCTCTTGTCAGCAACTTTTGTGCATCACTCATTCTCATCCTCTTTCTGCCTTTATACTGGAGATGTTTTGCTTCACTCGCCATTCATTTCAACAGACAACTCCTTAGAGAATAGACGCCCTCACAAAACTTAAACATGGAACCTACATTTGCTGAAAATGACTCATTTTCAAGTTGGCTGACTTAATTCACTGAAGTTAACTTTTATTTCCACTGACAGCTCAGAGTATCTGTTGGATTATAGCTTCATTATTCAACAGGATCCTTGTCATAGGGTTAGAAATGTAACAATCTCCTCCTTAATACACTTACAGTGTCAGGAAGGCTACATGTGCAGTCAAGCGGAGAGGTCCAGTCCAGTGGGATCAACTAGAGCACCAATTAGTGTGCAAAATGGTAACATTTTGATGTTTGTTTGCTGTTTGTTGAGAAGCAGACAGCACAGAAATGGTCTCAAGGGAGTGATATACAACACACTCAGCAAGTACTGTCTAAATGCCCTCAGGTAGGGCACATAAGTTCCAACAGTTTGTTTTTTCCACTCAGGAAACCCCTGAATGTAAATCATATTCATGCAGGCCAGACATGATTCTGTCACTTTGTGATGATAGGACATGTCTGGAGACTACACGGTAATACTTTGGTAGTAAGTGGTGTCAAACTCCACTGCTGACAGAGCTACATCCAGTCAAAACTTGAATTCTGCCCAAATGCACAAGCTGGGTAAGCTTGGCCAGTATCAGGGTAGTACAGTTTTACGGGCAGCTGTGACTCAGAGGTACAGTGGGTCAGCCACCAATCGGAAGATCGACGGTTCGATCTGGGTCCCCCATGTCGAAGTATCTTTGTCGGATCGTCGGATGACTAGAAAGGCGCTATACAAGTGCAGTTCCATTTACCATTTACAGTATACAGGGGTAATACCAATATCAGATTTTAACACGTCTCCTTCTATTAAACTGATACGGAGATGCTGTATCATGGCCATGTATTGTAGTGCACAACACGCACCACCAGAGGTCAGTCTTTTCTGGTGGAACATGCAGCTGAGCTGAGAAAGATGGCAACTGAGAGTGGTGGGGATAACGTTATAGGACTAGTGAAAAAGAACAAGTCCTCAACCCCTGTTTGAAGAGTATTCCCTCATATTACTTTATCCTGAGATGACTTCTTTCGACTACAACAGCAGCTAATTCCCCCCATGCTTTTGCTCAACACATTTATGTTTTGGTAACCACTGCAGCAAGTGTCATCAGGTCCTCAAGAGGCAAGGATGCTTATTTCCTGTCTAATTATTATTCTGTGGGCCATAAGTATTTCAACCCTGCAACCCTTAACCCTGGCACTGTGGAGACGAGGAGCAGTGAGGTGTGCGCGTGGGTTGTGTACAGAGGCAAACTGATAATCAAGGGTAAGTAGGCCAATCGCATATTAAAATGAAAGCATTGTAGGCTCAACACTGACATACATGCTATAATAACTTGAAAAAATAGATACCGCCAAAACCTAATGCTGCTTGTTAGCTGACAAGAGGCCTGTTTTACAAAAGCAATATATGTAGATGCTCATGCATGGGTTGTAAAAGGGAGCCTGTAAGTTTAAGACTGCATGCATGCTTATTTTGTCCACAGATTTTTTGTCTATATTAGCAAGCTTAAAAACCCCGATATATAGACAATATGAATTTTTCTAGAAAATATTTTCATAAATGGATGACTAAATATCGTCCAAAAAAAGAGCGATAATTTCCTGTTTCCTGTTTTTAGAGATGAGATGATACATTTATACTACTGTCTATACAAAGCTAAAAAAATAAAAGGGCGCACATCATTTGACACCACTTCCATCAATAGGAGGTGGTGCAGCACATCAGCAGTGTTATATTATATATATATAGCACAGATTGCTGCTGCAGCCTCAAGTGTGTTCTTTGAGTCTGATTTCACTTGACTACTCACCTGAGGAGGCAGCCTCTCCAGCTATGGCTCACCAGACAATGTCTCTGTTAATAACAGCATTTGTTCTTGAAGTGAGAGTTGTAGAGGTCCAAGTATTTTCTCACCTCAGAAACAACAGAAGAAGACCGATCACCTCACAAGAGAAGAATGGTGGGTACAGTAGTCAGAATGTGCCACTTAAAGCAGGGAATTTAAATACAGTGCAGCATTTATGAGATGTCTGTGCTGGAAAACCAGCCAGTAGCATATCCTTCATGGGGGTGGACACTGATATGTTGGCGCAGAAAAAAATGCAAAGCCTGCCTCATTCCTGAGTAAACAATAGGAAGTAAACAGCAGTAAATAAATAGCTGTAATATACAAAATTACAATATTAAAAAAATAACAATTTGCGTTACCAGTGGCTTCTTTTGCAAAGTGTCATCTTTATCTTAAAATCTCTTCAGACATGTAATGAAACCTTGAGTGCCCCGTATGACACGTTTGCTTCTTTGTGTTCATGCACAAAAGTAATAATTTGCTTCACTCTGCAGTTCACAGCGACGAGGTGAAATCGGGTTAACTACAGAAACTTTTTACAAAGTTAGGTTACCATGGAGTTTTATTGTTTGTTGACACAATGCTAGGGTTTATTAACACGCTGTAGCCTGGAGGTGTTATTGGGCTGGTACGCTGGGACTGGCTTTTTTTTTTTTTTCCTCACTGCTTGTTGTTTTACCTGCGGGTAAGGCAGAATGGTGAGTGAATTAGAATGCTGGCAGGGGGTAACTCCCTGTCGTACCCACTAATGCTGTGGAAGCCTCGCAAATACATAAACGCACACATGTACCCTAAAACGGACACAAAATAAGAACTCAAAAATGTGCATACTCAAAGGAATAAATGTAATACACTGGATCTATACATACACATATACATAGCATCCAGCACCATGCGCGCACATTCCAACTCAGACATCTAAAACACAGGAAAGCACACATATATCTATATGCACAGATGCACACACACACACAGCACACTGCCACAGCTGTCCCCTCCTCGCTCAGTCTCTAGAGCCTCTCTGTTTACTTCCAAAATTTGTTTTCATCATCCAACTCCACTCTTTGAAAGTCTGCATCTACAATACGTGTGAGTGTGTGTGCGTGTGTGTGTGTGTGTGTTTATAGGAGAGAGATAACAGATTAACAGATACCTGCCAATAGCTGCGAGAAGTGGATGTTTTTCAAAAGGTGTGATTAACGTCGGAAAATTCATTAGCCTATACTTCACACTGCCCGAGGCGATCATCATAGGCGTGTGTGTGTGTGTGTGTGTGTGTGTGTGTGTGTGTGTGTGTGTGTGTGTGTGTGTGTGTGTGTGTGTGTGCATGTGTGTGTTATTCCGTCAGTCTGATGTAACTCCGTCTCAGTCTTTCAATGTGTGTGGGAGTTTTTATCTGTTTTTCTCTCTTCGTTTTTCTCTCTCTCTTATTTGTGTTAGCGTCTATCACAGCGTGTGTTTGCGTTGTTATCATGCGGCTGCTTCTCTGTCTGTGTGTTGTGTGTATAAGTATGTTACTGTTACCTCCTCTGTTCCTGTCTACCTGCGGATGTTTGCGTGAATGCATTTGTCTGTGTCTGCAGTTGTGTATGTGTGTGTGTGTATGGTACAGTAGAGCAGACTGATATCGTTTTATGTCCCAGCTACATCTGGGTTACTACACTCTCAGTCTCTCTCCAGCCTCTGTCATTTAGTCCATTGTCAGCTCCCATTCCAGCGTCTGTCCATTCAACACGCCTAATGGTCTGTGTAATACACTCAGATTGCTTCACAACCTCCCACCTATTTTTGTTGTTGGAGTGTGCGTGTGTGTGTGTGTGTGTGTACGTGTGTGTGTGTGTGTTCCATGTTTGAGTGCAAGGGGAGCAAGAGACAGGAAGAAAAGTAGAATGGGAGGCAAGGTGAGCCGAAGCTAGGCGAACATAGAGGTTGAAGTGTGTGTGTTTGTGTGTGTGTGCAAAATTCTTTGTGTTATTGAGTGCGTGTGTGTGTGTGTGTGCAGGTGAAATTGTACTGTTATTGTCCTTTCAACCTCTGTCACACCTCTCTCCGTCCACTCCTCTACTCCTCCATCCTCTCAGTTAAAGACTTAAAGTTGACACTTTCTAGTCCACTTCGGTTCCAGGTAGAGTCTGTATGTGACTGTGATTGTCCTTAAAGAGCATTGTATCTTAGTTTATTCAGATAATTTCACCCTTAGCATTTTTATATATATTGTAATTTTGCAGTCTTGGCTGTTTTCTCCAAACAGAAAAACGGTTCCATGAGCAGGGATGGGCTGGCTATCGGGAAGTGTGGGAGGACTTCCAAACAGCCAGTCCACTAGACTGATTGGTGATGTTGGTAGTAACTGTATGGTCCTTTTTCTGATTTTCTGAATCACCACCCTGAGCCAGGCCACTGAATGAGGCAGAGTCACAGAGATGAGTGGACTGCTCTGACTCTTGCTGGTGATGTGAGATAACATTAGGACAGTTTTCACTTGTGTTGGGGTTTTGAGATGGTATAGGCCTGTATACCTTAGAGGTTGGTTGTTTCTGGCTCCAAATATTTGTAATATGTCATTACAAACACACACAGACACACACACGCACTTTTTATTTACTCTTTTTGTATGGAACTGAAGTGTAGTTTTTGATATATTGAAGTATATTGAGTGCCTAAGTCTACATGTATGTGTGAGCCTTTGTAACTATTTGTCACACCCTATTGACTGACTGTGCATGATGCTTATACAAACTGAGGAGGCAGGTGTCAGCAAGACATCCTAATTCTCTTCATACCACAAAAACTTGAGCGTAGCGTTAGTTCAGGCAGGACATGATGTCAAGCTCAGCTCACATCCCAGCTACATCAGCTGATCTTAAACAGCCAACCAACTGATGGAGCAGCTGATTGATGGAAGGGAGTCAGCTGATAGATCACGTGATTCCTTTCTATGCAACCAATTGGCAAATCTCATTCAGTGCGCCCTATTTAAACTGCTCTGGCCTGCCTACTGTTGCTGCTTCCTCTGCAAGCCACTTTGCAACCAGCCTCCACCCCAGCTCCTCCTTTTCATGCTGTGTCTGACTTATCAGTGTCATTTCTGTTTGTCATTGATGCTACTCTGTTCTGTTCCTGGGGGTCTTTGCTGCTGCTCTCCCTGCCTTGGGCTTTCCATGTAGGCGCATGGAAGGGCAGGAAGGTTTGCTCTCTCTCTGCCTCAGGCTTTCTTTGTTTGCACATGGAAGGTCAGAGAGGTTTGCTCTTCCTTTGTAGATGTGTGGAAGCGGCTTTCTGCGTAGGACTAGGAAAGCCAGAGACGCCCCAGAACAGAGCCATACCGTTAAATATGATACTGCAAATGGAAATTAAGTTGTTTTTTTTGACTAAAGTGTTCCTGACTGAACTGTATTTGTGTTAAAATTACTGCCAGAAAAATGTCTGCGTTGTGCCCTTTGAGTGCTCGCATAAAAGGCCTCTCAAAAGCCCCAGGCTGAATTTCAGTCCTCGTACATCCTTTATTTATACCTCGGTGTAAAACTGTAACACATACTGGCCGATGACTTATTTGTACAGTGCTACTGACACACATGTATGGTGTAGAAAAACCATCATAGAGAGCTGCAGTGAAGTCAAAGCTTAAGCTTAAGTAAAATTGTGGGTAATTGTAACCAGTGAAATATGTATAAAATGTCTGGAAAATTATGACACTGCTGGTGTTACAGTAGACAAGGCTAAATATTATACTGCATCATAAATATAGCTTTGTGTCCTCTTTTTACTGTTTCATCCACATTTCTATACCCCCTTTATCCTTCAAACATCTCCTCCTCTCTTGTCAACCCAGACTAGACTCCTACTCCTCCCAGTCTCCTCCTAAACAGATTCATACACTCCTTTATCCTCCTAAACTACTCCTCGACTCACTCCCGACACTCTTCCTCCTTATCTTCCCCTGAAGACACTTTAACCCTCGTATCTCCTCTGCTGTCTTTTTCCCTCCACCTCCCTCCCCCTTTCATCCCAGGAAAAGCTCGTCCTTTCATTGCCGCCTTCCCTCCTCTCTCGCAGCACATTTGCCTCCCACCCTCTTTCGCCTGTTCCTCAGCTGTGCCAAAGGAAATCATCCATGAAAAATGTTTTGACCCTCCATAATTGCCGCTTCCCGCATGTTTCCCTTCTCCTTGACGCAAGGGCCACGTGCTTGCTAAACTGATGTCGGAAAGAGATGGGCTCAGACACACATACTCTTATGCTGCATGCACACACACCCAGCCACCCACGCAGACTTTCAAATGCATAAGGGAGATATACATATAGAGACAGATATACACATTTTCTCATTCTATATCTATGCAGGGAGCGGAAAAGATAATATGAACACCTCCACAGTCCTGCAGTAAAGTGTCACTGTGAGGTTTAAATTCAGCTCCATGATCATTTGTGAGGTCAGGGTTTGTACTGTTTTTGTAAAGTGTTCCTATAATTTTGTACACTGCCCGCATCTTGTACACACACACGTTGATGTGTGTATATGCACATTTACACTGACAGACACAGCAGATCAAGATTATGCATTAGCAAACATACACGTCAGATGCAAATCATCAACAATAAGGATGATTTTAATGTGTCATTTTGAATCAAAGATTAAATGTCTCTGTTTTCAAAACCCATCTGATAAAATTCTTTATCATGTCAGACTGAAGACAAGCTTCTTTTTCTTAGATCCTCTAACATAGACAGGGTACAGATATATTACAAAGCTGCTTCTTTTAATGAAATAAGCAACACTGCACTTTATACATTGATGTTTGGGTTCTGCTCCTCCACATATGTGTGTGTTTACCAGGTCTCTGGTGAAGATATCGGTGACTATACTGACTCCAAATGGTTAATTCAGGCGCATCAGCCAATGAACTCCTTTTTTGTTTTCATTTGTTGTCCTTTCGCATTTGTTTCTGGTGGAAGGAGGCACAGGTATCGGATTAAGTGCTGTAGACCTTGAGACAATCACTGCCTGCGGCATCTACCGACCACCCAGCCAGACCAGCCGGGCAAAGCATCACCGAGGGCAAGGAGAGCCTGGAGAACTGGGATAAGAACTAGCCTGATCCAGCTTGGACCTCGGGCTGTTCCACTGTCCAGCCTTCTTCTGGCTGATATCCGGTCACAGGAAAGTGGAATGGCTGAAATAGGATTCAGGCTGGCCCAGCAACAGCAGATTGGAGACTGTGGTGCCCATATCTTTGCAGAGACCTGGCTCCATTGCGGCATCCCGGATCAAGACGTTGCACTTTACGTGCAGCCGTGCTCTGCGCCAACAGAGCACAGGACTCTGATTGGACGAGTGGAGGCAAACTCTATGTTTGCACTGTTGATGCTTGGTGCTCAAACAGTCAACATTGATGGACCGTGTTTTTTTTTTTTTTTTTTGTTTTGTTTTGTTTTTGTTGCTGATGTTTACATTCCTTCTGATGCAAGTCCCAAAAAGGCACTACAGGAATTCTAGCCTGGGAACCAGACAAATCTGCGAGCTGATCTTTTATGTTCTCTGGTAGTTAGACCTGGTCCCCCTTCCATTCAGACAGATTTCCAGCTGGCCTTGCCTGAGCCGGGCAAATCATAACCATTTATCCAGACAGATAGATAGATAGATAGAAAAAACTTTATTCATCCCTGAAGGGAAATTCAACCGTCCAGTAGCTCTAATGCGGAGCGAGTTTGATACAATAATTGACAGAGGAGCATCAGTGGTACAGATTTGAAATGTCACACATTTCGCTGCTCTTATTAAATGTGATTGCATCTTGTCTACTCCGACCAGAGCAACGCTTTAGGCTCATGAAACTCTAATCAAACTGTCAATATAGGCACTGCTAATCACATATGAATCAAGATT
This sequence comes from Cephalopholis sonnerati, assembly GCA_019142605.1. NCBI lineage: Eukaryota > Metazoa > Chordata > Actinopteri > Perciformes > Serranidae > Cephalopholis > Cephalopholis sonnerati. Next base: position 16,820,367 of record JAGQAX010000003.1, read on the forward strand.
CTGTTACAGCTTCAGCTATGTCCCACCTCACATTTTTAGAAACACATTTTAGTGTACTGTTAAACTGTAATTTGAGGAAGTTTGTGACCAGGTCATCAGTTTTTTCAGACGAAGGATGGCCACAACTCTCATGTGCCGCTCAGTGCTGCATCACCTGTTTTGTTACTCTGATTGTGAGTCTATCTAGTTGTATCCAGAGGCATTTTGGAGTCTGGTGATACCAGGTTAGACAAATGTGCTAGTATTTTTGTTTGTCTGTTTGTTTTCTTGCGTAGCATGAAGGGACTACAGCTGCATTTCACTGTGCAAACCTATGTTGTACAATGTTTACAAATGAACCTTGAAAAATCTAGTTTTACTCTTTTATTTAAATTTATTTCATTTATTCAATAATTTATTACAATGGCTTGTATCGAAGGTTGAGGCATGGACTCGAGGTCAGTACAATCACTGATGCCAGACCCCTGGTTAACACATTCATGCTGAGGAAGGCAGAGCCCAGAACAACCATGTGTGTAGTGGATTGCTGCTATTGATGAAATACAGAATAAAAAGTGAGAAGAAGATTTATAATGCACTTTTGCTCCTGGCTGGTATACCATGAAGGACTGAAGAAAAATAATGCAAAGGCAACAATACAGCCTGGTCCTTTCTTTGATTTGCTCGTACATTGAAAGCTACAGGAGAACATTTTGTAGGTACGTCAGTGTAATCATAGAAATGCATAACATGCAGACATGTCACTGAATATGAGTTGCACAATGCACTCAGCAACAAGCACTCCTTCATACCTATTCACAAACACCATTATATTCACAGACACATGTCCTTGCACACAGACTCACTCTCGATGCACACACACGTTCACATGTACAGACCCTCACGTACGGCTAACAACAGGCCGACCTAATACTTACAGACACTTTCATTTGGGATGAATGTCAGCGCTAATCCAACCCTGAGCTACAACAAATGACTTCCACTCCCCTTCCTCTTCTTCCCTCTCCTCTTTCCATCCATCCATCTATCCGTCCATCCACCACCTTTCCTCTCCTGTCCTCATTGCCTGCTACCTAGTGTTCATCCCTTTCTATCCCTCTTTCCCTCCACCTTCCTCTCACCTCTCACCTCTCAGCTCCTTTTCATCGGCCTCTTCCTCACTCCGTCTTGCCTTCTAAGTCTCTCATCTCCACTAATCGCCTTCTCCTCTTTCCAATCTCATAATAAGCACCCTCTCCCTCCCTCCTTGCTTGTTTCTCCATCCATACCTACTCTGCCTCTTCCTCAATCCTCACATTCTCATCCCTCCCTCCCTCCTTCCTTCCTTCCTCTGTTCCCCAGCCCCTCAGTTTGTTTTCATGATGTTTCCAATATTATGGAAGAGAAACCAGTGATTTCATTGGCGTTTCCTCACATGAACACGCGCCCATCTCTCCTCATTCTCCCATCCTCGTTGCCATGCCCAAGTTCATTTTAGGTTTTCATTGCTATGGCAAGCAGTCTGTTGGAATTAGATTTGGGTTATGTTGCCAACCGTGACTGAGTCCTTTCCTCTGTAAGGCTATAACTGAACCCTGGCAGCTTTTATTGGGGAGCCAAAGGGAAGATGACAGGTGTGCACCAGGGACCGGTTAAAGGCATACCTTGACATTTAGAGATGTAGTGTGGTATTTTCCTTTGTCCGGCACATGGGGAGAAAAGTGCACATATTCGTTTTTCACCAGCTCTTAAAGAGTCTTGTTGTCATTGTTACTGTGTCTTATTAAAACCAATGAGGCATGGCCAGCTAATGAGATAGCTGTACACAGTAGCTTCACAGAGCCTCACTATTCTGCCTCTTTTATTTTTAATTTAATTTTATTCTTGAAAGAACTAAAACAAATCCTTGTCTTTTTTTTTTCCAAATTCTGGAAATAACAAAGATAACACACAGTTAGTCAGCCTTTATTTATATCTAGTGTAACATGAGCTCTGTGGCATTTACTCTTATAAGCTCCAGAGTCACTTTTATATTCCTATTTGAACTAACATATTAAATTAACCGAGTTTTTTGTGAGGAATTATTCATTTATAGGGTAAAAAGGTAAATTATCCTAAAGGAAAATTCAAGTAATTTTCAACCTGGGTCTTATTCTCATTAGTTATTGTGGCCAAACTGATCATTTGTCATGCTAACTTTGCACCTACCAACATTCAGGAAAGTTGACTCCAGTAAAACTCCAAGTAGTGTGTGCCACCGAAAGCTTCCCAAATAAACCATCATTTTAAATAAATCATCTCACCATTCTGCTGAAACACGTCAGTAGTCTTGTCAGTGCATTAGTTCAAAATCCTGTAAAATGTACCCAAACTGATCTAGACATGAGGTGATTGTTTTTCCCACCAGGGCTTTTGTCCATACCACCAACAAAAAAAATGTAGTAATGTACCTTTAAGACCGAAGATGTTTTGAATAGGATTTATTTCCCCTAGGGTAGGTTGAGTGATTTCAATTTTGCATGCTCTGTTTGGTGACATTAATCCCGTCTGGGGAGCATATGTAGACACCAAAATTCAAAACACAGGATTAGCACCTGATATCACGCCCCACGTCACCTCCTCAATTGTACAGTACAAATCATCATACCTTTAATTTACAGAGTAAGATAAGTGTGGATCTGACCTTTATCTGATCATCAAAATAATATTTAATCAGTTAATTAAAATCAATCAGACCATGAATTAATGGACTAAATGTCTCACCAATAATATATTTAAAACACCAAGGACCCTTCAGGTAGGAGAATGGAAATTAATAATACAGTAGATCTTGTAGAGCTTGAGTATATCACTGAGTGAAGACCTCCAGGCTATTTGGGATGACACCATCTCTACCCCGGTGTGTTACCTGCCTATCTGTAATAGATGTACTGCTTTTAGCCACACAGATATTTAAAGGCAACATGAGCACACCTCTCCTCTGCTCCATCATGCAGACTGTGTGTGTGTGTGTTTGTGTGTGTGTACTGCATGTGCGGATGTTGTTTATACAGATGGAGATGTGCCCTGTCAGCCAAAGTGAAATCATTAGTTATACTAATTGGTTCCTAGCTGTTGGGATATGTGAATCCCTCATTCCTCTCCTCTCCTTTTTTCCGTTCATCTTATCTGCCTCTCTTTATGTCCCCCATCCTCTTCCAGCCACTTCTGATGTGACATTTTCTCTCTGTCATCTTTCTCTCATCCTTTCATCTGCCTCTCATCCCCCTCTTTTGCTCTTTTCGCTCTGTCTTTTTGCACTCATAGCTATTTTCCACACACTTTTTCCACTTCCCCTCTCCTCATTTCTAAAATGAAGAACATGAATAATGGGGATACAGATGTCTGCTGAGATTATCGCCCCGGCCTTGGGGGGTGTGTGTGTGTCGTTGGTGTGTGGAAGTGTGTGTGTGTGCGTGAGACAGAGAGGGAAGGGAAGGGGAGGCGGGGAGCAACAGAGTTGTGCTTCCTTGAACATTGAAGATTGCAGAGTAAATAAATAAGCAGGCATAGCAGTCAATAGAACCCAAGATTGTGTAATGATTCTCATTTGAAACTCAGCTTGGATAAATCTGAAGATGAGAGGAGAGGACTGAAGGAACGCTGGGAGAAGTAAGGGTCAGGAGGGATGAAGGCCGATGGGGAAGGGCGGTGGGGGTAGAAATGGTGGGAAAGGAAGAGAGAGCAAAAGGAAAAGAGAAGTTCTTGTCTTTGCAGAACAAGAAAATCACTTCTGTCTCTTGGGGTCTTTGTTCACATCTCTCTTCTTCTCTCTCGTTCATTTAGCTGTCCATCTTTTTATTGGACAGTCTCTTACTCTCACCAACAGTTAACTCAGTCTTTAGAAGTAACTTGTGCGCTCTCTTTCCTCTCTGGAACAGATGTACTGTATCTGCCTCTGCGTCTCTCATATTCACTCTCTTCTGGATGCTTCTCATCTTCCCATGACTGGATTAACAGAATCCAACAGAGGGATAATGAGTTTTGGGCCCCCACTGACCCCACGCTATTCCTGCTGTCTGTACATTGTGTATCTAACCAGTTATGTGGTAACTACTATGTATTCTACCATTTTGGCCAGGGCTCTCCTGTGAAAGAGATCGTCAAGAGAAGTCCTTGACAATTTTGTAGGAGACTACACCTGCCAGCCTTATTTCATTTAACCAAAATATCACCACTGTAATGCCCTTTAGCTGGCACTGTGATTTACTGACACCTATTCCTAAACTAATTTGCATTAAGTCAGATTACCAGAAACCATCTGACACACAGTAAACTGGTAATCAAGGTCTTGGACTGCAGGATAGTTTCCCGCTTTGCCCGCTCTGTTTGGAGATCCAGCCTTGCATCAGTGTGTCGTTATTGCTGCAAAGTTTGAATGAGTTTAGCTTTTTCTGTCTTCTTTAGAGAGTGACCTTTTCTCATTGTTTGTTTGTGCATTGCAGGTGTTTTCTTGCAATTTAAGATAAACTTGACAGGGCACATGATCTGTTAAATTCATTGGCCTCTATCAACAAGCAAAGCCCCTGACCTGCCCTTCAGCCCAAACTGATTGAAACTCCTCCAAGTAAAGGTCTGGTTGCATCGGAAATCATTTAAAAAAAACCCTCTTTGCAAGTTTTCTTTTCCCCCCAATATTTTAGCAGTGAGTCTGTGAAAGCTGCACTCAAAATTGAAAGTCCAAACACTGCAAAAATGACCAAAGAGATAACTTTACTTGTCTGTGCAGAAAAACTAACCGTGTCTCATATCAAGTGTTTTTATCTTCAGAGTTGTTTTATCTTAATACTAATAAGTTGCTTGATTTTATCTGAAGGATGATGTCTTCTTTGTGCCTGCAGAAATTGAAACAGCTTTTTCAAATATGTTGCGTGATCCCAAGCATTTGGTAGATTTTTTGACTTGTTTGGATGAACAACACAATATAATGTGATACTGAAGCAAATTAGCAGGTGTAAAAAGTTGTCTTTGTTTGCGGTGTGTATTTTTTCTTTAGTCATGCTTTTCTTTGTGTCTGTCTTTCCCCGTCTCCTTTGTCTTTCCCTCACTCCTCTCCCACTGATTCCCTTGCCTTTCCCTTCACGTATCTTGCCCTTTGCCTCGTTCACTCCCACTCTACCTCTTCATCAAAAGAGACCTGTTCTAAATAGAAATTCCCTCTCTGCCTCCGTAGATCTTTCTTGATGACAACCCCAGTCGACCACAGAGAGTATAGTCATCCCCTACGGCAACGTGCTCTCTCTTGCTTTGTATCCACAACCCCAGTTTTTTTTCTATTTTTCTTTCTTTTTTTCTGAAAACATAACTTTTTCCCCTTCCTTCCTTCTGTGTGGTATTTTAGGCACCGAGTCAGTCCGTGTGAGCTCAGTCCCCTACAGCATTAATATCAACTTCTGTGTGTCCATTTTCATGTTTTATACATCATTTTATTGTCTTTCATCTTTCCTTTTGTTGTGTTTGTTCTTTCTTTTGTTCTGTATCTCTGAAATCAAAGTTTTTTCAATCATTTCTCTTCTGTGTTCACAGATCTTTCTAGACGCCAACACCATCAGGCTGGGCAACATTCCCCTCGGCAGCGCTGTGGACCCCCTGGAGGGGGCGCCAGCAGGCACTACCTACACCAAACAGACTGTGTACGAGCTTTGTGCCTGCGCTAACGGCAAGCTCTACCTGTCCCCGGCTGAGAAAGGCTCTACCTGCCAAACTACCAGTAACTTTTGCCTCTGGAGCTGAAAGTGGGAGGCCGACAGACATCCGGGACATATGGACCATTAGAGTTTGAAGCTAATGCTAGCCAACTGACTGAATCAACGCGGATTATGGCTTGGTGGGAAGCTAATGCCTGCTTACAGACCGAATCAACATGGAGTGTAGCATGGCAAGAAGTACATGTCTGTTAAACAATCGAATTATATGGATTACAGCTTGGCAGGAAGCTAATGCTTGCTAACAGACCAAATTAACATGGACTGTGGCTTGGTGTGAAGCTAATGCCAGCTAAAGGACTGAGTCAATGCGGACTAAAGCTTGGTGAGAAGCTATTGTCAGCTTGCCAACCAAATTAATATGGATTGGTCAGTTGCTAATGCTAGTCAAGAGGGTGGATGAAATGGCGGGAAGCAAAAGCAAAGGTTAGCTGGTGGGTATGATGCTATGACAACTCATGGACATGGAGGGACAGTCTCACTCTTGGGCTGTCGTTGGCTGTCTTTGCCATCGTTGAATTGCTGCCAAGACGGATTGTGAAAGTCACAAGGATTGCATTTGGAGGTTTCCTGTGAACAGCAAACTCTCTTACAATAAAAGTTGAGTAGTGTGTTCACTGTATGAACAAATCATCGTGGAAAACCTGCTCCTGCTTTTGTTAGGATCTACAGATATGGTGAAGGACTGCAACTCGCCAGCAGGGACTTGGACAAGGACTCAGATGGCTAACAGACATCAGCGTGGACATTGGTTTAGCCCTGCGGGTAGCTAACAAATAAATCAGACAACGGTTTAGTCTAGTGGGAAGCTAAGGCTAGCTAACGGACCAATCTATACCAGAAAGGCCTTCCCCCTCCTCCCCCTCTAGTCTTTCAACCCAAACGTTGATGTGTGACCCTTCTGCATTAATCTGCACCTGATAGTGAATATTCTCTCCGACCCCACTTTTATTAGGATGACTAATGCAAATAATGTGCTTCAACCTTGCATTCACCAGCTTTTTCCCGTCTATTTTTAAAAGTTTCACATCTGCCTTTATTTTCTTTTAGTTTCTTTTCTTCGGTTCAAACATTTTACTTGTTACCTCTCTGTATCCTGTTCTCCTACCTTGTAATTCTTTATCTTTTCATATTTTCCTGCTGCTCTCTTTTAGCTTTCCTCCATGCATTAGTTATTTTGTTCTGTCTATGCACCTACATGCAGTGGACTGGTAAAGAAAACGTCATTCTACCTATCCACTCTCTTCCATCGGTCTGGTTAAAAAAAGGAAATATTGTTCTATCTGCTTTCTTCCACTGGACTGGTTAAAAAACATTTTTACTACCCATCAGTATCAGATGCAGGGTTTCTCCCCCTCACAGTCTGTTCCCACATGTTTTGGTTTCCGTCTCTCTGGAGTCATTCTATCTGGGCGCGATGCTCTCTCATCAGAGACAGAAAGCAAATGGAAAAAGAAGAGGAAAGTGAGTGAAGTCTTACGTTAAATTAAGGCTCAGGTAGGTGCTATAGCAGACCGACCATTTTATGGTATGAGGCCAAACCTCCAGTCAGGCAGAGGCAGCAGCGGGGCGACGGCCAGACCAATTTTGTCCTTGTTATGGAGCATTATACATCATCCTGCGTTCCATGTCTGTCAGACTTTTTTTTTACTCTTTTTGCATGACCTTTCTGCTCTTCTTGCCAAGCCCTCTTCCTTCTCAGTCATGTCGCTTTTCTGTGTCATTGAAAAAGGTTCTGCTCTTTGCTCTCACTCTCCTTTTTGTTCCTTCTTCAGATTCTCTTTACTGCAGTATTTTTACTTCTCATTACTCCTCCATTTCACTCTGTTGTATTTTCAGCAGTTCAGTTTCTGAATATGGTCTTATCTTGTCTTTTGTCTCTTACCCATCACCCCACAAATGACATGTCTCAATGTTTTCTCCACATCTTGTTATTTCTGCACTCTTTTAATCTCCTTTGGCCATCCCAAACTCAAATATCAGGAAAAAGTCCCTTCACTCTTACACTATGCCCCCTTTCAAAAGCTCTGCAACCTAAGCAAGAAAAGTCAAGAAGGTCCAAAATATTATTTAAGGGGTTATTTTGATATTTTAAATCAGTCTCAGATGGGGGGATGTGAATGGCCTCGAGCTTGCTAACCTAGCGCCCAACCTCTGCCATGGCTGGAAATCAGCAGATTTGTGTGGCAGAAATCCCCCTGGAAGAAATTGTGGATGGATTTGGTTGTGTGTGTATGAACTCAACTGGATTAAGGCCCTGAGGCGTACTTTCTTTTTTTTAAAACAAAGTGATACACAGGTGCCTTTGCTGCTGTTGGTAAAAGCACATCACAGTTTGAACGTTCACACTACCCTCAGTGGACCATCTGCAAGTGTCTCTGGAAAAAAAAACTATATATTTATCAATCTACCTATCTATCTATTTAGTTTTCTGTCTTTTTTCCTCCCCTTCTCTCCTGGTTTTGTAGAACTCTCAGTATATCCAGCTGAAAAAAGAACAATTCAATCCTGGTTTAAAGTTTAATTTTCTGATGTGTTCCCTTCTGGTTTTATTCTTGATAATAAAAAAAGCACAAATTATGCCATGTATATAACAATACCAATAAAATACAAAATAAAATAATATTGTTTTTAAAAAGAATCTCTGGAGTCTTAAGTGTTGTGAAAATTGTAATTAGTACATTTATGTCTCTGTGTTCCTAAGAGAAAGGAAAAATGCTTCCCTGATGATTACAACCTAAATAGCTTTATATGTTACAGAGAACTTGCCGTGATTTCATTTCATTTTTTCAACTTTTTTTGTTGGCTTTTGAGGTCTCCTGACACAGTTGCAATTAACATACAAAACATTCTAAATATTCAATAGATATTCAATAGATTTCACTTTTAGTATAACAGTTATTATTGTATTTACAAATGTGAACCTTCAGGCTGATACTGACTCACTGTGTCCTCCATACAGTCATTAAAAGTAGAAGGAAAACATCTGAGCAAATCAGAGACCCAACCAACACTGTTTTTTAGATTGTTTTATATTTGCCATCCCTCTGGTCTTCTTTCTATAATGTGTGGTTTTTGGGAAGGCAGTTGCCCCACTGACATGGATGGATGGATACCTGCTTGTATATTTTACTACATCATTTTACCAAAAGCATTTTTAGAGGAGATGTAATGCACCCTGTATTGTATTAAGTGGCAGCTTTTTTATGCCTTCGCACCAGATGTACAGCCATGGCCGAAAGCACGGCTGTCCATCTGTCCATCCTGTTCCTCTGAACCTGATATCTCAAGGACACATTGAGGAAATTTCTTCTGTCACAAACATCAGGTTGAATAAAACTGATTAGATTTTAGAGTTTAATGGTTGAAGGTCAAGGTCACTGTGACCCTGTCTGTGTTATTCTCTTGAACACAATAACTCAAGGACACCTTAAGGGAGTTTCTTCAAAACTGGCACAAACATCAGGTTGGACACACGGATAAACTAATACGATTTTAAAGGTCACTGGTCAAAGGTCAAGGTCACTGTGACCTTGTCTGTGTTATTCTCGTGAACACAATTACTCACAAAGACCTTGAGAGAATTGCTTCAAATCTGGCACAAACGTCAAGTTTGCAAAAAGAGTTTTCTGGCCATTATTCAGCATCATAACTGAGGTACAGAAGAGGAGACATTCGGTCAATACTGAATTGGTGACACTAAGCTTGGGTGCCCACTATGAAACTGCTGACTGTATAGATCCTCTGTGCTGTCGGGTTGAAGATGCATGTGAAGCAGCCACATTTTGGAATAAAAAAGCTTCTTCACAGCAACATTCATATTTGAAGAATTGTCAGCTGTCGTGGCTACATATGAGTCTGCACAGACATGGATGCAAACTGTGACTGCAACTTGGTTCTCACAGGCATACGACCGCAAGGCTGTAATTCTAGTTTCCTAATGAAGGTGATATGTTGTAATATCACAGTCTGGCGGATATTAAGCACACAACATGCAGAACTTTGACATCAAAGAGCAGGGTTTGCATCCTGAATCCAGCATGTGGTTCAGTTTAGGCCACAAAAGCGGTTCTGTTAAGGTTAGGGTACAATCATGGCTTTTGTTCAATCTTAAGTGAACATGTCGTGACTCTTGCTTGACAGCAATATTTGCCTAACCTTAACCAAATGCTTCAAATGCTAAAGCTAACCATAAAAACTGTTGATAATGTTTTAGTTGCTTTGAGCAGACATTTTATTGCAAGTGAAAATATTGCAGGGAAAACATTAAGTACTTTGTCTGTGAACACTTTACTGATATGTTTAATATTAACATTTTGCAACTTGACGAATTCATTAAAAGGGTTTTCACGTTATTTTGACGGAAAATATTTTCACAAAATGGTACATAATTTCAGGGTGATGGTTGACTGATGCAATAACAGATTTGATCATCTTTTCTTTCCATTTGATAACCTCATCGTTTCTTTGCTCCCTCACTTTGCTTCCCATACAGCGCACAGGTCAACTACATCACATGGATCTGCTGCTGCATAAACACAAAGCAGCCTATTGTTCCAAAAAAACAACAATCTGCCCCTGAACATCCCAGAATGCAAGCATTGATTGCCATGACCTTACCTATCATAACAGATCAAACATCTCTGACTTAAGTGGGTGACTGAGCAAAGAAACATATACATAAATATTGAAAATAAGTCAAAAGTAGTCCAAAGGCGTGTTAACACGATGAGTTTATACAAGGGTTATGCAACTGCCTCATACAATAATATCGCTTTCTAAATAGGCCGGTTTATTCCGATCAAGATATTCTTAATAACAGGCTTCAGCTCAGCTAATGGTCATGTTGTTATTTTAGGCTCCAGCAGTCTTGACCTAATAGAAAAAAAAACAGTGATGATTCACCACAGCACATAACCTCCTACCTTCTCTCTTTCTGTTTCTCTCTTCTCGTAACTTTGGGTGTTCATCTTTTTCTTCCCTGGTTTCCCCTTGCCCTGTATTGTCACTCTGTCTTTGATATATTTTATTATCTAACAAGTGATAGTATAATTACATTGATGTATTCAGCCTTACAGTAATTAAATTTTCTTTTAGGGAAGGAGGTTTAGATAAGTATTAATCCATCTCGCTTAATCACTTTGTTTATGTTAATTTGGCATGTTTTCTCCTCCTTCATCGTGTCTCTATCTTTCGCCCCTTCTCATTCTTCTCTAACATAGAGCCCTCTGTTTTTGTCTCTGCCTCTGTCTCCTCCTCCCTCCTCTGCCTTTCTTCCCTGTCACTGGTTCTAAGTGGTAGTTATGAAGTGATGTGTTGAAGTGTTGCGAGCCCAGGAATCAACCATGAAATGGAACATCTTTTAGAAATACACACACACACACACACACACACACACACAAAGATAAACTGAAATACACAAGTGCATGCTTTCATATAAGGATGCTGTGCAAAGCACTCAGTGGCCAGCACTTTATTTTATTGTCATTTCAGATGTGCCCATTGACCCATGAGCCTGTTGACAGTAATGGGATAACTTTATAAAAGTGAGCGCTAGCTGTATTTCCCCGCTTCACTGTAACATGCAGACCTGCTCTGTCCTTAGCACCCATTTTCATTTCATTTTACATCATTTTCTTTTATAGTCTTGAAACATTTTTTTTTCCTTCAAGTTCTTACACTTTGCCCATTGTTGCCTTTGTTTCCATTTCCAGGTGGAGCCATTGAAAGGCTTTCACTTTTTGTCTACCACATTGCAGCTGCACTTTGACAAATGATTCTGGGACATTGATTTAGATAGAAGGAAGAAAAACATATTAACTGTAGTTTGCTTTTGAAGTGCACATGCCTGATGTGCTAAAGCCTGCGACCTCCACACATTCATGGGCCTCTTTCAGTAGAGACATTTTGACATGTCACAGTGGGAGAAGCACTGGTGTAAATAATACACCATGGCTTACAGGGACACATTAATAAAACAGAGCCATCATTTATTTCATTAGTAACACCTGTATTTTCCCCATTATGACAAGTCAAAATGTCAGCTGTGAACATTTTGGGCAGAACCACAGACATATTCAGGGCCAATCAATCATACTAACGACTTTAACAGGCTTGACGTCCATATTTGTGGACTACTGGAAAAAGCTCAGTCCATCATTTAAATTCAACTCAAAAACCATGGGTGTTGGGCACCCTGATGTAGTCCTTGTTTTGCAGTACTGCTATTGAAGTGTTGTCCCTGTATTCTTTGTTAGTCTTTACCAAAAAGTAAATCTTGTCGACTGACATAAATACAGTAAAACCCAGTGGATTTTCCTTGCACCTACAGAGAACACTGGGAGCATTAATTGTATCCATGAAATTTAATTTGCACACTCAATCTTGCAAATTTTAAAACCAATGAATTGGCAAATTGGATAAGAAACACAGCATCCATTTGTAATATCTTAAAGGTTTTTACTGAACAATCCATAGAGGGCTCATCCATCATGTCAGCTCAAACAAATGAGACTGAACCTCGCCTGTGAGTTAGCAAACATACAGCCCAATGTCTTAGAGATGGACAATGAAGCTATATGGTTTATTAACGCATAAGAACTGCTAAACCTTCTGAAGGAAAGCTTTTCTTAAAAGCTAATTGAGCAGCAGAAAGGTTTTAGTGAGGAAGTAGTTAGTGACAATTCAGCTGCATAAATAACAAGTGGGGTAGTTCATTAAAGTAGCTTATCTTTTCCTTCTTGTATGTTCAGTATCGTCCTTGGTGGTTTTGTGAATTTCGATTAATGTCAAGTCATTTTCTATTTTACAGACTATGCTATAAACAATTTTTCAATGGTGTGAGCACCACAAAGGACAGAAAATTCCCTTAACCTCCAATGTATTGAGAGGAGCAGCAAAAATCACAGAGACACATACATCCACACCTGGACAGGTTAGACCAAATGTACCTGCATTATCCAACTTTAATATATATATGTATATTTATATTTTGGATGAACTAACTCTTTAATGAATATTGTAAAGATGTATCAAAACATCTTTTACAAACACTGAGTGTAGTTTTTCAGGGCCACATCCCCTGATACACCACAGACTGACAACTGTAACACACAAGATGCAAGAAGTACATCGCCCCTCTGAGCTCACTGATACTTTGCATCACGTCAGTGAGCTGTTCAATTCGCTGCTTCACACTGCGGCCTAACAATTGTTTTTGAAAATCTTGATATTGATTTGAGGACAATGACGTGGCTTGTTAGCTAGCTGGTCAGGCTGTTAATCATACTGTCCAATTATAAACTAAGCACAAAAAGTAAGAAAATTTGTGTTTGGTAGATTATTTCTTTGTTGTAACAATGCTTCATGCTGTTAAATCTTATACCCTTGGAAAGCCTGTGTATTTCCCTCTTAAATGGTGCCACATTTGTAAGGAACATGCATTTGTGGGATGAGCAGCAGAGCTGAATATGTGGGTTGTGCCCATGAAAAATTTGCCAAATCGTCTCTGTCAATGCCAAACAGCTTTTGCTGTTGCTACTGACTCTTGTTTTGAGCTTTTGGTACCCCCAGGTGCTGACCATCAGGTGCCAGTGGTCAGCACCTGTGAGCATGGGCCCTGCTACAGTGGTCAGTTGGTGTCCAAGAATCAGTATGCCACATTTGACTGATCTGGATAGGGCCTGTGCAATAAGGCAATTTCAAGTTGCGGCATTATTTGGAGTGAGCCGTAGTACCATCTGCAAACTGAAGGCCAAGTTCCATATAACATCTCCCGTTGCCAAGTCATTTCTAAGGTTTATCCTATTTACTGGGATGAACAACGTTTCCATTACATACGAATGTTATAGGATGGTAATGATTGTCTCAGGTATTAGTCAAACTCTCAGGTGTCAGCAGGGAAATGTTATTGTTTATGAAAAATGCAAAAAAAAAAAAAGACACATAAATGGTCTCAGTCCTTTACTTTGGCAAGTGCCCGTGGTTAAGCAGATTATGTCCTTTGAGGAATCCATAATCGGGAATTAATGGACTCCGTGAAGGCAACCATCCGATGTGCAGTTGTCCATTAATTCCTGATAATGGACACCTTGTCAGGTATTATCCCCCTTCATATACTAAACCACCTGTCAAAATGACCAGCTCTAGATTTCTTTTTTTTTTAATGAAAAAAATCATGTGATTATTTTTAACCCTTGAACATATTCTTCATACTGTAGTTTTATAAAGAAAATAAACAGCACAGCAGTGTGAGGAAATCTTCTGTGACACTAATCTCTTCACTTGTTTGACTCATAAACAGAGGAGTGGCCACCAGCGTCATCTTCACACTTACACACTGTCAGTGGAGTCCTGCAGTGTGAGCAAAAGGGTGTGTGTTCAGGGAACCTCCCAGCGGATAATACAAGAGACTGAGATGTCAAGTGTGGAGGAAGAGAAGGAAGTGTCAGAAGAGGAAGATGATGTGGAAATCAATTCGGTGATGATGGGCCAGACCTGGACTCAAGAGAACAGAAAACCAGGACCAAGAGGAAGATGCAGCACAATACATGACCAAGAAGAGTCTGACTGATTCATCCAGGATAAGGAGAAAAAAAATGTAATCCAGATTTTTTTTAAATAAATGAATATTGCCAGATGGGTAAGGAAGCACAAGATCTTTTTAAGAACATGTCATGTGAAAATCGTTTAACAGGGTAAAAGAAGTTTGAAAATATTCACCTATGAAGAGAATAATTATGATGTTGACAGCCACCAAACATGACAATGTAAGAAAAAGGAAGCAAGTACAATCAGAAATGTATTTTCAGAGAGCATGGAGGTGTTATGGAGTGTTCTGTTTTACTGTCTTTCTAACTTCAAATGAAGGTCTCATCCATTTTCCATCTGCCAGGTAAAATCACCACCAGTAAAATGGCATTGACAGAGAAACAAAGAAGCGCAGAGCTGACTGACGGGCCGCTGATCGAGAAATGACCGAGTTGTTGCCATCCTTTCAGAGTCTGTTTACATGTCTACCTGGTCTATGATCTTTATCAGAGAAAAAGTGGCCTTCAGGTAGATAAGAGGATAAACAGTACAAATGAGACCTTTCTGATAAATGGTCACATTGTCCCTTTACTTGTATGACAGTATTACAGTGGTTGACTCATTGTGTTGTAGTGTCAAATGGCAGCATTCACATGAGCTGCCCTGACAAATCTTTCCTTATCTATGACGCTACTGTGCGCACACACACACACACACACACACACACACACACACACACACACACACACACACACACACACATACAGAGAGCAGAGGCCCAGCATTGTCAGTGGATGATGAAAGTGTGTATTTGAACAACGAGCGCCGTCAAAGCCAGCGGAGGACGGAGATAATATTCTCTCATTTCCTCCTTGCGTGTTGAGACACATTACCAAGGAGAGGAGAATGGTTTGGTTAATCACTACGTATGAGAGAAGAAAGGAGGGGAGACGAAATGGAAAAGAGGAGGAATGACGGTGGAGAGGTAGAGGTGAGATAACGTGCTCCATGAATGGCCAACACAATTTTTTGGTCATTTCATAACCAGAGGCACAATTGTGAAGTGGGAGGAATGAATTATCAGCAAGTGTTGTTACGGCTGGCGTCAGTCATGGCCGCTTCAATCAGCTTCTCTCATCCTTCATAAATATAGCTACCTGCCATAGCATACACACTCGAAGAGAAGAGCAGAGTACAAACTGGCCAACCTAGGAGATAAGGTAAAAGGAAAAAGTGCTGCAGTGTTGTCTGGGAAATGCAAAGAAGAGTGCGTTTGTATAGCCCCCTAAACATGTTCCAGAGAGCTGTTTATGTTTCTCTATAATATAACAACACTTCTGGAGTTTTAAAAAGCCTGCACGCCATGTTCTCTGTGTGTAATGACATGCAGCAATTTATGCATCAATCTATTTTAGTTCCAGTTCTGCGTATTTTAATGTTTGATTAAGTTTGATGTTTGATGTTAGCAAGCATGCAATAACACGACAATAATGCTGCTAATAGGAATAATCTGTTTATGAATACATAAACTGATGTCTTCCAGAAATAATGCTGTTTACGTGACTGGAGCACTGATTCTGTTTGATTATACAGAGAGAATTATGGAAATCTGTATTTTGGTTCTGAAAAATAAAGTCTAAAAAAAGAAACCTGGGCTTGTAGATGAGGATTGTACAGAGTGAAATATGGTGGTCCCGAGGGAGTTCAGTGGTGTGGAGAGGAAATAAAAGTTTAAAATGTCCTGATGATCTGTGTGATCTACTGCTGCAACCCCAGGATGTTACAGTCCGTGTCCTGTACTCGTGCTGATGTGCAGTCTATAAACTCAGATGTGTGTGGAATATCTGTTTATTAGCCTGCCATCGCCAGACCATAGTGCAAATGTGAATCAGTCTGAAACATTTTTCGATTGCCAAGGGGTGTCAATCACAGGTTATTAACATGTGACTTATCACTGAGCAACCCACATATTTGAGAAGGCTGCGATCATGTGACCAGTGCAGTGATCGGTGTCCTGAACTTGGAGTGAACTTTTAGTCATTTGAAGATACGTCATCCCTATGTTTCTCTTCCTAAACCCAACCGAAGTAATTTTACTTGCCTAAACCTAACCTATCTAACTTTACATTAAATACATAATATAATTTGTTGGGTGTTAATTTATAGGACATCATACTAAGGACTGTAAAACAGTGGCGGCTGCTGGTCTTTCAAACAGGGGAAGCTCACTTTAAGTTTACATCATAAAATTTGTCATATTGTAGTGAGGCAGTAACTTATAAAAGGAACATTTAATTGAAGCCATTTTTCAACCACACTCATGCCATAGAACCACAGCAAAACACACCTCAAAGATTTTCAGATGGATTTAAACACCTGAACGGCACTCTGTCAGAAGACTCCACTCATAAATATCCGCATGGGACTGAGCTCGAAATGCAACGATGCCGGTGTGTATTTCAAAAGCGCTGTCAGTCACAAAGGGGTTCAGCCTTTGAGACAATTCCTCCAATCATCATGCATACACTGAGTGTCCTCTCTCGCCTACCGCTCCATTAGGTCCCACGGAAGCTGAGCCTCCCTGGAAGTGACGATTGTGTCGCATTTATCCAATGACCGTCTCGCTTTGCTGCATGACAAAAAACCTGCTCAGCGCTGTCTTATGGGAATGCTTGGAGGCTCCGCGTCCACCGTGCTGACACGAGAATGTATGACAGGGAGCTCGCATTTGAAAACTGGTGATAAACAGCTGTCGTTTGAACATCATAGTCATGATGTTAAATGCATCCTAGCGTACCTTTAATATAATAATGTAAATTCTTATTTTAATGTAAATTCTATAGTGCATATTTGACCATTTCTTCTATGAAATTTTAGGGAAGTTCAGCCTCCCTTGTCTCAGAGCAATCGCCCCTGGTATAAAAAGATATGTTGGTCCACTGCAGATGGCCAATCACAGCGCAGTAGTACCAGCCAATAACAGCACATTAGGGCAGGATTTGGTGCAAAGCGGTGGGAAAAAAATTAAAAACTCTTGAGCAATAGACTGCAGCCTGCAGAGTTAAGGCTGGTATATTACACTTTTCCAAAATCCTGTCGGAAGTACAGCAAACACATCTTTCTTCTGAAGGAAAGCTTTAAGTACAGTTGATTGTTCTTTAGCGGAAGATATCCCATCCAGTTTGCTCAACACTGACACATTAGTGGCCTCAACAGCAATTTCCCCAAAAGGCTGCAGCCATCTTGGCTTCTGAAAATGACTCCGTCCTGCTTCTCTTACGGCCTTTGTCTCAAACAGGCCCATATTAGATAAACAGCTGTGATTGGCCTGTCACATCTCAGGCCACGGGAAATGTATTCAAAGCCGCGGGGCACCAGAAGCGTCTGCCAGAGCAGTTAAATAGGAGCTTGTAGATTCTTCTGGTTCCCAGGCAATCTGTTTATAGCCACCGCCCTGAGTAAACAAAGAAAACACAATCAGCTGCTCTGGCCATAGGAAGTCAATGGGCAGACCACAAGTCAGTGAAATCATTGTCTTTGTTTCTCCTGGCTTACTTTCATGACCCCTGCTGTGTCGGTGCATTCTGAGCAGGATAACCAAAAATAACTTGCAATGTTTAATAATGTGATCAAGCCCTTCAGGGGTGATATCAACCCAAAGCCCGGTCTTTAATGTTTAAGAGTCATTTTTCTCTTTTGTCTGATTTTTATGTCCACATATAATATTAAATATTTATTAATTTAGTGTCCACAGATTTATCTCAAGTACATCTCAATGACGACTCATTGATAATTTCTCCTCTTTGTCTTTGTATTGCTCTAAACAGTCATTCAGGAGGAGAAACCTACATGAGCACTACTTGAGAGCTCCTGCATTTATTTTCCTTCTCCAGTTCAGAGGGTCATGTCTCTGAAATTGACCTTTGCTGTTCCTCAGTGTGTCCCGTGTCAGGATTTAGAATTCAGTAACATTCAAAATAAGAACATGATTCACCCCTCAAAACATACCCTGTTTAATAAAAGGATGATCGTCAGCATAACTTAATATAAAAAAATAAAACAGAAGTGAACGTCACCTCAAATGGAATGAGGAAGCTGTGCTAAAAAAACTGATGTAACTAGATTAGTGTGTGGGATCGAGCGGTGGAAGTGGTCATTCAACAATTTATTTTCTGAAAAAGTATAAGGGAGAAGCTTTGACCTCATAAATAATAAAATATTGGGGACGTTTAAAAGTCTGGTAATACATCTTCACTTGTTATTCCCTCCTTGACAGTCATTGTCACTATGAGAATAATCTGCATTTACCCTCGTCTCCTCTCTGGTAAGCTATTTCTTAGTGCTTGTGCCTGCACCTACTTTAGCTTACACATGTTTCCACCCTAAACTGCATTTATTTTATATATTGAAGGCATGACAATATGACAATTTAACATGGTTTACCTAATTCTCACTAGCTCTGACTATTGTAGAGACAAACACTGTTTACATAAACGGCCATGTTGGGCAAAATGTGACCGTCACATGTTTAGACTGGGACGTTTGGCTGCCTGATGTCACATGTAGTACCTTTGCGAAAGCCCATGCATGAGAGATGTAGACATCATCATCAAAGCAGCATAAGGAGAAACTGACAAAAAGAACAGAATACATAAACAACATAGCAGAGTGTTGTTCCGACACACACCTTTGTGGACTGGAGAGATTCCCCTATGATTCATATACTGAGGTGACTCTTAGTTACAGATAGCAAGCCTATGCTATTCAACAGTGAACTGTTTTTACTTTTTCATGCAACCAAACTTTTCATAAATAAGCAATAAATACTCAAATAAACTAGTTCATAAAATGTAGTGTCTGTTGTTTTCAGCTATGCCTCCACCTGCAGCAGCTCCTAAATCATTAGTCACCCTCTGGTTTGCTGTCATTTGCTGCTATGAAGTGCACTCATCTATATTTCATACATATCTAAATAGTAAGGTGAAAGTGCATTGCAGAATGTAAGAAATGTAACTTTACTACAGTTTGGACAAGAAAACAAAACAAAAAAAAACAGCAGTCGATGGCAGACGGGAGTCACTGCGGTAGAGCTTTAGTCTACGAAGGAAGAATTGCACCATCATGACCACTATCAGCACTCTTTCAGAAAACAACTGATTAGTCTGTCAATTATTTTAAGCAAGTCTTTGATACATTACTTTTTTATTTTAACAGGCTTAACAACAAGAGAGTTCAATTCATAGTTTTTGCATTGAATTTATAGTCACCAACATATTTTGGATACACTATGCTACTCCACTTTTATACATTATGCTGTATCTGTGTGTGTGTGTGTGTGTGTGTGTGTGTGTGTGTGTTTCAAGAAAAGGGAGGAACTTCAGTCTTTGAAAAGGGAAGTTAAATAATTTATCTTGCTGAAAGACTGTGGTTAGACTGTTTCCCATAGACTTGTTTTTTGGTTCTTTGACCATCATTTTAACTATGATAAAAATCTATGCATACGCTTGTCTTCTTTCTGGTAAGTCAATATTTTTCTGTATTCTCTGTATTTGCTGTGAGTAGTGTGTGTATGCTGTAAATGTTGTAACTGTTGATGAAATGCTTTTTGTTTGTTTTGTTAAGTGGGTGATTTTAGTCATTTACTTTTGAAAAAGTTACGTTTTGCTATTACAAACAATTAAATGGATCAATATCAAAGGAAATACGCATATCTGAAATAATTCGTGCAATGACACTATGACAATGACAAAAACTTTATTTCTATTTTGTAGCTCTGAGCTTTGTGGAGATGAACCCTCTCAACATAACTGGCCGTGTTGGGGAAAGTTTGACAATCAAATGCTCAGACTGGAACTCTTGGACTGATGTAACACATAATGTGAAGTACATTTGTAACAGTCCATGCTCAGAAGACAAAGACGTCATCGTCAAAGCAGAATCTGGAAAGACTAATACTAAAAATAGAATAGA